>CM043697.1:142018134-142618134 GCA_023935145.1 Bretschneidera sinensis
AGACACACCGATGGACTCCACAACAAAGATAGGAGACAAAAAAGATGGAACTCTGATTGATACTGGGAGACGCCCATTTATCTTTCCCACACCAGACGAGATATTGCATTCGCTGTGAGTGTTGTTAGTCAGTACATGCATGCTCCTTATGAAGAACACATGGAGGCTGTACTCTGAATCCTTAAGTACCTCAAAAGATCGCATTATAAAGGTTTGTTTTCAGCAAAAATGAGTCTAGGAGCATCAAAGTATTCACTGATGCAGATTGGGAAAGCTTTACTGAAGACAATAGGTCTACTTCAAGGTATTGTACATTTGTATGGGGCAATTTGGTCACTTGATAAAACAAGGAACAAACAGTTGTGGCCCAGAGTAGTGTTAAGGCTAAATTTTGAGCCGTGGCTCACGACATTTGTGAAATGGTATGGCTGAAACTATTGCTTAAAGAATTGGAGATGAAAATAAATCTTCCTCTAAAGATTTATTGTGATAATAAGGCAGCCATAAGTATTTCCCACAATCCAGTCTATCATGATCGAACAAAACATGTGGAAGTGGATAAACACTTTATCAAAGAAAAAATTGAGGATGGTATACTGTGCATAACCTACGTGTCTACAAGTGATCAAGTCGTAGATGTACTAACAAAAGCTCTAGCTATAAAGATGTTCGAAAGACAGATTGACAAGCTAGGCATGTTCAATCTTGGAAACCCAACTTGAGGGGGAGTGTTGTCAAATTTCCCATTTCTTGTTTCCTTTTTTCTAGGGATTTGTTTCCTATTAAGTTATTTTTAAATAAAGGGATAAGGTAGATTGTTTTTTATTATCTCTCTAGTTTTAATTCTGTGATTTATTCCTTAAATTAAGGGATTGTTAGTTTCTATAATTGTGGAGAATCATTGACAGATTTGTTGATAAGTTTCTCTATATAAGGCCTTTGCTTTTCACGTAATAAAGTATTAAAGGAGAATTTTTCTATTCCATATTTCTTCAAAAACATTGAAAATTGCAAATTAAGGAATGATTGTGTATATCAACGGGTTAACATTCTCCCTTTATTTGAGTATAAGAACATTATCATGGTATTCTTTCCAAATCTTTTTTTAGAAAATTCTTTCCAAACTTGATTGGTAATTTATAAATTTTGTTATGTATACAACTAATTAATAGAGCATCATTTCCTCCTCAAAAATAGCTTATAAAAGTAATGCCTAAAATATTTTCTTTTGAATTTATTTTTAGGCTTAAATAAAAATATTACCCTCAATTGAAAGGCAATTTACAATTTTTACCCCTACTTCTATTTGAAGCAATTTAAACCCTCAATTGGAAATTTGATGTAATGAATATCCTCCAATCAAATTTTAAGCAAAATTAAACATGTGAGAGGCATACACTTCATTTAGACCCTAAAACTCATCATGGTTTGCAGTTAAATGAACCAAAACTCATCATAGTCAACAGTTAAATGGAAAAAAAAAAGTAAAAAAAAAATTAATTAAAATTAAAATTAAAACGGAACCAAATGACACTACTTTTTTTTATAACAAACTAATCTAAAATGAAATAGAGAGATCTCAATAAAGTTAACGACAAGAGTAATTATGTTTACTAGTATAACCAGCATTAGAGAATAATTTTTTAATTCATAAGAAAAACACGATTGGTTCGAGATAAATATATAATTGATAAATAGATTTATTAAACTTATTATAATCACTTGAAGATATTATAACACCAATAGTACTTTGGTCATCATAAAAAGTAATACCCAGTTAAAATTTTGATTCTTCAAATAAATTCATTTTGGGGCTACTTTACAGTGAAAATTGGTAATTTAGGGCTAATTATGAGTTTTGAAAAAGTTTGATATGTTAATATCATTTCAATAAACTTGAAAGTAGTGCAGTGTAATTTGAGAAAGAGAGAAAGTAGCATCACTGAAGTAATGTCGAAGTGAGAACCGTGTAATGATCCATCTCGGGTTGGCCACCCCCGAGAAGGTGTTGTTACATTTTGAAAATCCCAGCACGACACATATATACAACAATAAAAGTAATACTAACAAAAAATTTTAAATCAATCATCATCCCTCAACAGGGGAGATACATCATTATTATATTGACTTAAACATTTTTACATAGCGTAATATACATGAATATTTACAAATAATTTTTTTTATTTTCTCATTAGTCTGAGGATGTGGACACGTACGTGGCTTATAGATAATGATTTCGTCTAAACCTCAACTCACCAAACTATTTGCCCTACCTGCTACCTAAAATCATTATACAATGAGGGATGAGCTTCACAAGCTCAGTGAATTAAATTTATTAGAAGTATTCAACTTGTATAAATAGTCTTTTAATATTTAATCAAATCTATCTCATACAACTTGATAATAGTATTCTACTATCACTACACATATCATAAGTCTCATTCTCTATCAATCTCTTCTTCTATATTGGTTCACCTTAAGACCATCAATTTTTTCTGATAATTACCTCGTAATGAGGTTCACAGCATAAAATCTACCATTTAGATGGTTCTTATCTTATCATACTTCTATGTTTCTTTCTCATCATAACTATCTCTCTGTGAGACTCATTCACCTATAAGTAAAATTCACAATAACAAATAATATTTCAACATTTCAGTAATGCAATCAATATTTAAAACAAATGCAATGCATGAATTATTATTAGGGACCGTCTTCCCACATGTCGACATGTTTTTATCTTAGACCTGCCCCTTCCCGGTTCTTTTATTTCCAGTATATACCGACTGTCACGGTATTTATTTCCAGCATATACTGGCTGTCACGGTTTTCATTTATTTCCAGCATATACCAGCTGTCATGGTTTTCCCTTATTTCCAGCATATACCGACTGCTACGATTTTTAAATTAGACCGGCCCTCTCCCGGTTCTTTTATTTAATGCATATGCATATACACAATGATATGAAATATGCATATGAACAATAACATAAAAACAAACATGAATTCAAATATTTAAATTGGTTGTCCTGATTATTCTCAAATTATTATTAAAAAAAAATTTCACTAAATTCCTCTCATCATAAATCATATCAAATCATTCATCGTAGCTTGTCAAGATCCACTAAATTTAATCTCCTCATAATTCATATCAAAACATCAACCATAACTCATCAAGAATTTCACTTATAACTTTTATTATTAAATCAACTTATTATTCAAAATATTATTTCTCACCTAATAATTTTTTACATGTCCAAAATTCCTATCATACCTATCAATTAATTTTTTATATACCACCAAAGCATAAGTTAATAATTTATTTTAATATTATCACTAGATATTTCATTTTTTCTAGATTACTTAAAGTAAATCTAACTCACCATGTAGCACTTATAGTTACCCATGGACCACTTCCTTTCTTTTCCTGCTCCTCTCATAAATTTCCTCTGGTTGCTAATCGTCAACACCTGACAATATCTATTTTAAATTTCTAACTTATTCTTCAATTCTTCATAATTTACACCATTTGAAAATTCTCACTTTGAATTCTGGAAAATTCCATCTATGCTAAAAATTCAAAAATAAACTTCACGTTATTACCTTCTGTTTTTCTTAGAGCTCCTCGTAGTTCTCTATAAAATTCTCCCATAAACTCCTTCAAAATTTTGCTCTTTCAACCTTTCTTTTGATCCCCAAATGTTTTGAAAAATAAAATAATTTGAATTGTAAAAGGAAGAAACCAAACAGGATTTGAAAATAAATAAAAAAAAAGATTCAATTTATAAAACATTTTAAGCGGTAATTGCCGTTTTGCCACTGTTCAAATTTTACCAGCTGTGTAACATGCAGCATATTGATACTAAAGGTGCAACACCGGGTGTTGCATGATTTTTTTTTTCTTTTTCTTTTTTTCTGTTCACGATTTTTTTTTCTTTTTCATTTGTTTTGTAACTATGGTTTCACTCGTCCAATTTTTTTAAGAATTGTTTTATTCAAATAATAATAAACTCTTCATATATATTTTATTTTAATTTCATGTTATATTTATTAAATTACTTTTTTATCTTTACTTTACAAATACGAGTATTACAAACTATCCACTGAAAAAATTATTAGGTCTTTTTTACCATACCAGCTTGACAATCTTAGATGGTTCACCCAATCAATATTGTTATGACACCTCGTGAATTAAGGGTCTACATTATCTGTTGAATAAAATAATTGATAAAATATTTTTAAATCCAGCTTTTTTCTACTAATCCCACTACCTAAATACAAGCGTTACTACAGTCATCGAGTCAAATGAGAAAAAAAAAATCTCTCTCCGTGCCTTCCATCTTCTCAAACCCTTGGAACAACTCTTCTAACATAGGAACACCACTCAGGATCAAACCAATTGAAAAAACCCATTTCCCCCCAAATAATAAAAACACCAAGTAAGGTTGATGCTCAACGAAAATGGAAGTTGCAAATTAAAAACCCATACAAGCCTTATGCTTAATGCAAATTAAAAATAATCTCCTCCCATGATTGCAGCTTGTCCAAACAGTATATACCTTTGGATTTCGTGATCCCAGATATGGGGCTCGCACGCGAAGACATAAAACGTGATGTAGGGTCTTCGAGAAAGGAGAGATGATGAAGAAGATCGGGTTTATGAATTAATTCCCATGATAGTGGCGTGAAATGGAACAAAAAGGGGGGAAAATGTTGGATAAATAAAATAGAGATCAACTATTCTGATTAAAATTTGTAAATTAAAACTAGTAACTTGTTTTTTTTATACGAATTTAAATTTTTTAAAATTTAAAATTTAATAATGTTGTTTTACCATTAAATTTCGTGTCTACTAATTTATTTTATAATTTTTTACTTGATCTCAATAGGTAATTTGATCGTTTTCTTGGATATCTTCACATGCCTCATTTTACAAGTAGTGCGTCTCATGAGCACTTTTTTTCTCTCTTCTCAAATTTTAGATTTTTGGACCATTGAGGTGTATACTGTTTGGACCAGTCGCAATCATTGGAGGAGATTTTTTTTAACTCCATTAAGCAGAAGGTTTGCGTGGGTTTTTGATTTGCAACTTCCATTTTCATTGAGCATCAATCTTATTTGATGTTTTTATTATTTGCGGGGGCTATTTCAATTGGTTTGATTCTGAGTGGTGTTCAGTAGAGAAAAATTAGATTTTAATGGTTTTTATCAATTATTTTATTCAATAAATAATATTGTCTTTTAATTGATGAAATATCGGCTGGAACGGTAAAGAGGAACTTACAATTTCTGTCCACAGTGAAATTATTTCTCTTTGCAATGAAGAAAAAAGTCGGAAAGAAAGAGAGAGTAATGCCGCTAGACTAATGTCCACAGTGGAATCGTATTTCTTAGCAATGAAGAAAAAAGTATGGGTATGGGTATGAAATGACTATATTACCCTAGGGTTTTCTTAAATGGTAATATAATCGACAACTCACAAAACCCCGCGTCCTGCAGGCTGCCGCGTGTTTGTACGCGTTTAAGATCATCTATAAGTTCATTGGCAAGCGCCCTCAAAGACCCAAAAGACCCAGAACCCTCTCCTCTTACTCAAATTCAAAACCATCAAGTTAGTCTATTAAATCTCTCATTTTTATACAATTTGACCGACAGAAATGGCCGGACAGTGTAGCTTCCCTGAACCAAGCAACGCGTACCAGAAATTGGCTAGTCCTGTGGTCGTGATCGGCCCGCAGTTTCTTGCTCCATACCCAGTTGACCTTGTGATCTCGAAGAAGCTCTTGAAAATCGGAGAAGGCCACTTTAGCGTAACGGACGTTAACGGCAGACCCATCCTCAACGTTAAAGGTAAACACTTCAGCATCCGTGATCGTCGCATCTTGGTTGACGCTAATGGAAACCCCGTCGTCTCTCTCCAACAAAAGGTCTGTGGCTTCATCTCTCCTTTTTTTTGTTTTTTTTTCTGCTTTTATTTTTCTTTATGGCATGTTTGGATCTTTAAAATGTAAAGCAAAAAATAATCGAAGGAAATGAAAAGAATTTCATTTGATGTCAAAGACTTGCTGGAAAGTTGAGTGAAAAAATGGTTTCAAATGATTTTTTTTTCGTTTTCCTCTCATTTTTTTTAACATTTTTCAATATCAAACATACCGTTTACTTTTCCTTTTGACATAAAAAATGCTCTCTTTTTGTTTTTTGTATTTCAATTTTCCTTCCAACTGCCTTTTCTATCGAAACAGACCCTTAATTTATATGATTCATAATTTCATATGACGCTACTTGGTCTGGGGATTGTGGGTTTTAAAATCCGTAAGCAATTTTGGATCTGATCAACGTGGAGAATGGATGTAATTAATTAGACCCGATAAATAGAACTTAGCGTGAATAAAATTGTAACATAGCTTAGTACTTAGATATATACTTAATTGACTTTGTGTTTGACGTTATACAGATATTGACTGCTCATAGGAGATGGCAAGTATACAGGGGAGAGAGCACAGACTCAAAAGATCTACTTTTCAGTGTCAAGAAATCCTCACTAGTCCAATTTAAGATTGAATTAGATGTTTTCTTGGCCACTAACACAAAAGAATCAGTGTGTGATTTCAAGGTCAAAGGCAGCTGGTTGGAGAGATCATGTACCATGTATCTTGGGGATTCCAACACCACAATTGCACAGGTAAGATAAAAATAAGTTTTTTTGGATTTTTGTTAATAATTAGGACGATAGGTTAAAGAATAATTAATTTTGTAACTGTACTATCAACATTTTAGCTCTTGAAAAGAAAGGTTTCAAAGAACCAACGGTTTTCTGGGGAAAAAAACAACAGAACCAGCGGTTTTTGGTCAATGGTTGAGATTTCTGATTCTGATTCTTAGGTCAACCCTCTCTCTTTATTTTTTTTTCCTGTCAGGATCATCGGAAACCTCTCTTTAAAAACAGTTTTTAGAGTAGAATCAAGCAATAACTGACTGCTAAACCAAATGAATAACGATAAACTATCTTAAGAGAAATAGTTAGCATTTATCAATTTATAACTATCTTCTTGATGCTAATGCTGAAATTCTCGTTTGTGGCTCTTGTTAATGGGTGTTATAAATTAATGGAATTGCAGATGCACAAGAAACTCAGTATTCAGAGCATTCTGTTTGACAAAGATACATTTGGAGTGACTGCGTATCCTAACGTTGATTACGCCTTCATAGTTGCTCTCGTGGTGATTCTCGAAGAGATTAATGAAGATCGCCATGATTAAACATGAATCATGTGAATTATGTTGTTGTTACACATGTAATTTACTTTTAATTCATATTTCTTTTCCTATATGTTAAGTTTATTCAACTTTTATGTATTAGACTAATATGAATCATTTTACCCTGGGCACTTCTATTATCAATCTATAATCCTGTTATTTGAGTTCATATTGAAGAAATGTGATTCTGTTTTTTTTTTTATTCAATTTTTCCAATTTTATATAAATTTATACGAATAAAAAAGCAACATTTTTTTTAGTTTGTGAAAAAGGAGATTACTTCATAAAATTAATTCATATGGTTTCATACAAACCGATCTCGAGAGGCATACCCACGATGAATCAAACAAAATAAAGTGTTTTTCACATCCTAAGGGCATCTACCACGCTGTTAGATTTATTGAGAACTTTGACACTAACAATAACGAATAAACACAAATTTTTAAATGGTTTAGCATAATTTTTTGTTTTTTTAAGAAGATGCGTGAAACTCTTTTCAATTTCAAAACTTAAAATTTTAATGTTTACACAATATTTGAATTTTTGTAAAATTTTATTTTATAAATAATATTAATATTAAGAATTTTTTTTGATGTTTACTTTTATAGTAACTAATATTCATATTATTTTAATATGAGATTATAATTACGTACGGTAACATTTCTCTGCTACGTGGGTTCGAGAATATCTCAACAATGTTTTGGTTGAAAAAACGTAACAAAAACCAACAATCAGAAATCAAGGTTGTCGGTAGTGCCTACACCCCGCAAAAGGCATCTCAACCCGGAAAAATTCGGATTAGTTCTGGAAGACCCATCCGAATTTAAGCGTACCCAATTGGAATCCGCTGGATCCCATTTAAAATCAATTTGGAATGTTTCTTGTTTTTGCTGGATTGCTTGAGATCAATATGGTAAAATTCGATTTCTTTGAATTTGCAATTAGAAATGAACGACTGAAAGGTTAAATGGTTATTTGCGAATAACCTTTAAACAATTCCAAAGTGCAAGGAAAAAAGCAATAAAGAGAGCGTTCCAAGGGATTTTGAAACTGGTAGGACTCATGGAAGAACAATTAACACGCAACCATTGCAACAAATCCAGAGAATCGAAATACAAAATAGAGGAATTAGGAACATCCCAAAAATTCCACAAACTATTTGCCCATGTACTATCTCGAAGGATGTGAAGAGTAGATTCAAGTTGATTGCAGATGTAACAAAAGTCATCAATCACGATATTTCTAACTTCCAGGTTTGATTTAGTAGCAAAAGCCAATTGAAAATTTTATTTCTGTAGGTAGTTGGAGATGACCAAATCCAATCCAGATTTAAAGGAGTATCAAAGCCTTCATCCTCCATGAGATCATAGGCTGACTTCGAACAGAATTTTCCATTTTTTGTTGGTCCCCAAACAAGCTGATCATGGGAAGAACAAGAAGCGGTAATGGAAGTTGTTTGGATGCAATTATGAAAAGCAACACCTAAATCAAACGAGGCGTTACTAAGCTCCCGTCAATAATTGCGATCGTCACCCTCTGTCTCAGGATCTAGTTGTCCTCCTTCTCCATCAGGTTTGAATTTATTAAAAAGAATTTTCAAAATTAAATGGTGGTCAAAATACGATTGCTCATATTCTGACCTCTCAATGATCAAAAAATGGTTTCAAGAAAACCCCCTCAATCTCAAGAAACTCCCACATGGCGGATCAGTCTCTGGTTCTTCTAGAAGAGAAAGGAAGCAAAAGCTTCTTGAAGAACTATCTCAGATTTCTGACTCTGATCCATCCGATCATGATGACAATGAAGACTCTCTCTCACCACCTCCACCTCCTGATTATTGGGCTCAAGACCCTTATGCTGATTTGGATCTTGACATCTCCAAAAGCCATCAATAATTCTGATAATCAGACAAGAAGACAAGAAGACAAGAAGACACATTATTAAAGCAAGATCATATCAATAAATGAAAAGCAAAAAGCAAGCCTATCAGCCGACGCATCAAGACAAACGACTTTTGACAACACAAAAGTCATCAATATCAAGACATCATTATTGCTAGCCAGCTATCAGCCGACGCTAGAAGACAAAAAACTTTTCAAGATTCTCAGCCGGTCGAGTTAAACAACTTTGATTGTATCAACAGTTGCTTCAATTATTCGGCCTCAATAATTCAAGACCCTCAAGACTCAAGATGAAGTAGTATATATAGATTTTGTAAAGTCTGCCTGAGGCAGAGTTTGTTTTACAGTTTTTTTGAGTGCTTAGTTGAGAGAAAAAAGTGACATAGTCACAAGTGTGAGTTTTCATTTCTCTGCATCCAATCACTGTAAGATATCTCTCTTTGTATTTCAATCACAATATATATATTAAGTTTTTTTTCGAAACCCTTGCATAATCTTATACTGTTTTTATAATTTTTTTTATGAAAACGATCCTGCACATTTTTGGTATCAGAGCCATGGTAGCCATGTCTGTGTTCTCTTTTTGAACTGTTCATCGTCTTGCTTTGTTTATATTGCTTCTGTTGATAACTGTTATTCTGGTTGTACTGTGGTGGTAAGGCCAGTAGTGGTGGTAAGGCCGTTGGTCAGCCCTTTGTAAGTCCGTTGGTAAGCCGTGTTAGGTGTTCCCGGTTGGTGGTCCCGGCAGTCACTAGGCAGTCACAGTATTTTCCTATAGTAACAGTCATCCATTAGCCATATTTCCAAATCATCCTGTATGGATAGATTATTTAGAAGACGTAGACAAGGTGACGACTCGTCACCCTCTGTCTCAGGATCTAGTTGTCCTCCTTCTCCATCACATGATCATCCCACTGGTGATCATGATCCAAATTACACTATTAACAGTCAAGAAATAAACATTGCAAAAGTAGAACAAGATTTACTGAACTGGCATATACCCAGTCAGAAAATCAATAGGATTTATCAGGTAGGTAGTTTTGACTTTAGGTCAGACTACTCTATTAAAACTGTAGAACAAGCCTACAGTATTAGCAAAGAAAATGAGAGTATTAAGTTATTGTCATTACCTGCTATGCGAAAGCATAGACAGGAAGGATTTAAATACATGCATCTGGGATTAGTCCAGATTGCTGTAAAACCATTACACCGTCTAGGAATAGACACTCCAATATTAATGATGCTTAGAGATGCTAGGCATAACAATTTTCAGAATTCTTTATTATCATTAGTTGCTTCCAACATTCATAATGGTCCTGTATACTTTAACTGTTATCCGAATTTTTCAGTAGATTTATATGACCCAAATCTAGCTGATATATTAACTTTGGATATC
This sequence comes from Bretschneidera sinensis, assembly GCA_023935145.1. Classification (NCBI taxonomy): domain Eukaryota; kingdom Viridiplantae; phylum Streptophyta; class Magnoliopsida; order Brassicales; family Akaniaceae; genus Bretschneidera; species Bretschneidera sinensis. Next base: position 142,028,687 of record CM043697.1, read on the forward strand.
CAGTTACAAGGATTAGACCTTAAGACAGGAACCAGAAACTTAAACATTATTTATAAAATTTATTATAAAGTTATGACCACTAAGATAAACCCTAAGGCTTTACTCCAAACCAAACCTGGAGAGACCCTTTTATTAGAAGCCAATACTTTCCATGCAAATATTATAACTCCTAAATTATTAAAATGGGACCAGATTACTATTCCAAGTAGCTGGAGGTTTGAATCTTTGGTTCCCCCAAGGGAATTACAAAATTCAAATATTTCCCATATCTATGAAACCAATGATGGTAGTGTTCTTATCAAATTTGATAAGTCCCCTCCCTCATTAATATCTTCCAGAAGATCATTATCTACCAGAGTAAGAACTCCATTACCTCAAATAGATAATGACCCTCAGATATTACCTTCTAGACAAAGTCTAGATTCAAAAAATAATGATCATTTATTAGGTGTGGATTTCCACCCAACCATTCCTAAAGGATTTTATGAAACTGAATCCTTTAAGACTGCATTAGATGATCCAGTTGGAGAAACTTCAAATAAAAATGAAGTTCAGGATCCTAACCAGGTCCATGACCCGGTCCATGACCCTTCTCCCACTAGATCAGACATGTATGAAATCAATGTCATTATGAAATCAGATTATGAAATAAATAAAGATTTATTAAGAAAAGACTTTTCTGCTGCTCATAATAAGATTAGAGTAGAATGGTTTTTTCAAACCTTTGATAAGAAACAACAAGCTCAAATCCGTAAAGAATGGTATGATCAAATGAATGAACTTCATTGTGATATATTATTCTTTGACTGGTTTGACCTTTATACCTTCAATAATAAAATCTATAATCCTTTTATTAGAAATCATTCCGAAGTAGATGCTATCACCAAATTAGATCAAAAGTGGACTTCCACTACAAAGGAAGTTTCATCATCTATTCACCCACCATTAGGAAATTTACATCTGCAACCCCCTGGTTACAGAGATATTATTCCTGCTGCACCATTTAAGGTTATTTCAAAAGAATATAACCCTAAACATGTTGCTGAAAAGCAGGATATAGTCAATCTTTATGAACAAAATAATTATGCAAATCAAAATCTTGCCACTATATCATCTCATATTAGTGCCATTGACTCGTCATTATCCACTTTGGATCAGAAGATTGATAATCTTCCCTCCAAAATCCCCCGGGGAATTCCCACTATTACTCCACCTAGATCATTCACTATGACACCTGTCATCCAAAAACCTACTGTTATTACAACACCTATTTACACCCCTCACATTTTGGAAGACACTGTCTCCCTTAACAAAAATGATGACATATTAGATTCAATTAATAAAAAATTACAACAACTAAGTATTAAAGATATTCCCTCAAGTTCCCAAACTCCAACTGAACCTCAGGAAAATATTAATGAAATAGACGAGGACTTAGTTGAAGAGATCCATGAATTTGATGAAATTAATAAAGTTATCAGGAATAGAGCACCTTTACCAACAACTAGGAATTATTATCCTAGACCAACACCACCTGATCTTCAATTTGAAGACAGATCATTAGCAGTCCAAGCTAAATATGATTCTGATTCCATATATGAATGGAATATAGATGGCGCCAGTGAACATGTCATTTTAGACATTCTTAAAGAGATGTCCATGGCAGCCACCTCATATAGGACAAAACCAACCAATACCAATAGAGGAATAGCAAAAGCCATCATTGCAGGGTTTACTGGAACCCTAGAAGGATGGTGGACCAATTATCTAACTGAGGAGAATAGATCAGAGGTTTTAGATGCCACCAAGGCAGGAAACCCTCAGACTATTCAACATCCCCAAACAGGAAAAATATCAGTATTCACTCCTCAAGTAGAAAATGCTTTTGAGACTCTTATATTTGCCATTACCAAACATTTTATAGGAGATCCTGAAAGATGGACAGCCAGGTCTACTGAGATTCTTCTCAATCTGACCTGTCCTACCATGCAAGATTTCAGATGGTATAAGGACGTATTCCTTGCCAAGATCTTCACAAGAAAAGATTCCAATCATGATTATTGGAAAGAGAAATTTATTAGTGGATTACCCAAACTCTTTGCTGAAAAGGTAAGGCAAAGAATTAGAGACACCAATAATGGAAATTTACCTTATCATGAACTCTCTTATGGAGAAATTATTAGTTATATTAATCATGAAGGATTAGCTCTCTGTAATGACATCAAATTAAAATCAAAAATGAAGTCTGAACTCCATCAGAGCAAAAAGGAATTAGGATCCTTCTGTGCTCAATATGGATTCGAGACTATTAGAGCCCCTTCAGCTATAAGGAAAAAGAAATCAAAATCCATTAAGAAGCAAACCTATAGAAAGCCCTTTAGGCCCAATAGGTTTATTAAAGAAAATCCAAAACCTAGCACTTCTAGGACTAAGCCCAAAAAGAAAAGCCCAAAAACCCAAAAAGTAAATTCTTCTTCAAAAACCTGTTTCAAATGCGGTCGTCTTGGCCATTGGGCTAAGGACTGTAGAGTAAAACAGAAAATTAATGAATTAGAAATTGAAGAATCATTAAAACAACAATTATTAAAGATAATGATAAATGAGTCTCAATCTGAAGAAGAGTCTTCAGACGATGATGTCGTTTATACATTACAAGAAACTACTGATACAGAATCCTCTGATAATGAACAATCATGTGATTGTAAAGAAGGAATCTGTAGATGTAAAACCATTAATATGATATCTTCACAGAAAGAATTTCTGTTAGATATCATTGATAAAATAAATGACCCCATTATTAAAAAAGATTACTTAGTAAAATTAAGAGATCTTATATGTGAAGAGAAAAGGATCAGAGATCCTGAACCCTTCAATATATTAAAGATATTAGAAGATAAATTTAGTAAACCTAAAACAACCAATATCCAAGACCTACAATTAGAAGTCAATAATATGAAAGATCAGATTAAAGCCATTCAACAAGAAACTATAGATCTCAAGGCAAGAATGATTAACGTTGAGATAAAGAGTATTAAAGACTCAATTTTATCTCCAAAAGGAAAAAATATTATAACTAATCCTCCCCCTTTGCCTATAGATCCTGTAGAATCATCTTCATCATTACCAATAGATGAAAGCTTCATTAGTTTAATAGAAAGGATCAATTACCAGAAATGGTATATCCGAATTTCTATTGTAATCAATGAAGAATATCATATCAACACAATAGCTCTGGTTGATTCTGGTGCTGACCAGAACTGCCTAAAAGAAGGATTAGTCCCGACCAAATATTATGAGAAAACCACGGAACGATTAAATACTGCCAGTGGTTCAAAATTAAATGTAGAATACAAGATTACCAATTCTTACGTATGTAACGATGGTTACTGCTTAAGAACTCATTTTATTTTAGTCAAAAATATTCATCAGAATATTATATTAGGAACACCCTTCCTAACTCAAATATATCCCTTTACTGTTAGCCATTTAGGGATAGAAACCAATTTATTAGGACAGAAACTATTTTTCCCGTTCCTTCAACCAATAGACACAAGAGACTTAAATTTATTACAAGCCAATAGTCTGCATAGACAAATAAGTATAGTCCAAAATAAACAAGCCCATATTAATTTCTTGAAAGAAGAAATTCATTTTAAAAGAATAGACCAACAATTGCAAGAGGCCCAGATCCAGGCCCAAATCAAAGAATTAGAATTATTATTCAAAAAAGAAATATGTGCCAATATCCCAAATGCTTTTTGGGAAAGAAAAAAGCACATAGTCTCATTACCTTATGAGCCCAACTTCAATGAAAGAGATATTCCCTCTAAGTCCAGGCCCATTCAAATGAATCAGGACTTAGTGGCTTATTGCCAAAAGGAGATTAAGGAATTATTAGACAAACATCTTATTAGACCAAGTAAATCTCCTTGGAGTTGCTCAGCTTTCTATGTTAATAAACAAGCTGAGATAGAAAGAGGAACTCCCAGATTAGTTATTAATTATAAGCCTTTGAACAAGGTTCTCCAATGGATTAGGTATCCCATTCCCAATAAAAAAGATTTATTAAACCGATTACATGAAGCAGTTATATTTTCAAAATTTGATTTAAAATCTGGATTCTGGCAAATTCAAATTTGTGAAGAAGACAGATATAAAACTGCTTTCAATGTCCCTTTTGGTCATTACGAATGGAATGTAATGCCCTTTGGACTCAAGAATGCTCCATCAGAATTTCAAAATATTATCAATGATATTTTTAATGAATATTCTAATTTCAGTATTACATATATAGACGATATATTAATCTTTTCAAAATCCATTGATCAACATTTTAAACATCTCAAAACATTTTTCCATATTATTAAAATAAACGGATTAGTATTATCCGAAACTAAGATGAAATTATTTCAGACCAAAGTAAGATTTTTAGGTCATATCATTTATCAAGGAACTATTAAGCCAATAGATAGATCAATAGAATTTGCAAACAAATTCCCAGATGAAATAAAAGATAAAACTCAATTACAGAGATTCTTAGGATGTCTAAATTACATATCAGACTTCTTCCCGCATATGAGACAAATTTGCGAACCTTTATATAAAAGGCTTCGTAAAAATCCTGAACCTTGGTCCACTCGTCATACAGAGGTCGTAAGGTTTATCAAAACAAAAGTCATCAGCCTACCATGTTTAGGTATCCTGTCTCCATCAGCCCAAATTATTGTTGAGACTGATGCCTCCAATACAGGATACGGTGGTATTCTTAAACAGCTTCTTCCAAGTCAGTCAAAAGAACAAGTTGTTCGATACCATTCAGGAATTTGGCTAGGAGCTCAAAAAAAAAAAAATTATTCAACTATTAAAAAAGAAGTTTTATCAATTGTTTTATGCATTACAAAATTCCAAGATGATTTATATGCAAAAACATTTTTATTACGCATCGATTGCAAATCAGCAAAAGAAGTTTTGCAAAAAGATGTTCAAAATTTGGTTTCAAAACAAATCTTTGCCAGATGGCAAGCTATACTGAGTGTATTTGACTTTCAAATAGAATATATAAAAGGAGAACAAAATTCTCTTCCTGATTTCCTTACACGGGAATTTTTACAGGATCGAATCATTCAAGATTGTGATCATGACATCAAGAAAGGGTAAAGAAAAAGTTAACCCTTCAAGACCCCAACAATTATCAGATTATTATACAAGTCCCAAAAAAGCATCCAAATCTCAAAAACCTCCAAAAGCTCCTATTACACCACAAAAAGCCAACAGGTTTTCCCCTCTGGAAGACCTTCAAGCATTTCCAGATTTACCCTCTCCAACATATGCCCAAACACTCTCATCACAATCAAGAACGACTCCCCCAATAATTTATTATGATAAACCCCATCAAGAATTCTTCAGAAGTACCTCATTACCTGTCCCACAAAATGAAAATGATCAAGCCAAGATTCCATCATGGCTTTATTCTAACAAGATTTTTCCTGCAGGTTTTCATTATATTCCTGATAATATCCAAAAGAATCAAAAATTTTATGAACTAATTTTAGTAGACTCAAAATCTGCTGAGATTACTCATACCCATGATCCTCTGGATCCTTCCAAAATAATTTATTCAAAATGCAAGATACTCAAAATTATTAATCCTGATCATGTTTCAGATCATTACCTCCAAAAACCCTTTTCCATATCATTCGTTCCCCCCACATACACTTATCATGATTATCAGACCGCTTGGTTCAATATGTTTTATTTAAAACCAAAAACCCATTCCTGGTTTATCTTCTTTGATAAGAGGGTCCGCTTCGAATTCCCTACATGGTTTTTCGATTGGTGGAACTTCATGGGTGCCAGCTCAGCCATTTTCCCACCAATTACTCAAGAAGCCTATCAATTCTTTTCCTCACATATTTCTTCCAATAAACCTTATACTTATGAATTATTATTTTCAGCTATGTTTGCAATCCCATGGATTTTTGCTTGGGATTATATTATTACCCCTTCCCCATCAGGTTACTCATTTTGATCCTTCAAACCAACACTCAATAGAAATTTTTCTTGTTAAATAATGATTTTTTTTTAAAAAGTAAACTAGTAATTTACAAGTTTAACTTACACAAATGTCGCTCAGTTGTTAGTCTACTGATAGAGTGTTAAATCTGAAGTGTACTTCTAGCATTGCTTCCACCCAAAAGTCCTTATGGACCATATTTTCTTCTTCAAAAGAAAGGTGGTGACCAAAGATTTGAGTATCTCATTTTCAAGCCAACCAAAAGAGGGTTGACCTTACAAAATTGCATTTAAAACTTGAAAGAGCCCACTGTTTAAGAGGAAGTGGACTAGGAGTTGGATATATGCTATTTCTTTTCTCTTTTTTTTTTTTTTGTTTATGTTTGTTTTTTTTTTTATATCGTTTATATCGATCAAAAACCGAGGTTTTTAATCAATTAAGATTTTCTATATATATTTTCATACTCATTTTAAATTGTTACTTTAATTTGATGATTGTGAATTCATACTGAAAATGAGTACTAACTAATTAAATTGATCAGATCTTATATTAACTAAATTAACGAAATTTTCTCAACAGTAAATAAATTAAAACATACACTATCCTAGATCAATGATATCAATCTAGGAATGGTTTTTGTCCATAAAAACTATGATTCCACCTAGCCATACTTTGATAGGGTAAAAATCTTCATCTCATTCAGAGAATGGGGATGGAAACCTTGGATTTTCTTGATATCAAAGACAGGAATGAGGATGGGGGCAGGATTTTCTAAATGGGGCGAGAACGAAGAGGCAAAACCAGTCCCAACGTCCCGACCGCAACTTGGCCGACCCTAACCAAATACCAAACAGCTCATGACTTAAGTTTTTTTTTTTTTTTTCTAACTTTAGACTCAAGAACAAAGAAAATTAAAAGGAGGTAGCCTTCTTGAAAAGCTTTTCTAGACAGCTGCATTGCAAGGAGATACTGTTTCCTGGGCTGCCATGAACTAACAAGGAAATGAATATCGTGTAAATAATGTTTAAGAGACCGTTGCCCCTTTACTTTATGTCAATTCTGAGTAGCTTTTACTTTTCTAAATTTGCCAAATATTGGAGAATGATTGTATTTGCACGGAACATCTGCCAATGATGGTTACTAGTATGACTAATTGTAGGAGTGTTGTGTCCCAACAAATTAGGATCAAAATGCTTTTAAATATTTAATTGTAAGTAAAATCAAAAATAAAGATGATATTGCAGTTCAATAAAAAAATTTATTATTTTATTTTCAAAGAATTTATTACAATTTATTTTCAAAAAATGTTTTGTTAGTATTTTTAGAATAAACATTCGATGATTTACAAATCAACAATGATTACACCATCATCCATGTGACCATTTTCACACGTCATATCTATTAAACTCAACTTAGATTTGTATTTCTCTGACAAATATTATTACAAACTATCACCACCGAACCAAGATTAAATTTACCGATCCATCAAATCGAGATAGCATGATTCTGCCGACATAAGTTACACTTGTCTTCAGCCACGCATTATCCACGGTTACTATTTTCTTGGGCAGATAACATAGAAAAACATTGAAATGCCCAAAAAAAAATCTTTATGGTGGGTATTTTGCCAAAAATAAAAAGTTTTGGCACAATTGCTCTTGTACGGACAAATTAACATTTTCTTAACATATATATAATATTTCTATTTACTACTTATAAAAAAATTTATAATATTTCTATTTGCAATTTACATGTTGCCCAGCTAGAGAATATTTTGGGATCCGTCACAGTACCGAAGCCATACAATTAATCTCTAAAAATCTCTCGCTTGTGATACAATTTAGCCAACGGAAATGGCCGGAGAGTGTAGCTTCCCTGCACCAGGCAACTCGTACGCTGTGCAATTGGGCAGCCCAGTGGTGGTTATCGGCCCGCAATTTATTGCTCCGTACTCAGGGCCAGTGGACCTCGTTATCTCGAAGAAGCTCTTGAAAGTCGGTGAAGGCCATTTAGACGTAACGGACGTTGACGGCAGACTACGCTTCACCGTTAAAGGTAAACTCCTCAGCCTCCGTGATCGTCGCATCTTGGTTGACGGCCATGGAAACCCCCTCGTCTCTCTCCAACAAAAGGTCTGCAGCTTTATCTCTCTTTTTTTCTGCTTTTGTTTTTTTTTTAAGGTATGTTTGGATCTTGGAAAATATAAAGGGAAAAATAATTGAAGGAAAATGAAAAGAGCTTCATTTGAAAACCATTTTTCTTTGTCTCCTTTGATGTCAAAGGAAAACTGGAAAAGTTAACAGTTAAAGAGTCAAAATAATTGGTTACAAATGAAATTATCTTCCTTTTTATGGTATATTTTCTATATCCAAGCATTCCCTTTTAACTTTTCCTGTTGACACTCCTTGATCTGGGGTTTTTGAGTTATAAATTTTGGATCTGATTAACGTAGAAAATGGATGAAATTAGTTTGATCCGACAAATACAACTTAACAGGAATTGAATTGTAATTTGTACTTAATTAAGTTTGCGTTTGATGTTATAATCAGATGTTAACTGCTCATAGGAGGTGGCAAGCCTACAGGGGAGAGAGCACAGACGCAGAAGATCTAATTTTCAGTGTCAAGAAATCATCACTACTCCTACCTAAGACTGAATTAGATGTTTTCTTGGCCACTAACACAAAAGAATCAGTGTGTGATTTCAAGGTCAAAGGCAGCTGGCTGGAGAGATCATGTACTATATATCTTGGGGATTCCGACACCATAATTGGACAGGTAAGATAAATTAAGTTTTCTATATCCTTGTTAATTAGGACAATGATTGAAGAGTAATTAATTTGGTAATGGTACATAGGTTTTCTATATCCTTGTTAATTAGGACAATGATTGAAGAGTAATTAATTTGGTAATGGTACATAGGTATTATGTATTTTGTTTTGAAGAAAGTTAGTGGAGAACTGGCGATAGATAAACATGTTTTACCGTTTGGTAGAATTTTTAAAAACGGTTTATGTATTTAAAAAACAAAAACTAAACCAAATACCTTTTAAAAAATTTCAAAAGGACCTAGAAACTGAAATTTTATTTTTTTAAAACTGAGGGTGCACTTTATTTGGTAAAAGGGCTGGTAATGGTACATATGAATGCTTTGAATGCCCAATCCCCTGGCCTTAATTTGTACAAATTTGTTCTGTGAAGAAAAACCTGATTTGTATATTGTCCAGGAGAAAATTGTCAAAGAAAAGAGAGAAAAAAAAGATAAAGTGGAGCTGTAAAAGAACTTTGTATCGCTTTTAATCATTAATTCCTCTGGGTTTCTAGTGAATGAAAACCCAAAACGCATGTTTTCATAGTTTTCTAAAGTTGTATAAAAAACAATGAAAACAATTTTTTTTTTTCTTTTCAAAATTTTGTTGTGTTTCGTTTCCATTCTCTTGAAACATTTTCTATTTTTAATCACCAAACATATTTTCATTCATGTTTACTATTTTTTTTATGAAAATCAAAACAGAAAATAATCATGTTTTCTAAAACCAAACACACCATGAATATGTATCAGAATAACTTCTATATCAAAAGCTAAATAGTTTTTTAACTCCACAACTATTTTACTAATTTTAACAGAAAAACCAAAGTCACAGTTTAACCAAATGACAAACCATCATCATGTTAAGACCAACAGTTAACATTATATCAATTTCTAAACATCTTTAACTCGTTAATGTTAATGGGTGTTATTAATTAATGTAACTGCAGATGCACAGGAAGTACAGTATTCAGAGCATTGTGTTAGATAAAGATACATTTACAGTGACTGCGTATCCTAACGTTGATTACGCCTTCATAGTTGCTCTTGTGGTGATTCTTGAAGAGATTAATGAAGATCGCCATGATTAAATATGAATCTTATTATTATTATTATTTTTACCAATGTAATTGACTTTTAATTCATGTTTCCTTTGCTATATGTTAGTTACTTAGTTTATTCACTTTACTGGATTTGGCAAACATGAATCATATTACTCTGCCCACTTCTATGGTCAGTTTATGATCCTGTTATTTTAGGTACATTTTGAAGAAATGTGATTCTTTCTTTATTGTTTTCTTCAGTTTTTAATTTTTATATACATTTGTACGTTCAAAATTGCAGTTTAAAACTTGAAAGAGCCCTTTTTTTTTATCGAGAAAATGGGTTAGAAAGAAATCAACTTATCTACTGTAAAAAATTGTAAAGTAAAGTCACATTGTTTTTTGACATAAATTTAAATTTTTTAAATTTTAAAATTTAGTTGAGATCGCTTTACAATCAAAATTTACGTATATTATTGATTTTAAGTCACAATTTTTTGCTATAGAATAATTGATCTCGACTAACAATTGGATATGGTCGGCTATGCATAGTATATAACTCTTGTAACAACTTTCTTTTGTAAACAGATCTGGTTTTGGATCAGCATCGTTCTTACACTTGGGTAAGAAATATAAAATAATTAAAAAAATATGTAAAATATATCTTAAATATATACATCAATGATTTAAAACATACATGTGATCAGAAGTTCATATTTTTTTTATATATTCATAATACAATCTTAATAATTCAATTTGTTGAAAATTTGGTTTGCTTTATACTATTTATTAAATTGAAAAAATATTTTTTATTTTTACAATGTTTATAAGCTGAATTTTATAATAAAATAACAATACTAAATCTCAATATATCAAATGAGATATAAAATAAAGCTTGTAGTAGGTGTCCACTTATTTCTCTTTTTTTATTTACTTTTAAAATATGGTACCATACGTTCAATTTTTTGGAGATCTTGTTTAAATTTTTTTACTATTTATTTATTTTTCTTACTTTGAAACATTTATATATTTGATTTTATTATTTTACGTATTTTTATGGTATATAGAACATGATTTATATAACTATTAATAGAAAACTAAGTCATATTAGTGTTCAAAAATGGAATATTAGCTTTATAAATTTATAAATAATTTATTGAATATTAGATTTTAAAGTATTCATAAAATATATTTAGTAAATGTTGTTAAAATTTTTATTTAATTCATTTAATTTTTTTTAAAATAGTTATTTGTTAATGCTAAAATATTATATGATTAATTAACATAACATGTAAATATCAATTAAAAAATATAATGTGCACAAAAATTTTAAATAATTATAAAAGAGCTTAAAATATTAATTTTAAATTTAAATTAAAAATTAATCAAATAAATAACTATTTATTATAGACATTTTTATCTACTCAACATAATATATTGGTATACAAAGTGAATGTATAAGTTATAAATTTAAAATTTAATCTTATAAATAATTAAATAGTAATTTCTTAAATACGTAGAGAAAACCAAAATATTGAGATATTGACATTCAATACATTATAAATATATATATATATATATATATATATATGTGCAGTAAAAACTCTAATTATCTTCATTTATATTTTTAAAATATAATCTCATAAATTAAATTTATTGAAATAATAATATATGATGGATTTAATAATAAAGTATCACAACATTGAATCTCAATCTATCAACTAAGTTAAAATAAAATTTGTTTCAAATAAATATATTTTTTTATTCATTCTTATAAATTCAATTAACTTACTATTTAAATTGATTATAGGGTAAATTATATTTAGCTCCATGTAATTTGACCTAACTTACACATAAGGACCCGTATTTTCAAAATATATAGATACTCTCTGGATAGATATATTTCGAGAGGGAATCTGTATTCTTACTTTGAAAAATGTATATTCCATGGAGTATTTGTATATTTTGAAACTACGGGTTCTTATATGTAGATTAGGCTAAACTATAAGTGACTAAATGTAATTTTTCCTTTATTTTATTATTTAATTTATGTATTCGATAGATTGAACTTCTTATTTTGGCTTTGGTAAACTTTACAAAATGAACATTTAATAAGAATGATATGAATGCTTGCTCACACCCCATGCAAAATGCCAACAATATTATTTTATAATTCCTAGATATATCTAGTTGGATTCAAATCAATAGAAATATAAAGTTAAAAATGCATGAATGGTTAGTGATGAAACTCTCTATTGTGAAATATTGTTTAATAAATTCATTTTTTTTTATATTTAGTTTAATTTAATTTACTACTTAATTGTATTATTTATATTATGCTTTTATAAAATTTACATTATTATTTTAAACCTTTATAGGATTTCTGGGTTGGGCTTTATATAGCTCGCATGGCTACAAATACCAAAATTATATTGTGTTGAAAAAAATAATTAGAAAAAAAATCATGTAAACTCAATTTCTTTTCCTTTTTATGATGTAATCTTATATTTTAATTTAATTGGATATCTAATTTTATTTTACTTGTTTTTATATAAAAAAAATAGGTTGATTGCATAAAATAAAAAAATAAAAAAAAAACAAATAGAGAGACAAAATGGCATGCCAAACGTAACGGTGACATAAAACTTACCTAAGAGGCCACCTAGACCTGACATATAATAATACATGAATAACTAATACCTCATTGAAATGCAAGATAATTACTATTCATCCTAAAAACTAAATTACAACTTTTTGGCTATCATAAAATACAAGAAGCTAAAACCCAAAATAACATAAGGTATGCACGTAGCGCGCATAGCACGCACGCTGTGTGTGCACAGTGCCCTTACTCTACGTACATAAACTTATCAAGTTTCCCATTTCTCTAACTTCCATATTGAGACTAATCAGATGAAGTATGCCATTTTTTATTTTGCTTGATACCATTTTTCTTAACTATTCTTTTTTTTTTCTCGTAATATTTTTTATAAAATTCCTTGAGGCCAACAAAAGAATTTGATTCATACTTTCTTGAAAGGCACTATCCAAAACAACATTCACGGAAGAAGACCTTTTATGAAGAGTGGTAGGTGCAAGAGGGGCTAAGACACTGTCATCTTTGCACCTCAAAAATTCTGGTGTTGATTTAGCCGGACATTCATCCTTATGATATCTTAAAGAAGGAGATATTTGACCAGGAATAGCCGTTGGAATCACATCTGGAACGATTTCATTATCTGAAATCTGGGCCAAATCATCCATTTCCTAAAAAGAACCATTCTATTGAGATTCAACATTAATCACACCCCTTGAGCATGTAAGGTTTAAGATGTCAGATACCCGATTCACTGCATGAGCCTTTTCCACAAATTCCTTAACTTTTTTGTTTTATTTCAAGTCCTCTCAAATAATTTCATTTTGGGAGCAAATTCTGGCTCGGGATTAGTTGGAGGCTGAGAATGTTGTAGATTTTTTTAAACTGGATTGTTTTCTGTTTAGGGATTTTTTGTAGCTGTATTGGTTACCTTAGGAGTTGGTTCACTCGTCAATCTACAACACACTTCTCGGCAAAGCCCCTACAAACAACAATGAGTGCAAAATGCATGATTTACTTCATACACTATTTTCTTCCGTATACCTTCTTCTTTACTCGTACCAATCCAAACACGCTTTAGCCTGGGTTGAGTAAGGTCCAATCAAACCCGTGAACAGCTTGGTTTTTCCAAGGAATTTTTTTTACCGGCCTTAAGAAACCATGCAAAAGTACTGACTATACCTTTTTAAAATGATGCATCAAAGCATGGAAGTGGGAGACCCGAGAGTCTAATCCAAACCGCGACATGAGTAAACTCCTGTTTTTGGATTAAAATTCGGAGTACACTTGAACATACGATAAAGTGAATTGTCAATCAGATGATTTCCATGTGACCAAGTTGTAACCAAATCATTATGTGAGTCCAAGTGCACCATCACTAAGAATTATTGTGGTTCGACAACCTATTTGTTTACGTCCACCAACAAACTCACTTCTTTATTAATCTTTGATCACAACTTTAAGAAAAACAAAGTTACTACTCTCACAATCTCACAACACAAAAGCCTCAATAAACTCACAGCTTTGAACCTAACTCTAGCTGTAAATCCTTCTGATTTACAAGTATTTTGGACTTTTAAATGTACTCAAACCTTCTCTAGAACCCCCTTTGTATAGAGATATTTTCCTAATACTACTAGTAAAATAACAACAACATAGTAAACTACTAGAATAAACAATAATCCAATAGGAAACTGCTACTCCTAGAACAAGCAACTACAAAATTGGAGATTAAACTTTTTCTAAACCAATTTGAAATCTTCCTTTGGGAATTTGAGCCAAAATCCTAACAATCTCCACCGTGGCTCAAATTCTCCACCTCATCAACAAATCCAACTTTCTTCTTAGTTGGTGTAATATTCCTTTTGGTCCTTCTATGTCTCTTCCACTTAATTTTCCAGTTAACACCTTCCAATCCAACACATACAAGCTCTTCAACACTACATTTGATCCGTTAAGAACTTGTCTCTCTCTATTGCTCGCAGTCTATATGTATCCCATCTTATCAAGCCTCCCTCCCCAAATAGATGATATTTGTAGTGAGAGAGAAAGCAAATTTTACCTTCTCAAGTGTCTTCACGCTTCCATCATGGAGCTTCAACCTTAAGTTTTCTTCACCATTAATTACTTTGTGTTTCCCACATGCAGTAACAACTGTGACATAGGTAGGTTCCTTCATACAATCAAAGTATTTCTTTTTGTTGAATATGTGTATGGAGGACACCAAATAAAGTAGCACCATATCACTCTCATCAATTTTTTCTTCAGTGTGCTCAATAGCTAGCACCACTTCTTCTTCATTTCTCTCGGTGATATTAGCACTTTCACTACTATTTCCATTATCAATCTTCTTTCCACTCATCATTCTCAACTCTTTTAAATCATCTTTCATGGTCTTACAATAATATTATATCTATCATATCTCTCCACAATAGAAGCACTCATTGTCACTATTATATCTAGGCCTAGATTTAGATCTCCACCTTAAGTCATTGTTCGCTCTCCATTGACTTCTCCCTCGATTATAACTCTACACAGCAAGCTTGACTACCACTAGACGAGCTCTCGCTTCCCGTCAATCTTTCATTCTCACCTAGGAGCACAGTCACATCATCCAAGCTCAATGTCGACTTACCCACCAATATTGTTTACACCAATGATTTCTAAGCTTATGGCAAAGATCATAACAAGAGCAATGTCTTCTCCTCATCCTCTAATGTTTCTTTTACATTCAACAATTGAGACACTAGCTTGTTGAATTCATTTAAATAATCATGAAACTTGTACTTTTTTCCATCTTGACACACAATCTGTTGGTCAAAGATTTTGACCCATAGATCATCTTTGACCAAAAAATGCTCTTGAGCTTATCCCACAAACCCTTGGGTATAGTTTCCTTCAGCACGGTATACTTGATCTCAAGAGAAATAGCCAACTTGATGGTACTCGCAGCCTTCCTTTGAATCTATTGTCACTTTCTATCAGTCACCATTTCTGGTTTTTCTTCCTCAAAAGCCTAATCAAGATCTTGTTGCAATAAAAGATCTTGAATTGCACTCTGCCACAAAGTAAAATCATTTCTTCCATTAAATAAAATAATCTCAAATTTAGGTATATCTGTCGACATGATGAGGCAGACGCAGCAAATAGCAATAACGTAGACAGCTTCTCCAAATAAATAACCAGGTTCTAATACCACTTATTGAGATTTTAGCTCTAAAATCCACTTGCTCAAATTTTAGGCCAAAAACACAACACAACAATTAAATAAGCAAAACAAACAAAGAGCAAGAACACAAAGAATTAATATGGTTCGATAATCTCTTTGGCTACGTCCACTAACAAACTCACTATTTTATTAATATTTGATCACAACTTTAAGAAACAAAAACAAAGTTACTACCCTATAACCTCACAACCCAAAAGCCTCAATACACCCAAAACTCTCAACCTAGCTCTAATGGTAAATCTTTCTAGTTTACATAGTACTTTGGACTTTCAAGTGTACTCAAACCTTCTCTAAGGCCCTTTTTGTAAAGACAGTTTTTTTTTAATACAACTAAGAAAAGAACAATAACATAGTAAACTACTAGTACTACTAGAACAAACAATAATCCAATAGGAAGCTACTACCGCTACTCCTACTAAAACAAGCAACTACAAAATAGGAAATTAAACTTTTTCTAAACCAATTCGAATTCTTCCTTTAGGGATTTGAGCCAAAATCCTAACCCTAACATATTTATTCATCCAACCACCTCCATCAGATATGCAGAACTTAGTTAAAATACGAGGTGTGTGATCAGTTGTAGAAAATACTTTAGTTTTCCAAAAAAATTCAATTTCAATCTTTTTTTTTTAAAATGGAGAATAATTTAAAATTGAATACCCTCCGAGCTTTTTATACATCTTATTTTAAAGCAAGAGAAAACTAATAAAGATGTATTATAACTCAATGGTTACAACTACTGTCACGTGGGAGGAGAAATATGATCCGGATTATCATCGGTTCAGTAAAACAAAAACATATATTATAATAACAACATAAATATAAAGAGATATCAACTCTATTCAACGCAGCTAAGCTAATGAACCTCCAACCTATTTGCTCTTAGGATGGCCTCCTCTATTTGATTGTTAATTCCATCTGCAGCAAATGCTAAGAAAATACTGCCAAAAAAAAAACAGAACAATCAAGCCATGATAATTAATTTGTTCAATTTACACAAAATATAACGGTTGGTAATACAAAAATTAAAATCAAAATTAAGAAGCTAACCTGAAATCAATATCTAGATACAGTAATTAACAGGGGCGAAGGTACTATCTAGCGGACCTGGGCCAAAGCCGGCCTCAATTTTTTTTTAAACATTTTGTTACTAAGTCTAGGCCCAGCCTCCCGACTTCTTCCCAGCCTTTGTCCAAGCTCCAAACTGATGAAATCCTCGTCTAATCTTCTTCAACTACAATCTTCTTCTCGTTCCTCTCTCAAACTCTCCCCAAAATTAACCGACGGCTCCACAGTGTCCTCTCCTAGCATAACGTCTCCGGTGATATCACTCATCGGCTTCAGGTATGCTTTGAATACTCTGGAGTTGCGGCTTTATGTCTTCTCTATCTTTCTTTGCTTTTCCTTTTCTTAATCCAATTCAAAATTTATGATGTGATTTCAATTTCATTTCTAATGGTAAAAAGATTAGCACATCAAATTGGTAAGAAGTAGAAGATGAAATTTCAACTAATAGTGCATTTTGACTCTGTTAGGCAGATTATTGAAAAAAAGTAGTTATTATCATATTGATGAAGCTTTCTGAAAATTCATCCCATGAGCAAGCTGCATTTGTTAACTTTATAGATTACATTAGACGCTTATCCATTCCAGTTTGTCAGAATTTTGTTTGTTACTTCGATTTTTACCCCCACCCCCTTTTGTTGCATTTGCTTGCTAATTGCAGGTTTTAATGTGGTATCTAGGTTTGGTGGGGTGCACTTCAATTGCTTGATAAAATGTTTAAGTGAAGGAAAAAAAACTCTATGTAATTCCGCTTCTTATTTGCGTGCATTCATGCTTTCGCTAGTTACACCAGTTAAATCTAGCTGTGTTTAGGATGTCTACGATGTAACGTTGTGATTAAGCTATGTAATTTGAAGAGAATTTAAGAAGCATTCATGAATCTGGGATTGTCTAGATTCTAGAAGACATGCAAAAGATAGTTCAAGTAGAAATGTTCTGAAAGGCAATAAAGAAGGGATAGAGCCAATCTTATGTTTCAATTATCAGAACTTTGGGAATTTCATCTCATGTAAGGGAAAGATAGTTGAAGTAAAAGCAGAGCAAATTGAGAATTTACTAGGTGCCCTTGTGTTTGGACAAGCAATCAGACGTCTCTTTGAAATTTCCATCTAGGCAATTGATTATAATTAGCCTGAAATAAGGTGCTATGCTACAGTCTGTACTTCATAAATGTGAATGGTTTTATAATTTTGTTGTATTCTTATCATGCTTGTGAACTAGTATTATTATTACTTTTTTAAGATTAAGATTTAATTTTAACTATTAGTTTGTTAAATAGCATATTTTTATAATTTGAAGTTTAAAGTTGTCAAAATAGTGAATTATACAGGTAAATAATTTTTGGCTGTCGTTACAAGTAACATTTTTAATTTTGGTTCATTTTTTAAAAAAATATTCATGTAGTTCGGTCACTTGACCCACTGACACAACACTTCGACCAGGTCGATGTCCGGTCTGGGTCTGATAAATTTGCATTTATGTGCAGCTGTAACAAAAGGTTAACAATAGAAACATTTATATTAATATTTCCCAAAAAGGGAAAAGAGGAGAAGGGGATTTCGTTTTAACTCCTATGATGAACTTGAAAATGTTCCGAGTCACTTTTTAAAATCTCTCTTGCTGCTGTCTCGTGCAGGTGTGCTTTAATTTATGGTTTACGATAAACAAGAGGGATAGAAGCCCAACCTTCGGTCTAGTACGAGCTGAAAAAGGTGTCTTTTATTGATTGACCGACACAGTTACACAGTTTTGTGATTAGTGATCAATCATTAGTGCCAAATTTTCGGTTAGTTTCATGCTTTTGCCCGTCTCCTTCATTTTCACCCATGTATTTGTGTACGCGTCTACGTGTATTGTGTGATTTAAAACAAACAGAGCATAAATGTGATGAGTCTTCTCTATGTTGATTATAGTTCTTGGTACTTCTTTCGAGGGCTTTAGTTTGGAATCTTAACTTCTTTGTTTTCGATATACATATATTCACTTCTAAACAATTTTTTATGCAGTGATTTGGTTTAACCACCAATTTAATATTAATTAAGTAGAAAAAATGTGCCTTTTTTTATTATAAAAAAATGTTAATGTTTGTTCAGTCCTCAGTTGATAGTTAGGGTGTTCACTAGACAATTACGGGAGATGGCTCTTAGTGTTGTGTTACCAAAGATACCATGATCGCTGCCCTCTCCCTCAAGAACCACGTTCTGGATTGCACGACCCAATTCAAGTTGTGTTCGCGATCTGGATCGAGGGAAGCAACGATCCCAACCAAACAAGCAGATGATATGCAATAGAAAAAGAGACATATAAGAGAGAGAAAGCCGGCACATACAAGAGAGAAAAAGCCGCCCCATTTGGGGAGAGAGAAAGTCACGGCAGTCAAGAGAGGCAGCTGTGACAGTCGAGGAAAGAGAAAGCCATCGCCAGTCAAGAAGATGGAAGCCGCCACTAGCAAAGAGAGAGATGTGGTCGATGGCAAGGAGAGAGAATACCGCTTCCTGGTTTGGGAAGTTGAAAAACTAATATCGGGGAGAGAAAGATATAGAGAAGAGATGGGTAGGTGAGTTTTGGGAAATTCAATTATTTTTCTTGGTTGATCGATATTTTAATACCCCGTAGGTCCTTAGTCTCATTTCAACCTAGTTTGAGTCAACCAATTAGAAAATCACTGATTAAAAAAATACTATGAATAATGGGCTATAATAAAAATGGTCTATTGCTTATATGTAATCTACTAACTAAAGAGGAGAGAATGGGCTACAATAAAAGGGGGGAAAACTAAAGAGGAAAGAGAACCCCTCAACCAAACTTATTTATCTTTTCCTTTTTCTTAAGTTTATTTCTTCTTAATTTAAGTCCTACTCATACACAAATAAGAACCATAAGCCCTATAAATTTAGATGATCTTTAATGTTTTCAGCATTACAAACATATTGTTGATATTGATATTATGTTTTTTTATTTATATATATTATGGCCTGAATTAATGTATCCAAACGTACCACAACCCCAAATAACGATCCAACTAAGTATCTAAGCCTAGTAGCCTACTCCTTTGTACCGCATACCATAGTGAAGGTAGCTTTGGGCGGGATGCCATTGAGTGGTAGGCTGGTAGCCGGTTCTGTCTGCGATGAGGTGTGGGCTTGGAGCGGGTTGAGAGGTTCAAACAAATGAGACAGGCTTGTTGCTTGATTCCCTCTTTTATTTTTGGGTTATTGGCATGAAAGATATAGGAGAGCAGTTGATGGCAAGGAACCTTTAGCCTCTATCATAGATGGATGGTTATATACATTTGGGTTTTGGTTTAAGGGAAATTCTTTTTGTGAATGATGAATACTTCATGGACTCTATTGACATTGGAGATACTATCTTGTAGATAGTTTTTTTTGGTAAATGGGTGGCACCCTCTTGTAGCCTAGAAACGCATACTGTTCTTTATTTATCAAGAAAAAAATCGCCTCTTTTCTAAAAGAACAAAAGGTAAATTAATATTTATGATTTGATAGAAACAATAACGTGACTCGTTGTAGTTTAAGTGGAACTCTGTGAAAGTTCATTAAACATGATGAAATATGCAACAGATCTTAAAACCAATTCGCATTACTTATTTGAATATTTGTTCTTTGGTTTGCATTTCATTGAGAGGTAAAAATACGATATTTGTTGTTGTTGCAGGGGTAACAAAGCTTGAAACTTTCGCTGGAAAATGCATCCTCCGTTGACAACATTACACAGGCACCCAATGTGTGTTTGAAGTGACTTCAGCTTCCTGCCTTCTTGTGCATATATTGCTCGACACTAAAATATAGTCGCACTTTTCGACCATGCTTCTTACTTTAGAAGGATTTCCGTAGTTCTCTTTTGTTCTTTATTTTTAATTTTTATTTGTTGGAGATGTCGTTGGTTGGCCATTGACCTCTTGCACAAAGGTCGTTTGGGAAACCATCTTGGCCGAAGTAACTGTCTTTATCTACCTTTGCATAAAGTTGCCAGTGTAAAATTAAGAGCCATTGTAAGTTTAGATTCGCAAGCCTCGATTGAAAAAGCATACATCTTTAATGTTCTACCTTTTTTTTAAAGCCTAGATGCGTTTTAATGTCGCTTTGTCCTGGAAGAGTTTCAACTCTGACTTTTAAAATACTAGTTATTGGCACTCCAAAGGTTATTATTAGCTCTTTTTATTTGTTTATTTTAAAATAATATCTTTAATTGAAGTTAGATGTTAATTTAATTAAAAGCATTATTAAAAATTTAAGTCAATAATAAATTTTTGAGTGGCAATAATATCACCCTATCATTTATTTAGCTTAGTATTGATGACATTCCATGACTTAATGGCCCAAGATTAGTAGCACAAAAAACATGTTAATTTTACTAAACAAATAGATAAGTCGGCTCTTAATCCTCATTAAAAAATGGAGTAAAGGATTATCATGTTCTGCATCATTCATAATAAACATGCTTTTGTCTTTCCAACCAAAAGGGGAGAAAAACAATCATTTGTTGAGCTCTATTATGAGGAGAAAAAAATTTGATTATTGAAAAGAACCTGAGCATCATCTAAAAAGATAACTTTACGTCTTTACCAATTACTTTTCTTTCTTTTTTTCTGGTTAGTTGCTTTCTTTTTTCTTTCCTTTAATCAATTACAAGTAATAGATTTTAAAATATTGTCGTGAAAATAACATTACTCATTAAATTTTATAAAAAAGAAACTGAGCTTATCTTAAAATAAATTCTCTGAAAAAAAAACACAATGAAAAGATATATCCAAATTCATCGTGACTCAATGAATAAGAAAGATATTTTTTTTTGGACATAGAATGAATAAGAAAGGTATTTTCAAGAGATGCACCAATGACATATTGCAAGTGGATATATGCTATCTTGACAAGGATGTAGAAGTGGAGGAAGACGAGGAGAGAGAAATACTTTTGACCAATTAAGTGGAATATAGTTTGATTTGGTTTCCTTTTATCGATATCGAATGCGGCATAGAAGGTGGTAAAAGACTTGCTTGAATGTACTGAGGTAACTTGTCTCGTACCCGTAAATGTGAAAAAACAAATATGTACATATCTCAAACCAAATGATTAATAGCATATCACAAAAACCATGTCAAGCATATTGCCAAAAACAACAGAGACACTGACAGTCGTAGAAAGAATCTCATTAAATGTTAAATCTTTTTGCTCTTCCTTAATAACAAAATTGTTGAATCTTTTTTGCTCTAAATAAAAAATGAATCCTATGTGGGTGAGATTATGTCCAAAGAATATTATTTAGAGAACAGCTTCCTCTAGCTATTTGCCTAAAAAAAAATTGTACAGCAAAAACAGTTATTAAATTTAATAAAAAAATAAGATTTTTAAATTTTAATTTTACCTGTCATTACTCAAAATTTTCATAATTATAACTAAAACTTTTTAATAATCTTAAAATGAATTTTACATGTACACTAATCAGTACCCCAAAAAAAATTTAAAAAAAATTGGCATTATCCGTAAATTCCTATGAAACCTTGGCCCATATGACAAAACTTTGAACTGACACAAATCAAACAAATACAACTGGGCCCCAATTGTGACATTTATTTGTCAACCCCAATCCGATTTATATTTTTATTCTATGCTATTTATTTCTATTTTATTAATGCCTCTAAGCTTATCAGCTATCAATAATTTTTTCAATTTTAAGAAAGGAAAAAAAAGGCATAAAATTATAAGAAAAATAGCAGCAAAACAGCTGACTAAAACATCCACTCTCTAGCGTACGATAGATACATATAACTCGCTTTCTCCTTCCATTACGTGCTAATTTACTTACCTGATGACGCATGAGATTACGCCACGTGGAGAGTGGTGTATAAATTAGTTGAATTAGCGCGTGGTAAAGAAGAGCAAGGAAAAGCAGACCGAAACTGGGGAAGATTATTATGAGAGAACGAGAAAAACAAGAGAATGGAGAAACGAATTTTCCGCTAGAGAGAGAAAGAGGAGAAGAAAAGGAAAACAAGAATCTGCTGACTCTGTGGTGCGAGAAAAAAACAGAGAAATTTACTCTGGGGAAAGAGGAAGTTTTCTAGGGTTTCTATGCTTCTCACTCGTCCAAACACGACGTCCATTACGCTGTCTTTTCCAGGAAATTCAAGAAACTTGTACGATTAGCTTTCTTTTCACCGGTTGCTTCAATTTTCTCTGCAAACCAAAAAAGGTTTCTGTTGGGTTCTTTAGAGAGAGAAGAAAGATGTCTTCTTCGTTACCATCAGCTGCAGTAGCCGTGGAGAAGGCGACGAGCGACCTTCTAATAGGTCCTGATTGGACTATGAACATCGATATCTGTGATTGCGTCAATTCTAATCATTGGTAATATTGTTAACATAACAAAAAATCTGTGTTTTGTTTTTGTTGACTTTGTATCTTTCTATATTCTAAGCCTTCAAGTTCAATCAAAATTTTACTCTTTTGATATCATCTTTATGTTCTTAATTTCATATCATAATTTTCCATGCGTGTGTATATTATGATGTGGTCTGATATAAAGCTCTTAATTTGACGTTATTTTATATGCGTGTGTGAAATCGTTGAGGAGTTAATTTTTATTTTTCTTGTGCAATAAATAGAAAGTAGTGTTCGTTTTTAGTTTTATTTAATTAGTTTCAGAATTTAAAGCAGGACATCTTTTGAAATGTTTGATAGGACAGTATTTTCTGAAAATTTTGCTCTTAATAAAAAATGAAAGGAATATATGATATAAAGAGATATATTTCTTTAGGTAAAGCTATTTACAGAGAGTTGATAAAGTTTTCCCCAAGCTTCACTGGAAAGCTTTTGCCAAATATTAATTGACCAGGAAAGATGAAATTTGAGCAGATAGAAATATGATGTTTGATGGTGGTGTTGATTTCAAATTCAGTTTTAGTTCCTCTCTCTCATTATCTCTTTAGGTCTCTTTTTAAATTCTGTTCTTAGAATTAATTGGAAAATTATATTTAAATAACTTCTGGTTTACTGATGGGTATGTGTTGAATTGCTCAGGCAGGCAAAAGATGTTGTAAAAGCTGTGAAAAGAAGGCTGCAGCATAAGAACGCCCAAGTGCAACTACTTGCCTTGACGGTACTTTCTTTTCGGATCTTTCATATTTTCTTTTTTATTGATTCATCTTATTGTGTTTGTTGGTTTCTAGCATGGGAGTTCCATACCTCATTTATGTGCTAAATGTTTTTTTTTTTGGTAATATTCTTTGCTGCATATCTGCACCACAACCTTGTGGTTTGGACTTGGGATTTTGTGGTTCCAGTATGTCCATAGTTTTCATTACTGTTAACTGTGTGCCAAATCCTCTTTGTAGCTTTTGGAGACTATGGTGAAGAATTGTGGGGATTATGTCCATTTTCAAATTGCTGAGAAAAATATACTTGGGGAGATGGTCAAAATTGTGAAGAAGAAGGTAATTTTGTAATTTCTCAGGATATTATTTCAGCGTGAGATGCATGAAAACTCTAATTTATGTATTTGTATCTTTTATTGTATGTTTTACTGCTGCCTTACTAATAGATTGCTTTTGGAGTCCATAGACCGTCTTATGTTGTAAAAGAAATTTAACATTTGTTCATGTAACATGGAGTACTGTTGATCACTTGTGTGGGATTACATGTTGGAGCTGTCTGGTTTTTGCAAAGTTACTTCCACTTTACTAAACTTAAACCTATTGGGCCAACTAATTGTGCCTCTACCTTTGTTTCCTTCGGGAATGGAAGTAATGGCAAGCTGAGTAATTCTTATCGCCTCAAAGAGAAATAATACTGTTCTCTATATCAATTAGCCTTGTTTCATGCAAGCGTGAGTAACGCATCTAGAACCTGCAGACCATTTCATGTTTAACTTGGGGTGAGAAAGTTAAGTTTGGTCCACTTGAATTGGGAGGATTGGGATTTATTTATAGAAGAATGGAAAAATCAGTACCTTTCATATGACACAGTCATGGAATTGATAAGAAAATCTTCTGGTTACTTGTTGCAATAATGTCTTTGATGGCGTGTGAGTGGTGGTTTTCCCAGTCCCTCTACATTTGAGGAAACCTAAACTATTCAAATTTCTTGCCAGAATTTTAGATTTGAATATTTGA
Organism: Bretschneidera sinensis; assembly: GCA_023935145.1. NCBI lineage: Eukaryota > Viridiplantae > Streptophyta > Magnoliopsida > Brassicales > Akaniaceae > Bretschneidera > Bretschneidera sinensis. The sequence continues at coordinate 142,053,569 of CM043697.1, forward strand.
TGCATTGTTTTTCTCCATGATTGCAGTTAGTACTCTTTGATCCTATTTTTTCCCTTTACTCTGAGTTTTTTATAATTTTTTTGAATTTAATCTCAGTACAATGTGCCCTTTGGTAGCCTTTTCTATTCAGAGCTTCTAATTGTTCTTTATGTTTGTGTTTGGATGGATTTTGCAGGTAGACATGCAAGTGAGAGATAAAATATTGGCTTTGTTGGACTCTTGGCAAGAGGCATTTGGTGGGCCAGGAGGAAAATACCCTCAATATTACTGGGCATACACTGAGTTAAGGGTATGCATATTTTATTTTAAGGGACAATTATATTCCTTGACAATTGTCTCCAGCCAAAGTTTGGAGCATGTATTATTTGGTTATCGGATCAAACTCATTCAATGTATGTGATAATCCATTGAGTAAGTGTCATTTTGTAATTGTGGGTTTTATGAATGGCAGCGTTCTGGAATAGAATTCCCCCAACGCTCAGTAGATGCAGCTCCAATATTTACACCACCTGCTACCCATCCAACCTTGAGGTATGCTCAAGCTGGTTATGGAATGCCAAGTGGTTCTTCAAGAAGGCTTGATGAAACAATGGCAACAGAGATTGAAAGTCTAACGTAAGGGGTTTTTCCTTTGGTTTGTCAACTGTATTTAAAATTCTCTTCCCTAGCCCACCATTTTTAACTGCAATTTTCTTAAATCACTTTAGCTTGTCAAGCCTGGAATCTATGCGGAATGTCATGGAGCTCTTAAATGACATGCTACAAGCTGTGAACCCTAATGAGAGTGTGGTATGAGCAATGATGTTTATAACTCTTATCCCTATTGCTACATGGGAAGAATAAAACGTTTTTACATGTAGTTCATCTGTGTTTGTAGGCCGTAAAAGATGAAGTGATTGTTGATCTGGTCAACCGATGTCGGTCCAATCAAAAAAAGCTGATGCAGATGCTAACTACAACTGGGTTAGTTCTATCTCTGCCTTTGTCTGCACATGCCAAATAAACTGATGCGCATATCTAAATCTACTGCTTTTATGTGTCAGGGACGAGGAGATGCTAGCTTCGGGACTTGAATTAAATGACAGTCTGCAGAGTTTGGTTGCCAAACATGATGCTATTGCTTCTGGTTCCATCCTGCCAACTCAAACTACAAATTTAAGCTCCAAACCAATTGAAGCGTGTACTAATAACCTCAAACCTACCGAAATAAGAGACTCTAGCCCAAGACCTAGCTCCAACCCTCCTGCACTAGTTGCCACCAGGAGCCAGATGGCCGAGGAGGAAGAAGAGGAAGATGACTTTGCACAGCTAGCTAGGAGGTTGGTCATGTTCCTCTTTTTATTTTTCTTTTTTGGATCCAAGAAATGACACTTCTTATGTTAGCTTGTATGACATCAGAAACATATTATTTTATTGCAGGCATTCCAAAACACAGCCTATGCCTTATCAGATCAAATCTGCTGTAAACAGTGAAGGTCCTGTCTTAATGGACAACAAGACAACATTGCACATGCCAGCAGCCTCAGACCCTGCTCCATGCAATGCAATAGTTCTCTCTGATCCACCTGTACCAGTTAGGACTACAAAAGCGCAGGACATGATTGATCTCTTAACCATCACCTTGTCAACAACATCAACCACCCAAGACACCCCTGAGCCTCAGTCAGCCTCTTACCAAAACATGCATCAGATACCTGGTTCCACCAGCGCACAGGGGCTTCCACAAGCTTCCCAACGTTATCCTGGAATTCAAGGCCAGGTACCGTTTAACGGTTATGTTGTTCCATGGGCCCAACCTCAGCCACAGAAACAAAACCAACCTGAACTCCATTCGCAATCTCAGTCCCACCAGCTGCCTCAATCACAATCACAATGGCAGGCGCAATCCAGATCTACACTCCATCAGCAATCTCAGTCTCAAATCCAGCCACAATCTCAACCTCAACTTCAGTCTCAATTGCAACCTCAAATCTGGCCACAGTTCAGACCTCAGTATACTCAATACTCTTCTGCATACCCTCCTCCGCCTTGGGTGGCTAGTCCTGATAATTCCAACAGCCAAAGAAACATGTCTACTGGTAGTAATATGTTTTGGACTCCCCGAGCTGACACGGCTCCATCTTATGCACCAATGCAATTGCCTAGACCCTTGCAGCACAATAATTCATTCCCTGTAAGAGGAAGCAACGGTTCAGCCACGATTGGAGGAGATACTCTTATTGCTTCTGTTACTTCGAGTCCTGCCACTGTAGCTGAACAGAAGCCCTTTATTCCCTCATACAGATTGTTTGAAGATTTGAATGTTTTTGGCAACGCAGATGGAAGGCGTAAGGTTACAAGCAGCACATCTCCTGGCTTGTCGGGAACTCCTGGCCAAAGCATGATAGGTGGAAGAAAGTGAAATGCTAAAGGTACGGTTCATAAAAGGACGATATATCCGTGTGAATGTGGTGTATATTTAGGTTACGTTCGTTTGTATGGAATTGAGGTTTGGAATTGGAATGAGTGAAATTGTGGTCTTTTTCAATCATTTTAATGTAGAAAAAAAAATATGATTTCATCTCAATTCCAATTTCAAGCTTTAACTCCATGCTACCAAATACAACGTTGCGGTTTTTTTCCGCTTTGGAATGCATTCGAAGTTATAGATTGACGATATCAATGTCATTGATTATTTTATCCCACTTATTGTTTGGGTTATGAAATTGGATTCCATATGATGCCATTCCACATTTTTGTATTTTTAGATTCTAAATAACGAAACAGTAGTACTTTTATGATGTTAAATATGACGATAGTGTACACAGAAACGACTGGTGGAATTTTAAAGAAGACCGTTTGATTGCTTCGTGAGGAGCTCATAGGACATTGATTTCAAAAATGAGAAATTTTTTTTAGTTGGGAACGTTATATTTAGATGGAGATCGAAGTTGAGTAAACATCGCTGTACATGGGGGCATAATATTTGACCACCGTATCATATTATTTTTCATAACGAAAACAAGCTTGACATTTATAAGAAAGCCCAACCTCAAATGATAACTATGTTTCTATTTAATTTTGTTTCTAGCTGGTCAAGTTCTCTTTTACCTTGGAAAATGATACTTGCTTTAGCTTAACTCATGTCAGTAGAGCATATTTCTTAGCTAGTCTTACCGTTCTAAGAAAATTACAAAACAAATAAGCAAATTACAAGCAACGGGGCCACATTCTTTCAGATCTAAGATTCCTCTTCCATTATGGGCGACAAACGAAAATGTGATCCCAGCAGGCACAGCCATAAAACAAGAGCGGCAGCTAAAGCACAAAAATTATTAAAATGCTAGGTTGGGATGGTTAAAATGGTACCTACTGATTCAGCCCCCACATAAGATTATGGACATGGACCAGTTGAATCCCAAGATTTGGGGGGATGATTACCAATAACACTCATTTCTGCAACACTTGAATTAGGATGACAGGTGTGCTGCTGTTACAAATTGAACAAAGGAATGGAGGAAACAATGAACACACCGGGCGAAAAAATTAGAGGATAGGAGAAACTATTTACACGCATGTGCTTGTATATAACAATTTATTTGCCAAAGCCCCTCGTTAATAGATGCAGGTTTCTTCCCAACCTGTGCATCATCTACAATGGAGGCTAATAAATATATACCATACAATTTCAGCAGACCGTGCCGGATCATTCTTTCAAGAAACACCGAAGATTAAGTGTTTTGGGCAACAGAATGCTTCACATCTGATGATCCAAATCCAATCATGAAACTCCGGTGACTCTCTAATGGAGACCTCATGCACTGCTGCCACCAATATTCAAGAAACAGATACCAGGAAAGATTGAACGTTTATCTCACTTATGAGTAGTCATAAGCATATATAGAGGCACAAGCATCTGCAGCACCAGCAGCCAGTAATACTTGATAGGGATGGAAGGTGAGACAGCTTACAGAACCAATCTTCTGGGCCATGAAGGTAGGATAGTATCTAATGGTGCCTAGTTGTTTACCGTCGAGACTAAAGACTTTGATCAACTGTTTTGCTGAACCACTGGCAATAATTGGGGCATGTCTATGAACAGCTAAAGCTGTAAGCGAGCCCCTATGAGCATCAATGGTGAGGTATGCATCGTTGTGATTTCTGATATCAAGGAACTGAATGTCACCTGCTTGAGATGCACTGACAATCTGGAAGAAAACAGATAAAAATGCTCAAAAAAACAAAATTCTTCAGTAAGGAACGACGAAACATCATCTCAGAGTAAGAAAACTATGAAACTAGACGAATGAATTGACCACGTGCTATGTTACCTTTGCTGGATCAAGTCCAGGTTGAAAGTCAATCCCCACAACTCTTTCTAATTGCTGAGTATGTGGCCGGGTCGTACAAACAAGCCTAAGAATTCCAAATTTAACAAGAAATTGTAAATACAACGTAAATTATTAAGGAACATTATGAGATGGAGCGATGAAGATACCAAGGTAAAGAAAGGGCAGTGGATTTTTCTTTTGCAAGTAAAAGGTGGCTCAAATAAATAAAAGCTATCAAAGAAAACTACTAATTCTTTAAAATCAAACCACAAAATTTCATTAAATCTTATATTTTCTTATATTTCTCATTTATATCAGTTGATCACCCAAAGCCAGGGATAGACTTTTCTCTAATAGAATTTTTTTTTTGAGTTTTCTCTAATAGAATTACAAAAGTTGATTAAAGAAATAGCAATGGTAACTTGGAATGAAATCCCTCTTGGCCTCATCCTCCCCAAACAGAACCGTCAGCATCACCCAAAAAGTGTATAATGTGGTAAGTGCTTACATTTCAGGCATCCGGACATCATAGAGTCTAACAGAACCATCAGCAAAACCAGCAGCAAGCTGACCCCCGTGAACTTGAGAAGCCGACTACACAGTACGTGTGAAAACCCATCAATATGATACAAACATTTCCTATGACTTAACTACTAGCTAAACATGAATAATAGCAGGTAAATGATGAAACTAAACATACATAGCCATAGCCAATAAGAAACAAAATGTGATAAACTACCTGCATGAGATTCACATCCCACATCAAGGTAGCATTTGGCCTAGTTATAGTTTTAGTTTACGGGTATGAAAATGGTTTTAAACAACTTTTGGTAAAACAGGTGTGGAGCTAAAAACTGTTGTGTTTGGTAAAATAGCTGTGAAAACAGTTGTTCTGACAAAAAAACAGTTTATTAGAAGCTCTTTTTCAGCTTTTGATTCTTTCTTGAAATTATTTTTGTTTGGTCTAGCTATTGTTTATAGGAAATAGAAATTGTTTCATAAACTCTACCAAAATGGACCTAGGAAATCCCACAGTGATGAGAGGGGAGAGGAGAGACTCAGAGAGCCCTCCCCACTACCCTACCATCAAGAATTCCGCTTGATAAGGTTAGGCATATTTGGGGAAATTGTAAATACATTATGAGCACAGTGGTTTCTGTTAGGCCATCGTTCATTTTTTTTACCCCTTCTTAAATGATAGGCTCGAGTTTGTTTCAAGAGGTCACTAAAAAGTGCATGACAAAAGTTGAAGATAGTAAAATTAAAGCTCATGCCTGGTTTGTGCTCAAACCTGGATGAATTTGACTAGGCCTAGCGCAAAGAACAACTATTTCAACTCGATTCGTCCGCAACATTATAATAGACAATAAAAAATAATGTAACTGGCCAATAAATCTTGGTCACAACAGTAATGGAAATGGTTGCAACCATATATATGCGCTACTTTAATTGCATATTTATAGAGAGAGCACGAAATTCCTAGTCTACCCAAGATAAATCAATTAACCCTTTATTAAGGCAACACATCCAAAGACAGCCAACCTAACCTGCTGCAATACTTTAATTTGATACATTTAATTACGCAATATGTTTTGAACTTTCACAATGATCTCATTTTGCTCAGGAATTCATTGTCATGAAAATAAAAGCAAAAATGTCTTAATAACCAAGTCTAAGTATTTGAAGAATATTTAAAGCCTGAATTTACATTAAAAAGGGTCCAAGAACAACTCACCAATGCTGAGATGCTGCAAACTGATGATGAAGGAATAGAATTAACAAGCTGCTCTTTATCCATGTCCCACACCATGATGGATGGCACCTCTCCAGAAGCATACTAGTGATGTAACATTGGGGAAATGCATCACAGCATTTTCAATATTAATAACGAGCACGAAATAGTCTTACACATTACATCTTAAAGTAAGTATGTACCAGATATCCAGACTGCTGTTGCCAGTCCACCACAGCATTTAAGCTTCGCGCACCAGGTTTGTGACCTTGAATTGAAGAAAATGCAGTAACAAGCTTTTGTTTACCCTTCAGTGTATAATCTTTCCAAATCCGAATATTTCCATCACCTACATGAAATGAGAAAAGAATAAGATTCATTGAAAAATCTTTAACATCCAACAAGAGCCCTTTTAAGTACCACACAAATTTCAAAGTCGGAAGTTGAGAATATTACATGACGCAACAAGTAGCAAGCTGTCATCAAGCTCATTAACAAGGCAGAGCTTAGAAATTCCTTTGTCAGGAAAAACATGATTATCAAAACCATTGAGAAGGGTATCTTCCTCATAATTCCATACCCTGAGAAGAAAACAAACACACCAAATGATTAATACACAAGCAAGCAAATAACTGAAATCAAATGACATAAAACAAATGAATCATTAAAAGAAAGCAACAGCAAACAATCTAAGTAACATTCAAAACAAGTAATCACTATTGAAAGCCCAATAACAATGTGATAAAAAGTAACTGACATAGAATGGTGAACTTTGTCCTCAAGCTGTTAAACTGTTATGCAGTGCTTTGAAATATAAACGATACTAATATCTAAACTAGTTGCAAAGTGAAATTCTGAAACATAATGAAATATTGTTACACATAAATCATAGAGTAACATAATAAGGAAATTGAAAAATATGAGAAAAATCTATTAAGCTCGTAATGACATGATTTCTTTTCTTCTCTCAGTTAGTAACAAATTACAAATTATTAGTCAGACAGCAAATGATGGATAAATCAAATACACAGGAAGTACAAAGGAGAAGCGCCAAGAAAGAAAAAAGAAGCAGAAAGTGCGAACTGTGAACTACTAACTAAACAGCTATAGATTTCTTATAATGGTAGGATTTCAACCTCAGACTCCTTCAAGGCTTCATACACAATGCAACTCAGTACACTATTTTGTATTTACAGGCCCCACTCAGCAAATTTAATATACAGCTTACTTCACTGAAGATTAATGAATCACAGAAACATGCATACCTAATCCGTTCTTTCTCGTCTGCAGCAACCACAATAGGGGAAAAAGGTTGAAGCAAGGCTGTTTTTGTAGCTGTTTCATTCTTCAAAACCCAGCTGGCAATTTGATTATTAAGCTTGCTAACAGCTGGTCAGAAAAATAAAAAACATTAATTTCTAAGCAAAAACTACCAAAAAATAGAAATGAATGGAAAACAAGAGTCATACAAGAGTGCTGGCACTTCGCAATGTGCTCTGGTGCAAATTTTTCCCTCTCTTCTCTTCTAGCTAATATTTCTTCACTGTCATCAGCTGCAGTAAGAAGTGGCCTGGAGAAGTGGCCACAACTCCAATTGTAGATAGTTGATTGTGGAAGTAAACTGCGTTCTGAAACCCCAGAACCACCAGAGCCTAAAAGCGGATCAGCTAATCCTGAGTCCGGAGAATTCATCAGGTGAGGCCTAAACTCTAAAGAACAAACTCTTCTCATTCCTGTTAAGTGGCTTGTCCGAGGAGGACTGACAGGAGGAGTCCTAAATGTTAAAGGAAGATGACCTGTCAACAACAACTCAATATTAAACAAATTTACAACTTTGAATGTGTAAACAGAATAAATTGACACCAAAAGTTTCAGAAGTCAAGTAAAACATAAGGTGGAAATAATGAGCACAATATAAAGATAGCTTATTATCTTCCTATGAAATTAGTAACAATAGAAAGATAATCTATACCAGAATGTAATGGATTTCAAAAGACCAACAAAAGTTACCAGCACTCTAATGCAATTAGTAACACAACAGATAGATAAACTATACCAGAATGTAATGGATTTCAATAGACCAACAATAGTTACCAGCATTCAAGTCAAACCATGAAGATGAACGTGCTAGCCCAGCAAGAGTAGGAGTTGGGGATGACGTTGTGGCTTCACCAGGTCGGACACCGCTACCAGTGGACTTCACAGGTTTTTTCACCACTTGTTCAATCCCAATTATGGACAGAACCCGCCGACCAAGGCTTGCAATGCGTGGAGATGGGTCTTTGGCTAAAGTACATATAGCCAGAACACACTCTGAATAAATTGCATTATCCAGCGGTTTCGACCTTGAATGGTTAACAACCCCATTGCTGACACCAACATTCAATACACCAGGATCAGAATGTTGCAATGAATCATCAGACAATGGAGATCCATGCATGATTCCAGAAGTAGCAAGAGGACTGCTGGTTGAGACCCTTCCATCTCGAACCACTGATTGGTTATCATTGCCAACTCTTGTCAAAGGACCAATTTGGGAAGAAACAATACTTCCAGTTCCTGTCCCTTTAAGATTGGCCAATGATGGCAATGAATTCAGCATAGAATTAGACTGAGGTTTCCAATATGCAGCAGCAATTGACTTCAGGTGCTGCTTGTGGCCAAAGGCAAAGCGTGCTAGAGCTGTAAAGAAAAGGACGAACTCGGCTATGATCCACAGTCACAATTCTCAGAGGTAACAAGTTAAGAATTCCCCCAACAGAAGCAAAGGGTGAAACAAAAAGAAAACTGCAAATTAAGGAAAGCACCAATTCATGTGTACTTTAATGCAGAGAGAGTTTTGTCATCGAGTGATACAAAATATAAAACAGATATGCATCAAAACGCACAAACTCTGATTTTCATCCAATCATATAAATGTAATATTTATAAACTAAATTAAATGAAATTAAAAGGAACTTGGAAAATTAACAGCCCAGCAACATGCATGAATGCATATGTAACAAGTATTCACATACCTACTGCAACCTCTGCCCTAACTAGTGGGCTTCCATCTGAGACAACACTTAAAAGGCTTCTAACAATACTAATTTCAGCTTTAATCTTTTCATCATCATCACATTCTTCATCTCCTCCAACACCATCTCTACACGAGTCAAACCCAACATCAAGCAGGGTACCCAGTGCAAAAACAGCAGAAGCCCTAACCTGAAATAGAATGTTATGATTAGAAGACGTTATTTAATATGCAAACTCAAAATCATTCATCTATTCAGAAAGAATAACCGCAAGCTAAAGAGGTAAACCTCTGGCTGGGGCTCAGACAGTAGAGGAGCATGTATAGCAGAGGCTTTTGCCTGCAGACCAATTATTTGCGCCTCCGTAAAATCTTCCCACAACTTTCCAAGACACAGGCAAAGCCACTGAAGAAAAAGGGGTTCAGTCTGTGCATCATTTAGCAGGGAACCTTGAAGGTGCTTCAAGCACACATGGATTAAACCTGCTTCAATACATGCTTCCTGGCCCCTTCTGTGGCCATCCACAATGACAGCCAAAACAAATGCAGCCATGGCCCGTTGTTCTGGATATGCTTCCATGCTATCTAGAAACCGGATGAAATATGTATGGCCCCCATCCTTTACAAGATCAACCTGACATGACTACAATCCCACAAGATATTTCTAATCATTGCTGTTGAAAGTGCAGGGTATAACATAACAAAAAGAAGGTGCAGAGGATGCATAGTAACACATTATAGATTAAACATGAAGAGAAACATATTTTCACATTGTAGTGCAATTTACAGCCTGAAACAGACCCATGAACAATAACACCAAGATTGATTCATAAACAAAACATGTTCAGTTGCCAAAAGATTGAAAAGGCCTACTAAAGAAATCTCTCATAGTGATGAGCTACATGAATTTATCTTCATGTTTTCCACCAAGATGAAGACTGTATGAAAAATGATACACATACAACCAAATACACTGCACATCTATGGTACAAACTTCCACCAAAATCCACTTATTTTGCTGTCTTGTACTCAAAGTTTCTTAAACGAGAGAAAGGGTTCATTTAAACCAGGTGTAAGAATAATGACGTCTTATACCACTAATTTTTTGAATAAGTTGTTCTTTACAGAACCGACCGTTGCATTTTAATCTACTATGTCAATCATGCATTATAAATTTCACATCGATCAGATATTATAATTATTTCACATATATAGCTCTTTAAATTGAGCCTTTTAATTCCATATAGCAACATAGATGAAACATTTATAAATATTTGATCGAAGTAAAATTTGGTGTACAAGATAGATCTACATGAATAAAAAAATTAAATCAAACAACCAGTTTTATTAAAAAAAAACATTTTATACAAAAAAGTACAAAGTAGTTTAAGACATCATTTTTTTATGAATAAACAAGTTTATTAAAGGCACCAAGAGAGTGCAACTCAAAGCCAAAGGCTATTTACATTAAGACGTTATTATTCTTACATTGAATTTAAATGGACCCTTACTCTATATATAAGAGCTCTCTCTCTTTATATATATATATATATATACACACACACACACGCACATATATACTCAGAGTTGCGTTGTTTTGTTTGTGCGTGTCAGTGACCACGCTCAGATGCGTGCACGAGTACAGCACAAGCATAAATATAATGTGTGCATTTATAGTCAGTAAATTAAGAAGCACGTCTAAATATACCTTATCAAGTGCCAGAATCTTCGTCCATATGAATACAAGAATTTGTCGTAGTTCTGGTGTTGTTGTTTGTAAAAGCTTCAGAACATATGGAAATATTCCTACAGACAAGGCCTACAAAAAGAGAAGCCACACCACAAGTAACCAATGAGACAATACACAACCAAACCAATGCGCAAATATTTTTAACAGAAGTAAAATAAGTGAAACAGCAGACACCAATAACTACCAGATCTACTGCCCAAGGTCCCATATCAAGGAATCTTCCCAGAAGAAATAGTGCACGAAATCGATGGCATTGACTGAGCAAAACCTGGAACATAAAATAGTCAACTGATTGGTCAGTATAGTTCAAATGGTTATCAATAGAGTTTCTATTACCAACAAGAAGGTGGAGAGAATGCATGACAGCAATTTCAACAAGCAATTACATGACTTGATTGCATGGTCAAAAGGCAGAACCCTTATCACCCATCATTAAATTAAAACGGGAAACCAACACTACACATGACAGTTGTTTCAATTTCCTCTACAATTATAAAGTCAGCACTATTAACTAGAAATTGTTTATGCCAGAACCAGAGAACACACACAGACGACATTATTAACAGAACACATGGCCAACCTATATTTTCACAGCTGAACGAATATCAACAAGGAAAACGAGTACTGATAAAAATAGGAAAAACAAATCATCTCATTTTCCAAATGAAAACTATCAGCAAGTCGCACTAAAGCGCAAAGGGTACCTGGAGCCTAGGTGCAAGGTGCAAGCGCGCACCTAATGAAGGTAAGACACACATTTACTAAAAGATGTGTATAAAAAACGTATAATTCATATGAAACAAACTATAATAAGAAACATCATGGACTTTCAATTTATAAACAACTTCACTAAAAATTCAATACGAGACTACAAATACCACAATGAAAATACCAACCATAAATCAAACTTCAAAACAAACACGCAAGCACACAAGACGCTACTCAATTATGCTCTTAGGCTACTCCTAGAAAATATAATAGTCCTCATCATCAAGCAAGAAAACAGAGAGAGGGAGGGTAGCCCACTGGCCACTGCACAGGAAATTAAAAAAAAAGGTCAAACAATTTGTGAAGAAGAAAACATAGAAGAGGGAGGGCTGGCGGGAGAAATAAAAAGAAACGAGGGGACGACTGAAGTGGGAGAGAAAGGAGGAAAAGGAGGAGGGGAAAGAGAATAAGAAGAATAGGAGAAGGGCAAATAAGTTGAGAGAGAGAGAGTTGTCTTCCAATTTAATTAGTTCCTTACTTTCTAGGTTTTCTTTGACGAAAGGTGACTTGGGTCATCACATATAATTTAAAATTTTGTTCACAAGTAACATTCACACCATTTAATGACACACAATTACATAATCAAGGGCTGAAAACAGATCATGCAAAAAAACCAAAAAAAGACCTTGACGTGCACAAGACGTGCTTTTTGTGGGCCTTGCACCTGGCCCAAAGGCGTGCGCCTCTTAAAGGCGGCCTCACCTGAGGTACCCAAGGTGCTGAGCTTAGAGCCTCGGTGTGCCTTGCGCTTAGTCAGGCCTCGGGCACGTTTTTGATAACTATGACAGTACATATAGAAACCATTCAATCTACATCCTGGGAATCACTGTACTATAAGAAGATTTAGCAATAAAGCCCCCCAAAAAAGTATGAACCAAGTTCCACACCTGAAGAACAATAGGCAACTGCTCTGGTGGCTTCTTATGTTCGGATCCATGGTCAAGCCATACCTCGAAAGCCATCAACTGCTCAGTAAAAAATGGACTTGGCTAAAATAAGAAACAAGTAGATGTTACTTAAACAATAAATAACATTAATCAGATTAAAAGAAACATCATTCCTTATTATGCTGCTGATATTTATATGAAACTCCATCAGAAATCAAGTGACTTCGAGGTAAAGTACTAACAGAAACACTAGGGAGGACACACCTGGAACTCTGCATTAGGGTCCTCAACTAATTGAGGAAGCTGAGAGAGGCAAATTTCAGCAGCCATATCCCAAGCATCCCTGCAGTGCAAATAAGTGACACTGACAAAACACTTGAACATATAACAAAAGAACAGAACTGAACAAGTATCACATGTAGTACCACATATGATGTTGATGGGTTGGTGGCAACATTGGGTGAGAAATTGGGGAACAATTTGCAGACCGCATAATTCTCTCAGCAAGTAAAAAATTTCGAAACAGGCTGGCAACCAACAAATCTTGTCTGAACAGTCTCTGAAAAAGATCTGCAGTGCAAAACTAAATACTTGTTACATGGACCATAAAGAGACAAATGAACAGTTCAATCAAAGAAAGTGACTAGGACAAGTATCAACTTTAAGAAGATACCATGAGGGAGAACATTCCAGGCAATGGTATCAGTCACCGCCGTGAAAATCCAATTCAATTCCCCTAAAAGTGTTTTACGATCATTTTGGCGACCAGGAATTTTGTCAATAAGTGAATCTTCAAGGGTTTCGCGAAGTAATGAACGTTTGCAGAACCTGGAAGACAAAATAAGTATTATAAGATTAACAAGACCAACTAAAACTTAGATCATGAATAGAACAAAAACTAAATTGCATGCACAGTATAATCAGCAAAGCCACAAATAACAAAAATGCCAAATGTAGAACACAGTGTAAAGACAATGGAGAAAACATACAAGATGATAATTCAAATGACTAATGCCAGACATGCATAAGTCAATTGCAGAAAGGTATAAAATGTAGCATCAATTACTAATGAACAAAATCAACTAAGAAACTACTAACCAACAAAACAAGCTGTGAGGAAAGTACTAATTTTAAAACACATCACACTCAGTATCTAAGACTAAAAAACGTGGCTAACTCCAGAGACTTGGAACCTTATGATAAACAACGTGAAGGAATTTTACACACGTAAACTTACAGTTCAAAAGATTACACCATCTGATAATAAGCAAAACTCTGGAAACTATGGGTGAATCTGTTTATAGGCACCAATAATGCAAGGAAAGGATTACTTCTCTAGAAAATAATGTACTTGCATCTTTTTCTTTTACACATTAACTGTAAAGGCTTAAAATAATTTAGCCTCTCAGAAATGGGCACAATGCACTAACATATAATTGGACAAGTCCTAAGGATTGAACGCCAACAAAAGTGTAAATATCTTTGTCGTATCCTCCCAAAAAATATATATATAAATGGCTCATCATTTCTCTAAATTTAAAAAGTCACACTTGTTTCCTTATGCTTGAATAGAAATGATACTTCTTATATTAGATTAGTTAACATGGAACACAAGACAAAATATTCAAATAAACTACAAAGAATTTTCAAGGGATAATCAGCCACCAACTAATGCAAATGCAAAAAAGAAGGCACTTTCCACGACTTCATTTTCAGAATCTTCTACTCCTTGTTAACATGCCACATAAGTATCTGAAAGATCATGATAATGATAATGATAATGATAATAACAGGAAGAGTTACTGAGCATATATCACTAGACCAGATGGAGTAACGAAATAAAAGCAGACCCAACATTCCTACATTATTTTCCCATGCCATGAGTAATACCGCTCATGTTCAAACTTGAATTGTTTGTAATACCATTATCCATGTTTATGTCTTATTTGACTGTTTTTAAGTTCTGCTAAATTATCTATCAACAGGGGAGGACAAAGTTATAGTCTAGGTTTCCAGTAGAAGATAGAACCACAAACTCTATGATATTTACAGCCCATAATAAGTTTTTCCGTTCGTAAATTACCTGCATCCTTGATGTGTATCGAAGAAATTTATTGAATGATATAAAATAGCTGTATATCGTTAAACTGTATAACAAAAAAAAACACAGCTTACTAATACACAAATCCAGGCAAACAAAAACGGATTTCACTCAACACATCATAGAAAACCACACTTAAACTAGACCAAAATGGCTAGGTAAGGCTAAAAGGTGTCTCTACTTTGCCTAGGCTGTGCACCTACGTGGTCAGAGCAACCACCAATCATAGATAATGGGATATAGGTGCTATAGAGTATAGAAGTACTTTACTCTGAACATTGTTAAAATCAGTTCTTGGAATTACACTACAAACAACTCAACCATATCCAAACAAGAGAAAAGGGATGGTTAGTTAATTTTTTATGCCAAAAGATTGAGAATGCAGTGCATTATCCAGAAACAAAACTAAAGCTTGGATTAATATCCAAAACAAACAACAGAAAAGGAGACAAGTTTCACCATCTCAAAGCCATTTTGATGGGTGTGGTGAGGCAAGAAGTAAACACATCAGCAGGAAATTCAGCACTCTGAGGAAGAGTCTCGTGGGCTTCACAAGCAGCAAGCAAGATGCAGTCCCTAGTGGATCCAGAGTAGTTAGAAGGACCCCGGTCATGAAGCTATCAAGAAAATCCAATCCAACAATACATTAAGAGCCGAAAGAAGAGAATGAGATCAAAGTCCTACTTAAAATGATCATACTACCAAACTGATGGCAGAACAGAAGTGAGTACCTCAATGAAAGCATTAACAATCATCCCAGCAGCAGAGCAGTCCAATACATATATAGATGGTGTCTTCAACCAGGAATCAAGGTCATTGATTGGCAAGAGAATATACTGAGTATAACTCTGTGCACAAACAAGACAAATAAAAGAAGGGCAAGAATATAGCAAATAATGAAAACAGAACAGTATAGGAAGAGCTTCAATAAAGTAAGAATGAAAACCTTATTGAATAGCCAGATTTCACCATTAGCAGTAGGCTTTGGCACGCCATGTCCATTATAATGGAACAGAACTCTCTCAGATTTAGCATATCTGCGACACGTAGTACAAAGCTTCTTCACTTCATCCACGGTGGGATCTAGTTGAACCTTATAACGAGCCTGTTAACACCTCAACAAGTTAAATCGAAAGATGAACTTGACACAGCAATTTAAAAAAAAAAAAAAAAAAAAAAAAAAAACCAAGGAACAAGGCAAATATGTTTTCACCTTTGGTTGCCACCTTTCATACTGAGTACTTAAGTTTTTGCCAATTGTTTCAAGTGCTTTTTGAGGCGCCATAGAAAATGGATCTGCCAACCAACAGAGATTATTAATATTGAAAAAGCAGAGTAATCTAATTTCTACCTATGAAAAGATGAAGCTAAGGGGAATAAATAATTTAATTTTCTGCTATGCTTCATTTGGTTGCCAAGGGGATAGATGACAGGAAAAGAAATCTGACCAAAACTGGTTTGAAGTAATGATGATATTGAGATTCCAACCTCTAGTATTTCCCTCCCTTCTTGGCAACCAAAGAATGCACTAAGCTATAACATAAGAGTTTTACACAGATAAACATACATAGATAATGGAAATAGTTTTCACTCCAAACATACTCAAGCACCACACAGCAGTCCTCTAGAAAAACTCGAGCAATAAGAAATCCATATCATCAGTAAAGCCGCCATACACACACACGCATCTACCTATATGTGTTTATATATATATCGAGAGAGAGAGAGAGAGAATTGTAACATCATAGATGAATTTGGCCTAGAAATATTTTAGCAGCATTCTTATTCCTCATCTGACATGTATTGGTAAACACAATACCATCACAAGGATAGCAGAGTTGGAGCAAACACAAAGTTACAAACAGAAAAGGTAAAAGACCATGTAAGGCAAAAATATATGAAAAAATAATCATTGACAAATCATTAGCAAATATTAACAAATCATGCATGCTTGATACATTTTCTGTATTATAATAAAGGTAATTATAATCCCTGCAAGTCAGACTAATGAAACTTCACAAAAAATTGGTAACCTAAGCAGTTGCGAAAACAAGACAACAAAAACAATGATAGTAATAAATTGCGAACCAACACAGAGCAACGATATAAAGCAGTATGAGACAATCAACAGTTTAAAAAGGCACCTATCCAGCATTCCATCCTGGCACAAGGAGATATCTTTATTACATCAGGTGGATCAACACTAATGTTTAAACATAAAACTAAAGCTACACATCCTGTCTTCATCTGCAAAAAAAAGTTGAGTTAAAACCAACAAAAAGAAATGCAATATCAAACTTCAAACATATTAACTACCATTCACCAGATTAGAAAAAAACCTGGAAATTTCATTAAAAGCATACAGAAAAAGGAGCTCCGAGAGAACTATTACATGATATTTTTGGCACCACCATTCAACACCCCTAAGCAAAATAAACATTGTTAAATTATACCAGCTTCAGGTCATTATGTTCATTATGAGGAAACTAGATGCATTGGCTGCTTGCCATGTCTAACTACCAACCCCAGTGACCAGCATATTGCTTCGACATTATTATTTTGCCCTCTTCTCTTTAAATCTTTTGAGGTGACTGGGTTTTTTTCATGGTTTCTATGGGAAGATAATATCGCAATCTTTCTTAGCATTCTCTCTTCCTCATAAGTCCATTATATAGAAAAAAAGAAAACGAGAAAGAAAAGAAGGTATTTCACAGCAAGTCTCCCAATTGATGCTTACACTATTTGTCAAACATAGAGACAGACAAAAGCTTATATTTTCCAATAATGCTGCTATATGGCCAAAACTCACAACAATCGAGAAGGGGTAGTTCTGATCCTTTACTTAGGTCACAATGTGTTTACTGACAATTACATCTATTTGCTTAACTAATCCTTAATCTAGAATTTTTTTTACGAGTAAAAATAATCATATAAATAGAGCACCAAGAGGGTGCAACTAAAAGCCAATAAATATTTACAATAGAGGAAATCTATAAAATCTAAGATATCAACATGATTTACAAAGGAATTCCCTTTAAGCCAAAAATTTAAGATATTGAGCCAATTTTCTCTAATAATTCCAATAGGCTTTTCCACTGCGTCAAAAGCTCTCAGGTTCCTTTCTTTCCAAACTAACCAAAAGATAGGATGTGGGATCAATAAATAGGCCTTCTTAACCTCCTTAGATGCCTTTAATCCACTCCAAGCTCAAATTTCATCTTTCACGGAACCCACCATCACCCATGAAATCCCTAAGATTCTATAAGCCATCTCTCACAAGCTTCTAGCTAACGAGCATTCCACCAAAAGATGATATACGGACTCGGTGCACTTTTTGCAAATAAATCACCTATTAACAATCACTTTTCCCCTTCTTTGCAAATTATCAAGAGTTAGAATTTTCTCCCAAGAAGCTTTCCACACAAAAAAAAATTTAACTTTCTTGGGAGCATAAGAACACCAAATAGCTATCCAAAGAAAGTTAGGATGACTATCCAAAGGGAGTTTATCAAATAGAATCTTGTAAAAATCTTTCACCTTGAAGCCTTTTTTCCAAACAAGGTCCCCACCTCAAAATATCTTATCCACCCACCTCCAACCTAGAGTTGTAAAGGGTTTCTAAGAATCTCGCTACTGTCCCTAATTCCCAATCTTGAATATTTCGAATAAAAGGTGCATCCCAAGATATACTATCATTAGACAATGAGATACACGAATTCACATTCACCTCTTTGTCTCTCGCGATATCAAAAATAAGTGGAAATTTGTCTTTCATAGGAGTATTCACAAACCAAGTGTCAAACTAAAGACATGTCCTTTCTCCATTTCCCACCAACACCACAATAAAGAGATAGAAATCCTCCCAACCTTTACAGATCCATTTCCACACCCCCACTTCATAAGCTCCCCAAGTGTCCCTAGACATCCATCCATTGTGATCCATACTAAATTTGGCCACCACCATTCTCCTCCAAAGGTGATCTATTTTCACTAGAAATCTCCAAAGCCATTTTACAAGAAGTGCCTTATTGAGCAAAGAGATAGATTTTAGACCAAGACCCCCTCTTTCCAAATATCTGCTTTACCACAGCCCATTTTACCAATGATACTTTTGCTCCTCCCCATGTTACCCCAAAGGAATCTTCTTTGAATATTTTCCAATCTATTAGTCACCGAGCTAGGGATAGGAAAAAGAAACATAAAATGGATCAAGAGGCTAGAGAGAGTGCTATAGATGAGAGTAAGTCTACCCCCTTTTGAAAGGTAATGATTTTTCCACCCGACCAATCGCTTCTCAAACTTTTCCACAATTGGGTTCCAAATACTCGTCTTTGAATTTAGCTCCGAGAGGAAGACCCAAATAAGAAATAGGGAGTTATCCCATCTTGCAGCCCAATAAGGTAGCTAGAAAATGACCATTAATACCTTCCCCAAGTGGGATTAAATCACTCTTGCCAAGATTAACTCTAGACCCTGAAACCGCCTCAAAACAAAGGAGGATACAACAAAGGTGCAGGATCCACCCCACAAAACACAATTGTATCATCAGCAAAAAAAAAGGTGAGAAACAGTCATGATAGAACCATTACTCCCAACTTTGAAGTCACTCAACATGCCCCTTTCAATCGCTTTTGTCAACATCTTACTAAAAGCCTCCATCACCAACATAAACAAGAAAGGAGATAAAGATTCCCCTTGCCTAAGGCCCCTTTAAGCTCTAAAAAACCCCGAAAGGTACCCGTTAACAAGGATGTAAAAGGAAGTTGAAGAAATACATTTAAGAATCCACTTGCACCGCTTCTCTCCAAACCTAATTCTTCTCAATAAATAGATAACAAATCCCCAATTAACATTATCGAAGGCCTTCTCCATATCAAGTTTACAAATAACCCCTCCCCCTCCATTCTTTAGATGAGCGTCCACTACATCATTAGCTATCAAAACGGCATCCAAAATTTATATTCCCTTTATAAAGGCATTCTGAAAAGGGCTCACCACTTTTTGCATAACTTCCTTCAATCTATATGTTACCACCTTCGATAATTGTAAAAACAACCCACAAGACTAATAGGCCGAAAATCTTTAATTCTTGACACCCCAACCTTCTTCGGGATTAGGGCGATGAAAATAGCGTTAAGGCTGCTCACAAACTCCCCCGAGGAGTGGAAATCCTCAAAGAAGCAAGGGCTCACCACTTTTTGCATGACTTCCTTCAATCTATATGTTACCACCTTCGATAATTGTAAATACAACCCACAAGACTAATAGGCTGAAAATCTTTAATGCTTGACGCCCCAACCTTCTTCGGGATTAGGACGATGAAAGTAGCGTTAAGGCTGCTCACAAACTCCCACGAGGAGTGGAAATCCTCAAAGAAGCGAGGAATGTCACCCTTGATCACCTCCCAACTATGAAATAGAAAAGCCATGAATCTAATCAATAAGATGAGGTTAGATATATAAAACCTTTCTTGATAAGTAAGAGGTTAGATATATAAAACCTTATCCTCTAATAGACCCAATTTAAGGGCATACCTTTTGAAAAATACTTAACGTCAAATCTTTTTCAACTACTTCAACCCCTATTATTTGTGGTCTACATTTACATGGATCTAATCAATCTTTTGCACACGATTCCTAAATGTACCTAAATAACCCATGAAAAACTGGCATAAGGCATCCTTCACTCAACTTATTCTTGATGGTTTCTTCAGAATGACTTTAGCTTTTATTCTACATTTGTTGTGTTCCCATGCTTCACATGTTTTTTGTGCATCAGCAAGACTTGAAATCAAAATAAAATTATTGAAGTGGACAACCAAAATAGACGGTTGATAACTTAATATCCAAAATTTAGAAACTTCCCGACCAATGCAACTTACATAGGGCTAAATTCAAGATCGTTAACCATATATCTCATTCTCCAACGTCATATGGATGCATTTCATGGATTAAATCTTGATTTACAATTACCAGCCCCTTCTTTTCAAGGAATAGTGGATGGAGAAGAATGCAGTGTCTTGCCCCCCACCAAACTAAGCAGACACTTAATGTAACAAAGTCTCTTTAGTTTTAGAACGGGAAAAAGTTATTTCCAATCAGAACTTTGAGACTGAATTTCATTGAAAAGTAAATCATGAAGATGATGGCCTTCGAAGCTCCCGCCTAGTTCAATTCAGCAGCTTCATAGCTTTCATCTTTATGAAGCAAATAACATGGCCCTGTTGGACATAAGGAGGTGCACATCATGGCTTTCTTCCACGACATATGAAATTTAATCTTCCTTTTCAAGCGCTCCAATTAGCAAGAATACTTTGAACTTTCCGCATAACACAACTGTGATTACCCGATACCTCGTCTGGAAAAAGGTCATCTTTGGCCAGGGAACTGAGCGCCTAGTTCAATTCAGCAGCTTCATAGCTTTCATCTTTATGAAGCAAATAACATGGCCCTGTTGGACATAATGAGGTGCACATCATGGCTTTCTTCCACGACATATGAAATTTAATCTTCCTTTTCAAGCGCTCCAATTAGCAAGACTTTCCGCATAACAGAACTGTGATTACCCGATACCTCGTCTGGAAAAAGGTCATCTTTGGCCAGGGAACTGATTTAATAAGTAAATTTAAGCCATTTTTGCCTTTACTCCAGTTCCCAAACATGGCCAGGTGGCTTCCATAGCTAATTTCTTTAAAGCCTCAACAATGGCAGGTTTTTTAGCCTAAAATTATATGTGAATAAAAAAACCTACAAGGTAACTAAGCCAATTTATAAAAGCAACGCTTAAACCAACTCGTACTGTTTAATCAGAAACATCATTAAGCAACAAATAGAACAATGAAAAACGCAAGGTACGAGCTCATATTCATCCAAATTACAGTGATTCACATAAGACAACGAGTTCGAGCAATCTTTTGCTATAAGTGAGTTCAAGCAATCTTACTCGGTCCTTAGGCCTCCATTTGGACACAAGCCCACTATCGGAGGGACCTGTGGGCACACAGGCCTCGAAGGCCTCGTGTCGAAGCTCGCAGAGCACAACAGTCTGAGGCAAGTAGGCCATGCTGGTGGTGGTCGTCGCCGTCGTGGCATTTCCATAACTACTGCTCGCAGTCTCTGAATCCCTCCTCTGAGAGGCCAAATCCCCATCGTCGTGGCTCGAGGCGCACTCGTCGAAGTGGTTCGAGACTAACGCCACAGAAGATTGCGAGAACCGAGACACCATCAAATCACCCAATGCCATTCAAATCCAAGAAAAGCCCAAAGGAACAATAAACCCCTTGAATACAACCCCAATCAACCTTGGCCTTGCCCTAATCGAGAAACCATAGCCAATGAAAATGGAGAGGTAAAACCCTACGTTTTGTCTGGGATCGAGAGAGAGAAAGAAACAGAAATAAAATGAGAGAGGGTGGAGTTAATCAACGAAGCCGCTGAACCAGCGGCGCATGGAGATTCGACGGAGGAAGGCAAGGGAATCCAGCTCGAAAAACCCTAGAATGAGAAAGAAAAGGAAGTGAAAGCATGAACCCTAGGTGAAGATGAGGAGGAGGATGGAGGCGCATAGAACAGTGGCGGCACGAGAAAAGATAAGAACTAAGGAAAATAGTGAGGGATGCGAAAATGGGATTTGTCAAGAGGAGTGTGTTTACTGTGTTTTGGACCTTTTGGTGTATATTGCGTTCTGTTTTCCTAATTTCTCTTTTGGGTTTAAAGGAATCAGCGTCTCACCACATCGTCTGTTTTTTTTTTTTTTTTAATTATTTGATATATATTTATATATATATATTAGGAGGTTAAGGGACAGAGGATAAAAAAAAGATCGATGAAAATAAATTAAAGAATTTTAGTAGTAGTACGTTTTTCTCTTTTTTTTTTCTTACGCAGAATTTTAGCAGTAGTAGTTAGCACAGTGCTTTTGTGAATGATCAAAATAGGAGTAAAATTTATTTTTGGTTCTTCAATTTTGATTCGTGTCAAAGCTTTTAAACTTTAAAACATTATAATTAGATATATGGAATATGATCCAATTAAATTTTTTATTAAGTATCTCGTTAAAATTTAGTTGAGATAGATTTACAATAGATTTAATGTTAATAAATTTCAAAATTAAAGTTAAAATCTTCAATTTTGTAGTTTAAACGTCGCTAATAGCGAATCCATAATCCCTTACAATCAAATTGTTCAATCCTAACCTAGTTTTTCGAACCCTAAGACAAATATCATTGGTCAAGATTTAAAACCCCAACACAAATTCCCCAACCCGCTAACAATGAATCCATGATCCCTTACAATCAAATTGTTCAGTTCCAACCCCAAATGCCTTAATAATTTTTTTCGAAATTGGTTCAATCAGATGATAGGATTAAATCAAGATCAAACGTTCGATGTTCGATCTTTAAAAGTACGTATCGAAATTAATAGATTTTTTTAGCCATTTAGGATTCCTACCGAGATCCCACTAATTGATCAATTTACATAATGACCTAATTGGGTCACACACTAAATGTTAAAGACTCAGTTATGATAGTTTAAACTTCATAGGTCTAAATAAAACGTGGAACAAAGTTGAATGACGAAAAATGAAATTTACTCAAAAAAGTATAGTAGTAATAATCTTGTACAACTTACATCTTTTATTATGATGCTGAAATTTAAAAATATTACAACGTTTTTCTTTTCGCTATTACTTTTTCATTACGTTATTTTCTTAATTATTATCAGGGTAATTTTTTTTACAAATGAGAAAATTGAAACTCTTCAAAAATTTAACACATAACGTGTTTTATATTTGTTTTCTTTTAAAAAAATTGCATGTGTGATATTAATTACTTGTTTTTATATAAAGATGAAATATAATTATTACGCACAAATTTGATATTTTATAATTTGACGACATTATTCATCAAATAAATTGTAATTATATATCTAAACTTAACCACCGTAGTTGGCTTTTAAATGTTCTATTTCAAAAGGTGTGGTAGACTTAGTCCAACAATTACAATTAATATTCTATGATGCAATGTTCCAAGTTTTACAAGCAATTTCTCAATTTAAATTACCATTATTACGAAACGAATTTTTAAAAAAAAATTCAAAACTTTGACATTTTGAAGTTTAATTTGTAGCTTGAATGTGTTATATTGTGATTTATTAAAGTTTGTAGTTTTCCTTTACATTGATTGAAAGGGGATAGAACTCAATTCTCCCATAAAAATTCATATGTGACCACTAAATTAAAAGACCCATCAATCTTATCAAACTTCATATCCTCCCGTTTGAAAACTTATGGAGTAAATGTTATCAAATTCAAAGTACCAAATGCCAATTGGAAAATATAAATCTTATTAACTTAATCTGAATTTGAAAAGTTCATACAAAGAATATGTAGCTATGTTAACTCACCATCTCTTTTAAGGTTCTATTGCTTTAATTTGACAATTAAAGTAATGTTTGGTTATCTCACTATATATGAGCCACGAAAAAAAATATTTTAGATTAAAATAGTTAGTATATATAAAAATATTGATTGAGATTTTTCTCTACAAATTAAGTTATTTTTAAGAAAATTGCTCATTTAACAATCTATTTTATATGGTGTTAAAGTTTATATCTCAGTTTCACTTGCCATTTTAAAAAATAAAAGAAACTCTTAGATTCATTTCATGAAAAACCTCTTTTTTCGTTAATATCACATCCAATGTTTCGCTTGTACTTTGGTTTTTATGCAAAGTTTATTAATCATTCATTTACTCTATTATTTTACATGTTGGTTTCACGTGCAAGACTTATTAACCGTTCATTTGCTTTACACGCGAGGTTATGAGTGATATGATTTATTGAATCATTCTAAAACGATATTAGATAATTGATTTAAATAGAGGTTAAAACAAATTTTCTTTAAAAAAGTATTGCTAAAGAAAAAAATGCTCTTACATCGATTTAAATCGATTACCAAACCATGTCAAAGACGAATTTTAGAACAAGAAATTAATGTTTTTAATTTGTCAACCGTATCATCTGCTCGTGAGAATATAATCTTATTAGTTATGATTTCAAATTGTCATCGTTATAGTTAAGAAAATAAATATGAATCATTGATTAGTGTGTTAAACCAAGTGCTCTTTCTTACATGGCGTTTGCCATGACTAGTCGTTTTTTTTAAAAAAATTAGATCTAGTCGTTACGACACATGCAACATGCATAGAGCATGGAGAGGGGAAGGAAAAACATGACTAAACTATGCTACTAATCCCATGGTTTAGCCCTTCTAGTAAATAGGTCTGCAATAAATAAGTCATTCAATTGTTAATTTTATCGAATTAAATATCCTATCAAATCTCTTGATTCCGTTAATATTATTTTCATGTAAATAAAATAATTCAATCACATGTCACATGAAAATAGAGAATTCTCTATACCTGAGTTTCATGATAAAATTATCATTCTCAAGAGCTTTTTAATATTGTCTCACAAAAGTTTTATGTCCTTGATGGTTTTGCAGCATCAGTCTGCCATTAAATGGGATCAAGGCTAAATAATTTAATTAGATGACTAAATTCTTCTATAATACTTACTGGTTAATAACATAAACATAATCTAAGAGATTTGATGGAGGGCTTGATTGGACAAATTTGATAATTGAGAGATTTATCTGTTGCAGTTGAAATTTTGGAGACCAATTTGACGGAACGGACAAATTATAGAGACCAATGATACTACTTAGCCAAACAATATGGTAAAACTAAACTTATAAGAAAAGAAAAAAAGATTAGCGAAAACCATGAATTTAACAGTTATTTTATAACTAGAAAGAGATTTGAGACAATGGTTACAAGATTACATGTAGTTTACATGTTCAACATTTTATTTTCTCTACTGCTATTTTTGAAAATACAAAGTTTTGATTTTTTTAGGATTGAAGATAAACAAATTTATTTCGGTAAGTTTAAAGTAATTAGCTCCAAAGAAAAATAAAAAAGGATTTTCATTATATAAATAAAAATTATGAGACTAAAATACCCTCGAGAATTTTATTGCTAAAACGAAGGAAAGAAGGGGATAAAAGAAAAAGGAGAAGAAACTGAATCATATAACCGAACCTTCTCATGTTTCAAAACTAAACCATTAGCATTTCCATATTGTTTCTCTTTCAGTGTCTAATTGTAACAAATCGGTCTCTGAGGTCAAATGGCTACCTCCAGATATTGGATGGTCCAAAAATACGAATGGCTGTTTTAAGGGTAATTCAGGTAAAGCAAATGCATATAGACTAATATTTGGTACCTGGTTGAAAGTTACTTAAAAGTAGTGACTTTGCTTTGACTATCTAGTGCCATTTCTGAGCTACGGCGTCTCACAAATGGCCTCAAAATAGCTTTGGATCTCAATATTCAAAATGTGCATATTGTTATGGATGCTAAGATTATCATTGACTTGATAGCAGGTGTTATCTTAACAGGCCTTTCATTGTTAAGTGCATGTGTGTTGGGCGCACTCAAGAATCAAGACCAAGTCAACTCCTACTTTTTAGGCTTTTTAGTTTTGTAACCATTTTGTAACAATTTTTAGTTTCGATTCACTGTGTTTGTTAATTAGTTTCCTACTTTTGTGTATACTTTAAATTTAAATCTTCCTTGTAATCTGCCTATATATTGTTACGATCATTGAATGAATAACACAATTCAAAAATCATTACTTCTTTTCCTATCGTGCTTGACATTTTCACATGGTATCAGAACAATAAATAATTTTTTTTTCTCTCAGTATTTCTTCACCATGTCTAATGCAAATCCTACCACCAACATCACATCACCATCATCATCTCCACAGTTATCAATACCTATCAAAACAGATCCTTATGCTATTAATCACTCAGATAGCCCTTCTACTGTTCTTGTTACACCTCTATTGACAAGAGACAATTATGGGCCATGGAGTCGTGCAGTGACAATGGCAATTTGTGCCAAAAGCAAGCTGGGTTTTGTTGATGGGTCACTTCCAATTCCACAGGAGAAAGATGATATTTCCAACTGGGAACGATGTAATGATTTGGTTGGAAGTTGGATTCTTAATTCAGTCTCACCTGAGATCCGTCCAAGCATCTTGTATGCTGAAACTGCAGCACAAATTTGGACAAATCTTAAGGATCGTTTTTCTCAGTCAAATG
This sequence comes from Bretschneidera sinensis, assembly GCA_023935145.1. NCBI lineage: Eukaryota > Viridiplantae > Streptophyta > Magnoliopsida > Brassicales > Akaniaceae > Bretschneidera > Bretschneidera sinensis. The sequence goes on from CM043697.1 coordinate 142,080,301, forward strand.
CTCCTAAGATCTATCAATTGAAACAATCTATCTTTTCCCTCAAGCAAGAAGGTATGTCAGTTTCATTATATTTCACACAACTCAAATCCTTATGGGACGAACTCAGTTCCATTGTCTGAGTCACTCCATGTATCTGTGGTAATGCTAAAAGCAGTTTTGATCAGCGAAATCAAGATCGTGCCATGGAGTTTTTTCAAGGACTCCATGATTGTTTTTCAGCAACTCGCAGTCAAATTCTCTTGATGGAGTCGTTCCCTTCAATTCAGTGTATCCATAATTTGGTACATCAAGAAGAAAAACAACAAGAGATTAATATTTGAACAACTTCTACCATTGATTCGGCAGTGTTTCAGGCATTTAAACCACCTTCTCGCCCATCGGGAAAGCGTCAACGTCCTTTTTGTGAACATTGTAACAAGCATGGTCATACTCTTGGCACATGCTACCAGATTCATGGTTTTCCAAATACGCAGGTGAAAAAATCAGGGCCACCTCCATTCACTTCCGCTACTAATCAATTAACACCTGAACAATACAACAAGCTTCTTGCACTTTTATCCAAAGAGGAATCTGGTGGATCATCAGTCCATTTGGCAGGTACAATTCTCACTTGTTTATCCTCTTGTTGGATTATTGATTTAGGTGCTTCTAATCAAACATGTACATCTCTTTCATTTTTTTCTTCATATTCTACTGTTCATAAAAGCATGGCAGTTCAATTGCCTGATGGTTCTCATGCGCCTGTGACACACATAGGCACAGTTCATTGTTCACCATCACTTATTCTCACTAATGTTTTTCACATTCCATCTTTCAAATTCAATTTGTTATCTATTTCACAATTATCCAATTCAACAAATTGTGATGCATTCTTTTCATCTTCTGAATGTATATTTCAGGACCGAGCAACGAAGAAGAAGATTGGTCGGGGTAGTGCTCGAAATGGTATTTTTTACCTAGATGCAGATTTAGTTTTTAATTATGCTTTTTCATTCAAGCATTGTAATAAATTTGGCCTATGGCATTCTCACCTTGGTCATCCATCTAGGTCTCGCTTTGATTTCATTGTTAAGAATTTTCCCATTATTATTGCGAATAAAGATTTTGTTTGTGATGTATGTCTGCGTGCTAAACAACCACGTCTTTCTTTTCCTCAAAGGTCATCTTGTTCTTCTAATTGTTTTGAATTAATTCATGTTGACATTTGGGGTCATTTTTCTGTCCCGTCCAAAAATGGATCACGTTTCTTTTTAACTATTGTTGATGATTATTCAAGGTGTACTTGGATTTATTTAATGAAACATAAATCTGAAACTTTCAACATGTTAATTCATTTTTTGAACTAAATCAATCGTCAATTCAACACGAAAATTTCTCGTATCAACTCTGGTAATGGGAAGATTTTTCTTCCTCAATTTCAAACCATTCGTTCAGACAATGGTACTGAATTTCTTTCTAAACAAATTCAAACATGGTTTCATGAAAATGGTATAATTCACCAACGTAGTTGCCTTGCGATCCCCCAACAAAATGGTGTTGTAGAACGTAAGCATCGACATCTCCTTGATGTTGCTAGAGCTCTACGATTTCAAGCAAACTTGCCTCTTTCTTTTTGGGGTGAATGTATTCTCACTGCCACCTTTCTTATTAACAAACTTCCAACTCCGATCCTCAAATATAAATCACCTCATCAAGTTTTACTTGGAACTGTTCCTTCATACTCGTCTCTTCGAATTTTTGGATGTTTATGTTTTGCTAAAAATACGAATATTCAACATAAGTTTGATGAGCGAGCCAAACTCAGTATTTTTGTTGGTTATCCATACGGTCAAAAAGGATATCGCATATATGATTGCAAAACTCATCAAATCTATGTTTCTCGTGATGTTATATTTCATGAGTCAATTTTTCCATATCGCGATCTCCATCTCCATCATTAAAAAATTCAATTACTATTACTCCAATTAATGATGATGGAACGTTTGACTACACTACACCACCGATTGTTCTCACTAATATTTCTTCTAGTGATTCTATCCCTCATAATCTAGTTGATTATTCCAATGATTCGCCACTTGATGACACACCCAATTCTCCACCAATTTCTATGGATACTCCCTCTAATAATTCTCCTTCAATGGCACCTAGTCCTCAGCTTGATAATTCACCAAACTCTCCACCTATTTCCGAGGACACTCATTCTAATCCTTCTCCTCCAATAGCATCTGGTTCTATAATAAATAATCATTCTCTACGAATTCATCATCCACCAGGTTATCTCAAAGATTATATTTGTAACCATATTTCACTTTCAACTGATTTTCCACTAGCCAATTATTTTTCTTTGTCCCATCTAAGCCATTCTCATTATGCTTTTCTAACAAATATTATTGAACATCAAGAACCACGCTCTTATTCTCAAGTCATGAAATCTGGTGAATGGCGCGATGCCATGGCCAAAGAAATTCAGGCCCTTGAATCAAATAATACTTGGTCTCTACATCAACTCGACTTAATTGGTTGTAAATGGGTCTACAAAATTAAATATCGATCTAATGGGTCAATTGAGAGATATAAAGCTCGTTTAGTTGCCAAAGGTTATACTCAAGTTGAAGGAATCGACTATCATGATACCTTCGCACCTGTGGCCAAACTAGTTACTGTTCGTCTCCTTCTCTCCATTACTGCCATTAAAAATTGGTCTATACATCAACTCGACGTCAACAATGCATTTCTCTAAGGAGATCTCAATGAAGAAGTTTATATGAAACTTCCTCCTGGTTTCTCTCGTAAAGGGGAGACTTGTGTATGCAAATTAAATAAATCCATCTATGGTCTCAAACAAGCTTCTCATCAATGGTTTTCTCAATTCTCAACCGCTCTTATTCATCGAGGTTTTCGACAATCTGTTGCAGACTATAGTCTTTTTACATATATTCATGATCAGATTTCTATTTTTGTTCTCATCTATGTCGATGATATTATTATCACTGGCAATAATGATGATACCATCACTGAAATCAAACAATTTCTCGCTCAATCTTTTTCCGTAAAAGATCTTGGTGATCTTCAATATTTTTTAGGTATTGAAGTGTCTCGATCTAAACAAAAAATTTTCCTATGTCAAAGAAAATATACCCTTGACATCTTATCTGATTCTGGTATGACTGGTTCTCGACCATCTAATTTTCCTATGGAACAACATCTTCGTTTACGACCAGAAGATGGGACTCCTCTCCCTGATCTGACACTCTATCGTCGACTGGTGGGACGTCTTTTATATCTTACTATTACATGACCAGATATACAATATGTTGTAAACACACTTAGTTAATTCATGCAATTTCCCCATTCGACTCATCTTGATGCTGCCAACCGGGTTTTTCGTTATCTTAAAGGTACTGTTGGTAAAAGATTATTCCTTTCTGCCTCTAGCTCTCTTACTTTTGTTGGATATGCTGACTCTGACTGGGCCAGTTGTCCTACTACATGTCGATCCACCACTGGTTATTTTACCATGTTAGGTTCTAGTCTTATTTCTTGGAAAACCAAGAAACAACCAACTATTTCTCGTTCTTCTGCAGAAGCAGAATATCGTTCTCTCGCTGCACTTATTTCTGAGTTGCAATGGTTAAAATATCTTCTTTCAGATCTTGGCTTCAACCATTCACAACCAATTGTAGTTCATTGTGATAGCCAAGCTGTTATTCACATCGCCGAAAATCCTGTTTTTCACGAACGCACTAAACATATTGAGCAGTGTATTCAAAGGCGGTCTTGGGCGAGTCTCGGGGCGCGCCCCAAGGCGAGGCGGAAGTAAAACGTCTCCGGGCGTGAAAGTAAAGGCGTTCTTTCAAAAAGTGATCGTTTTTCACTCCAGGGCATACGCCTCACCCCAGTGCGTACGCTTTTTGCGCCCAAAAGGGTAGGGCGTACGCCTCTTTGGAGTCTGGTTGATCAATTTGTTGTGTTGCAAAATCCCAGTGTTTTCAGAGGCAAACAACGAAATTTTCATGAATTAAATTCTAAATTAAATACAAATCATTGATGATTTACACAACCCAATTAATTAGGAACTAAATACTTGAAATCTACATGTGTAACTTAGACAAAATTAGAATATGGGATTACATTGAAACATACCCAAACAAACAAGAAACTTGATGTTGATTGTGGATGAATAACGACCGTAAATGTAAAATTGTTTTTACTTCCAATTTCTCCTCTTGATAATAGTCGCCGGAATCTAGTGGTTGGTGGTCAGATTTCATGGCTGACGATGACTCCCATTTACCTCAAAGTTTTAGTGTTACAATACCCAAAACAGGGCTCTTCACATCACTTTTTTTTTTCTCATGATTGACTAAATCTAGAGAGATGAGAAAAATAAGGAAAAAAATAAAAATGGTGAAAAGGGAGTTGGTAGTGGAGACTGCAGAAAGAGAGAGAAAGGAAGAAAGCGTGAGAAGAAGAGAGAGCTCTGTTGAGTGTTGAGTGCTGGCTGTTCAATGGATTTCAGATATTTTGTAAAGAAGTCTAGAAGATGAAGGAATATTAAAAAAAATAAAATGGGCTTGGGTTTTTTGTATGTAATGTATCACTTGGGCTTATACATAGATTTGGGCATGTACTTAGAGTCTAATATATTGTACATAGAGTCATAGAATATAATAAATGTACACTGATATATTATGTACTAAATGCAAACGACGGCCTTGTACACTGATAGATTTGGGCTTAAAAATATATGTAGTACATAATAATATATTGTACTTTGAGTCTTAGACTAAGTAACAAGGATTGGTGTAAAATGTAAATTGATGGATACATATAAAACAAACGATAGAGTACGTTTAATATCATATTTGATTAAAATTTTCATCAAATTATTTGATATTTGTGTACAAATATTTTGATCAAGATTCATTCATAAGTCTTAAGTTAGTAAAATTTATTGATAATTAATTAATTTATATTATTTTAATTTTTAATATTTTTATAATTTAATTAATATTATTTTATTCAAAATGCTCCAACGTTTCAAAAGGTTTACGCCCGAACGCCTCGGGGCTTACGCCTCGCCTCATTGAGGCAAAACGCCTCGCCTAATGCCCTCGCCTCTTAAAACACTGATATTGAGATTGATTGTCATTTTGTTCGAGAAAAAAATTCAATGAGGTCTCATTACTCCTTCCTACCTACGTTCACAACCAGTTGGCAGACATTCTTACCAAACCACTTGGAGGTGATGCTTATCGCCGACTACTTCGCAAGTTGGGTGTTATTGACATTTCAATCCCAACTCCAACTTGAGGGGGGGTGTTGGACGCACTCAAGAATCAAGACCAAATCAACTCCTACTTTTTAGGCTTTTTAGTTTTGTAACCATTCTGTAACAATTTTTAGTTTCCGTTCACTGTGTTTGTTAATTAGTTTCCTACTTTTCTGTATATTTTAAATTTAAATCTTCCTTGTAATCTGCATATATATTATTACGATCATTGAATGAATAACACAATTCAAAAATCATTACTTCTTCTCCTATCGTGCTTGACATTTTCACAATGTGTTTGTTGAGTCAACACAAGATTGAATATAATAATAGGAAAGCTAACTATTGCGTGGATGATCTTTGTCAAGAAGGGAGCCTTGTTGGATGCTTCTTGTTCATTGTATTTTGATGTACTTATTGTGGATTTCGTGAACCTTTATGTTGATGCTTGGGGTATGCCTCTCTATATTTAACTTTATTTTGAACTTATCTATGTTATTGCTCAACTTTTTCACCAAAAGAAAATGCAATAATTTAAGATTAATTATTTTAAGAGATTTTCTAATGGTTATGTATTATCTCATTTTAAGCCAATAAAAACTTAACAGAGTTGCATAAATAACCAAAGAGGTTGCTCTATACGCCGTGCATATAAACCATGCACTTGCACTTCACGGTACAATAGTAACCACTTGCAACTAATCGCTGACAAAATATCTTTGAGCACGTCAACAAAGTAGGAGTTTTTTTGGTTTTTACAGTTTTATCTCTCTTTGGGAAACAAAAACAATCAACGAAAACAAATACACTCAACTCTTGGCGCATATGACATCAACATATAATCTCAGTGGTTGAGAATTTAGAACATAACTAATCGACAACGACCTTTGTTTTAGTTCTATGGTGATGGTTGGAGTTGAAAATTGTTGGAAGATGCTTATACAGTGGCCAGAATAAAAAAAAAAACAGCAATTGTGGCTCTTTGCGATAGCTTTTGGCGATGACATTTTCTTGAAAAGTGGACAAATGACCTTTGAATCTGCTGGTGTCGATAGTGCATTTTAATGGTCAACTGTTTTTTCAAAAATCCCAATAATATCGAACAAATTAAAAACAATAAATAAAATGGTTTTATTGAATTACTATACTATCTTTGTATCTTTCTTTTATTTAAACTCACGGAGGTATTTTGGTATAAAATACTAAGTATTAGTAAAGGGATTAAAAATATATATATTTTGGACCATGAATTTTCAAAAGAAAGAATTATGGAACTGAAAAATTTATGAATGAGATTTATTTTGAGACCTACCAAAAAACCTCAAAAGAAACCAAAAAAAAAAAATTCCATGAATCTGAAAAGTATTAGACAACAATTTAATTAGGAGTCTACCTTCAAAAGATAAGACCTTCAAACTTCAAACAAAAATTTGGTATGGGATCTAACCAAGCGGGTTGTGGTGATAATTGACACCATTTCAGAGTTTTTATTGCAAGAGATGATCCTCTTATCATATCTCATTCATAGCTTGAAAGATCATGCTTTTATCGACATTCACTTCCTCTTTATATAGTCAAAACTAAACTTCATTATTCATTCATGGTCGATGTAAGATTATATAATAGCACACTTTAAATTGTATAATGACATATTGGGTTGATTTATGTCAATTACACTAAAGCAAAAAAGAGTTTGAGAGAGTAGAAAACTATTCTCATTCATTACGTATTAAGATACAAGACTAAGGCTATAAATAGCACTAACTAACTAGAATCAGTTATGAAGCCAGCTAAGATACAATTAGACTAATGACAGCTAGAAAGTAGCAAATCAAACAACTCAGCTAACTAATTCTAATATTTATAAAGCCTAATAATCACCCTCAAGATGGACTATGAATATCTTTAACAACCATATTGGATAAGAGAGGAAACAACAAGGAAGAAGGTAAAGCTTTGGTAAAGACATCTGTAAGTTGATGTTGAGATCGAATTGGCATGAGTTTGATAAAGCCTTCAGTGACTTTATCACGAATGAAGTAGCAGTCGATCCTTATATGTTTAGTCCTCTCATGAAATATTGGATTCGAAGCAATATGAACAGCAGCCTGATTGTCACAAAAAAGAAGTGCTGGAGAGGAAACATCAACCTGAAAGTCTTTCAACAATTGGTGTATCCAAACCAATTCACTAGTAGTGGAAGCTAAAGGTCTATACTTTGCCTTAACAAAGGATCTTGAAACTGTGGTTTGCTTCTTAACCTTCCATGAGACCAAAGAGTCACCAATGAAAATACAAAAACCAGTGACAGACTTCCTGATATCCAAACAAGAACCCCAATCAGAATCTGAGAAAGCTTTCAGTTTGAGGGAAGATGAAGAAGAGAAAAATAATCCTTGACCAGGATTGGATTTAAGATATCCGAGAAGATGATGTACAGCTTTCAGATGAGGTAAACGGGGTTGAGCCAAAAATTGACTCGGTTTGTGAACAGCAAAAGTGATATCCGGTCTAGAAAAAGCGAGATAAAGAAAACGACCAATAAGACGTCTATACTGAGATATATCAGTAAGGAGATCACCATCAAAAGCACTAAGCTAAACTTTAGGATCCATAAGAACACTTGCAGGCTTACAAGCACTGAAGGGTATAATGTCTCTAAGATAGAACAATTCCTTTGGCCGATTTAGCAATCTCAAGGCCAAGAAAATATTTCAAAGATCCCAACTCTTTGAGTTTAAACTGACTGTGAAGAAAACACTTCAGAAAGTTTATAACTTGAGTGTTTGGACCAGACCCTGAACCTTTGGTAAACAAAGAGTAATCAGACTTGGACTAAGTGAAACCAAACTGAACAAGAGCTTGAGAAAATTTTGAATACCATTGTCTCGAAGCTTGCTTGAGACCATAGATGGACTTATGAAGTTTGCAAACCAGTTTTCTTCCCTGTTTAAGATTCTCCCCTTTACTACCATAACCAAGAGGAAGATCCATATAGACTTCTTCAAATAAGTCCCTATTAAGAAAATCATTGTTCACATTAAGTTGAATCAAATCCCAATTTTAACTTGTGGCAAAAGCCAACAAGACTTTGACAGTAACCAACTTTGCCACAGGAGATAAGGTTTCAATGAAGTCAAGTCCTTCTTGTTGAGTGTATCCCTTAGCCACCAACCGAGCTTTGTGTCGTTCTACAGAGCCATCAGACTTGTATTTTATCTTATAAATCCATTTACAACCAATATAATGTTTCCCAATGTTGTTGAACTCCATAGCGTCTAATTAAGCTTTCATAACATCCCTACATTGTGAAAATTTAACACCCTGGTGATAAAATTGAGGCTCATACTGAGAAGAAACATTCATAACAAAGTTATTGTGAGAAGAAGATAAAGACCCATAAGACAAATAATTGGTCAAAGGATATGAAGTATCACAAGTAGGAAATTCCTTATGAGACAATAAATTGCAATGAAAATCCCTGAGATAAGATGAAGGTTTAGTGACCCTTGAAGACTGTCGAAGAGGAACTTCGTCAGGAGAAGGATCATGAACTGATAAATCAGGAACAAAAGACTCTTTATGTTGACTAATATCAGAGATGTCTTGAAGATCGGTTTGAATAGAGGCTGTAGGCTGAAAAACTATAAGAACCTTAAGAGAAGATATAGGCAAGACAAGATCAGAGAAAGAATCAATTAACTTGTCTGAAGCAACCATAGTGTGAAAGGGAAAAATTTCCTCATGAAAAATAATATCTATTGAGATAAAAATCTGCTTGAATTGAACATCATAAAGCTTGTATCCTTTCATTCCAGGAGGATAACCAAGTAGAACACAAACCCGAGATCGAGGTTGAAACTTGGATCTATGAGCAGTGAGAGTTGAAGTAAAATCTAAACAGCCAAAAACTCTGAAAGATGAGTAATCAACAACAGATTTGTAAAGAATTTCATAGGGAGTTCTATGATTAAATAATGGAGAAGGTGTCTTATTGATGAGAAAGGTTGCAGTGAGAATACATTCACTCCAAAATTAAATAGGAACTCTGGACTGAAAGTACAAAGCTCGAGCAACATTAAGCAAATATTGATGTTTTCTCTCCACAACCGAATTTTGTTTTGGCCTTCCACACAAGAGAACTGATGTACCACACACTTTGCATTAACAAAATCAGTAAATACCAACTCAGGAGCATTATCAAATCTAAAAACTTTTATTTTGGCATTGAACTGAGTAGTTATCATATTGAAGAACTTAGGAATAATAACACTATTACATTAACATCTAACTTTTGTTTAAGCAAGAAAATCCATGTAAAGCGAGTGCAATCATCCACCAAAGTCATAAAAAATCTATATCCAGAATGTGAAGAAACATGATAAGGTCCCCAAATATCATAATGAACCAAATCAAAGGGAAATTAAGACATGTGATTATGGGAATCAAAAGACAATCTTCTTTGTTTGGCTAAAGGAAAAATATAACTAGGAATAGTTTTATTGAATCTGGAAGTGTCATAATGCAATTGGTTTTTCAAACTATCTAACTTTTTGAAAGATAAATGGCCAAGTCTCTTAGGCCAAACATGAGCAAAAATACTATTAACATAAGTTGTAGAAACAGAACTCAAAATAGTAGTATCAAGCACATAAAGGTCTTCAAACTTTTCACCCTTTCCAATCATCTTCTTGCTGTTGAGGTCCTGAATTATGAAGCAACCAGGAAGAAAACTGACTATAAGCTGTGAAACATTCGTAAGAGCGCACACAGAAAGTAGATTAAATTTGAACTGAGGAACAAACAAGATATCCTTGAGAATTAACATAGTACTTAGCCTAACATCACCACTGAAACTGATAGGAATTCGAGTATGATTGGGCAAAGTGACAGTAGAATTCTGTATAGTTCGCATAAAAATAAAAGCAGCAGCATTGGAACATATATGTCTGGTAACACATGAATCAACTATCCAAAACTGAGTGGAAGAGAAGATAGGATTCAAGGAAACTGATAAACATATACCTGTAGTATAAGAAACAGCTGGAATATCATGTTGATCATTAGTTGTCTTAACAGATGTGGTCAAATGACTGGAAAGCATGGACATTAGCTGCTGGTACTGATTGGGATTGAGATTCTAAATAAAATTCCCAACATTACCCTGTTGATCATTCTCGACATCTGAACTGGAGTAAAACTGATTGGAGACTTGATTAACAACAGTGTGATTGTTGGAATATGGAGGATTGTCTCTTTGTTTTGGCTTGAAACCGGGCGAATAGCCATGGATTTTGTAACATTTCTCAATGGTATAACCATGAAAGTTACAGTGGGTACAAAAAGGTCTCTCATTCCTATGTCCTTTATAAACCCCAGAATTGTGATTTCCAAAATTATAAGCACCGGTCCTGTTGGAGTTAGAATTCTTGACAACAAAAGCCATAGTACTAGCAGGATCAGAAATAGAACTTGTATGAACACCAACTTTCCTTTGATGTTCTTCTTGATAAATCAAAGCAAACACCTTGTTTATAGGTGGCAAAGGATCCATAAGAAACAATTGACCTCTGACTTGAGTAAAAGAATCATGCAGCCTCATAAGAAATGACATGATATACTCCATTTGATAATGAGAATTAAGATCCTTCACTCCACCACAAGTACACTTTCCACAAGTGCAGATTGGCCTATAATTACTTAATTCCTCCCTTATAGTCTTCTGTTTAGTGAAATAAACACTAACAAAATTTTGATATTGAACATGATTCATCAATTGACGACGTAACTGAAAAATTCTAGGACCATTCCTCTGTTGGAATCGATCCTTAAGATCAAGCCAAATCTCATAGGTAGAATTAGAGAATATCACACTAGCAGAAATTTCTTTAGAAACAGAGTTCGAAATCCAAGAAATAATAACATTGTTGTTCCTGATCCATGAATTAATAAGGTTGAGATCATTACCTTCAGGTTTTGTGATCGAACCATCAATAAATCCAAGTTTGTTCTTCACCGATAAGGTGATTAGCATCGCTCGACTCTAGGAGGCATAGTTATCTCCAGTCAAATTTTGCGAAACAAGAACGATGCCTGGACCATCAGAATGATGAAGAAAGTAGGGGCTCGAAGGTTCATCAATGGTGGATTTGCCATTCGATGACTTAGAGTTGAGAGAATTTTCAGATCCTGGATTTTTCATAGAAATCAAGGAGGAAGAACAATCTGCGCTCAATGATCTGGGAGAAGAAGACGCTTCAATCGAAAGAGAAAAAGAAAGAGAAGAGCATCGATTTGCTCTGATACCATATTACTCTAAAGCAAAAGAGAGTTTGAGAGAGTAGAAAACTATTCTCATTCATTACGTATTAAGATACAGGACTAAGGCTATAAATAGCACTAACTAACTAGAATTAGTTACAAAGCCAGCTTAAGATACAACTAGACTAGTGACAGCTAGGAAGCAACAAATCAAACAACTCAGCTAACTAATTCTAATATTTACAAAGCCTAATAATGTCCATTAAAAAAGAAAGAAGCACAAAAAGAAACATATAATGATTTGATTTATATTAAAAAAAAACTCATTAAATTAAAGTAAGATTGGTTAAAAACATAAAAATTGATAATAATAGAAAACTGAAAAATTGAATCATATTTGGTGCAACATCAAAGACCACTTTCAAATATAATATAGATAGATAGATACAATGCTAACATATAAGTAAAGTTGGACGTGGATGACTTGCTTTCGATATGTAAAAAAAAATAGATATAGTTTATTGTACATATAAATTGATTCATAATATTATTTTACTGTTAAAAAAACATACAAACTGAATAAATTATCATTCTCGTATATAATTTTGATGGGTATAATATCTATGCTAATGTTTTAGAACAATCAAAACCAAAATACAATGAAACGGATCTCTCAAATTAAAAAGGATAAGGATTCACAAATTTCAACTTACGTAGAGGATATGCTTGAAAAGAATCAATGAGAAGCATATATGGTGACATATGTGTCGTGACCTCATGATTAAGTCATAATCAGCTCTGCAAAATTTACAAAGTTAAAAAACTCAATGATTAAGCTCTTCATTTCAAGTACTAAACGCTTAAAAAGAATTACTTGTGTTCACCCAAATGCTTGGACACACCGTCCACGTGTTCGTCATTGTCTCATTTCATGTCTATCTGTTTTTGGTTAAGTTAAAAAAGACACCCAAAATTCAGCTGATTTTGCATCATTTGATTGTAACCGATATCGAAGATGACAAAAACAAAATGGTTTTGTTCTGACAGGGACTAGTGAATCAATGGGGTGAAAATTTTTAAAAAATGCCCATGAGGATTTTTTTATATTTATTTTTGTGTGTGTATGAAGCCGAAAGTACTTCTGTATTTTATGTTGTCTTTTACAAGGTGGCCAAGTCGGGTAGTATATATCTGGAGTAATTTCAATTTATCTCTTTGTAGTTTGAGCTTTTGTTTATTTTACCCTCCTATACTTTATTTTTTTTTGACTAAATCACAATTTTTCTTTTTATCCAATGATTTTGGTAAAAAAAAATGCTATGAATCAGATGACAATAATTTTTTCTAAAGAAAAAATTTGAAATAAAATTCTCGATTCAATCAATAAAAAGAAATTTATGAGATTTATCCTCTCTCCCAAAGAAGACATAACCATCTTGACAAGTACTGTGATATTTTCGAGGCGACACGCGGAAAATGGTTAACCTAAAAATGTTAAGAAACCAATAAAAAGAAAGAGACTAATAATTTTATGATCACCTTTTTTGTGTCCAGCTATTTAGTTGTTTTCTTGTGCATCATACAACACTATCAAAGAGAACAAGCACCACACCTAAGCATCTATATTCTTTAATGCTCGTGACTCGCGAGAGATGAGAAACACAAGTTATGCATGCACATATGTGACCTTACACAAAACATAATTGGTTAAATAAAGTCTAAATATTTGGTTTTAAATTAATTTAAAATTTTATTGATAATTTTGAAGAACTTTATTAATAATATCAGTATAAGTGAGATTCAAAAAATAATATTACTATTGAATTTTTTTTAAAATTACTAGTAAAATTTCGAATTTACAAGTTTTACACCCGATATAATTAAAAAATCTTTAGCTCTATAAACAAACATTCAAGTCTTCAAATAGAAAATTCTTGATTGTATTTAGTGTTAGTGAAAAAAGAGTGTTATTTCTTTTTAGACAGCTTGGATGTATGAGTTATATTTATTTTTATTTACACCGAGTGCATGCATCAAAGAATTTCTAGAGGATTTTACATCATGCATCTCTTGCTTGGAACAATTTTTTTTCCTTCCAAAAGATGGAGCGGCTGAGTCATGTGACACTATAAAATGCAACGCCCTTTAAATTCTCAAAGTGATTTTGACTAACAAGGTACAAAATTTCATTTAAACATTCCTATATTGTGTTGAGTTGAAATTTCTGTGATTGTAGTCTAAGTTAAGAATGGGTTAGTCTTTGGTTAGATTACTTAGAATTAGATTTTCCTTTGTCCCAACTGCCAACATCTATTAATCAAGGTGTTTAGGTATACCAAAAATGGGCCACTAAATTTTTGGGCCATGGCTAAGGTAGATTTACAGGCCATGACGAACTCAACGGGGACCAGCACGACTGCACCAGGTTTCATGACAGAGAGTGTCCATCTGTCACTGGTTGGTTAGTCAGTGGCCGCGAGGCTGGTGTTTTCAAACTAAAATGCCTTTTAAGGCCCATCTAAGTGTTTTTTCTAGTATGTCCACCCAATACGAGGCAATAAACTTATCTGCTTTACAACCCAACATCGTACAAAATCCAATGATGAGGTTCCACCTTCAATCTCACACCTTTTTTTTCCTATTGTTTTTTTTTTCTTTGGGTCCTCCCTAGCTAACCCATTTCGCTGTTGGAGAAAATCTTAAGTAAAATTCATCTATTAGGTGATGGTAAATCAAGTCAATAAAAATGTCACGTCAATTTATATAACTTGAGTGATTTGCAAAATTTAAATTAATTATGGATATTGTTAAAAGATATTTCCTATTTTTACTGCAATATTAGCTTTCTAGTTTCATACGTATTAGTTTCCTAATTAATTTAGTTTCCTGTTTTATTATAAACTCTATGTTTCCTATTTCTATTAGGTTTTATATTCTTAGCCTATATATAGGCTTATATTCGTCTTTCACAATAACTTCAAGAATATACATCAATAATACAAGAGTTTCTTCTCCAATCACTATTTATTTTTCTAACATGGTATCAGAGCTATTGATCTTATTTTGAGAGTCGTATTTTGAGCTTCTGCAATTTTGGCGGGCGGCTTAATGCCGTTCGCCAGGACATAACCTCATACCGCTCGCTTTAAGCCGCCCACCCAGACATAACCTCATACAGCTCGCCCGAACATAATCTCTTTTTCCTTCTTGTTATATACTATTATAATCTTTACCAAATAATCACCCGTGAGTCAGCAACAGCAACATTAGCATCACCACACCAACCCCCACCAAAATTCTCAATAACCCACCTATGCCCCTATTTTTCGGGTCATGCCAAGTCATCACCCATGATTCTCTCAGCATCATCAGCAGCAGCATCACCATCAGCATCAACAGCAGCAGCATCATCAGCATCAGCAGCAGCAACAAGTTATCACCCGAGATTCCGCTTCGGGTCCTGCCAAGTCATCACCCGTGATTCCGCTCCGGGTCCTGCCTGTCACTCGTCTTTTCTGTGCTTCGTTGATTCAGTTTACAAACTCAAGTTGGCATCCATTTTACCACCTTAAGTTTGAGGGGGGCTGTTAAAAGATATTTCCTATTCTTACTGCAATATTAGCTTCCTAGTTTCATATGTATTAGTTTCCTAATTAGTTTAGTTTCCTGTTTTATTATAAACCTTATGTTTCCTATTTCTATTAGGTTTTATATTCTTAGCCTATATATAGGTTTATATTCGTCTTTCACAATAACTTCAAGAATATACATCAATAATACAAGAGTTTCTTCTCCAATCAATCTTTATTTTTCTAACAGATATAATTGGTTTGAGTGAGTAAATTGTCAATGTGATGCTTCATCGATTATAATTGACCTAAATCGACTTGTGCAAAGCTGGGCTTGGGATTCGGAGCCCATAGTAAAGGATCTTAGTTGGCTTTATCAATCTAGGAAGCAAAAAGTACTTTATTTCTCTAATTGCTATTCCAAAAGGGGTGTCGACATTTCTCAGCTAAAGTCCTCCAGAATGGACGTACGGTCAATTATATATCAGGCGAATCAACACAGCAATGAGCCCATAATGTCCTCACGCATATTTTACTAGTTGTCCATGGCAGCCTTTAGCTGAAATTACCATATTACCCATATGATCGTACTTTTTTCACAAAATTATCAAGTGCCCACTTCTCTAGAGTCCAAATCCAGATGTTTTCTTCTGTGGTCCATCCTTCATTCCTTTGCAAAGACTTGAATATCGTTACCTATTGTAAGTGATTAATCTGATGATATAACTCATGAAAATGGACAAGAAATTGATTTTTGATCTTATATGACCATTCTATTTTAGATCTCCCTCTCTCTATTGTGCTGTCTAAATTTTTTTCTTTCGTACACTTTTTTGTTTAAAGCAACGGTTGTTCTGATACAAATTTAGCTTATAAAAAACTGTTTTTCAATTTCTTATTCTTACCAAACAGTATACCATAGTTATGATGCTCAAGATTTAGATTTGGGGGAAATCCCACGTAATTTAGTGCATTGAATTATGTTTTGACAATCAAAATCAGCATCATATTTCAACAGGTTAGGATGTTATTAAAGGTGACACAAAGGGTATTTCGGTAATTGCAAGAATACTTTTTTTGTTTTTTTTTTTTGGGTAAGTTTTTGGACTATATTGGATCAACATGAACCCGCAAATCTGAAGTTTTGTCACACCAAGAAAGATAATCAAAGTAAAACAAAAAAGAAAAAAGAAATGCCTAGATTTGAGCATGGAATTTCTATAATGGTGAGTGTTATCCTAAGGAAAACCATAAGCATATTTCAAGAATTCTCTTGCTTATTGATGAATTTAGTTTCAGTCATGGTGTCAACTATCCGATATTCAAGCTTGCGTATGCGCCAATATTCTGCCATGCCTTCCAGCAGGTACTACTCTCCCATGGCGTCAATGGCTGCTCGTTATGATCGGTAGTAGTTGTATTAGTGAGTTCTTTTCTTTGTAAGTGTTTATTTATCATTTCATTTTGTGGTGTACGGCATAGTAAATGTATAATATTTTATCAAAAAATACTTCAATAATATGATGAATATTTATCTTTATGATGATATGTTATTGCAAGTTTAATTAACATATTATTAATTTGTTAGGCAGGAATCCAGATTTTTTGAACCAGTGATTATTCTAAGAGTTTTTAATATAAAAGATCTGGATTCGATTTCGATCTTCCGCTATGTACCAAAAATAAATTATTAAAACAAATAAAATTTAGTTTTTGCGTCACTTTAAATTTTTTTTTGGGTAAACCACCCAAATGTAATGTGTTTTCCACATGCAATTTGATAGGTAGATATCTAACTAGTTTGATCTCCATATACCAAATTGATTAGCTGCAATAGAATATGACATACTTATTACGGGAATATATGTTTTAGGAATATACAAGATTTAATGTTTAGGTTCACACTAAACAAAAGAAGTTTTTTTTTTGCTTTCTTTCTTTTTAGAAGGCATATACAAGATTTTATGAAGAAGCCAAAAAGAGAGGGAGATTTAGGGTCTAGGAGAGTTGTTGATTGGAATAAATTAAGCTTCAATGTAGAGACGTACATGTTTGCCTAAACAGGTTCTAATAAGTGGGTTGCTTGAGTTAAAGCTTAATTATTTGTTGAGAATAGAAGCTTTTTGGTTATAAATCCTCCAAATGTTTTCTCCTTGATTTGGAAGTAGTTAAAATTTAATAGAATCTGGCAGTACTGCAAGGGAGTTTATCAAGCACAGTGACTCACATTGCTGTTACTTTCCTATGTCATAATTGACTTTTATTGGTGGTCAAATCTATGATGATTTGCTTTAAAACAAGTCATTTATGGTAATCTGAATTATATTTGATGGTAAATTCTTACATTCCTAAATTATAGCTTCAAATTTTTACTGTCAATTTTTTTTTAAAAAAAGGTTTGGAGTATAAAAATTGATTATTGTTTAGTAAAACTGATGTGAAGCTATCACATTGGAAACAAATTCAGTTCTTAAAACTTATTTTTTACTTTTAGTTTTTCTTAAAACATTTTTTTTTTGGTTTAACTTAGCTATAGACCAAACGGTACTAAACAAGTGTAACTCAACCATAATGGGGCAATTTCACTTGTTTTAAAGCAAGTCAGGATAGCAAGATCCCTCACTGGGGGCTTTACTTTAAGCAGCTTTTGTAAAAGAATAGTTCTTGATTCTAGAACTGCTATGCTTTTCTTGGGGCCAGAACGAGCTGTACAGAAGCAGCTATACAGTCACCTAGGACATTAATTCCATACACCACCATGTTTGGATGAATAGCTTTTTGTTTTGTGAAGTTGTGTAGGACCCTGGTTGTCTAGAAGGGTTAGATCACCCTTTTAGACTCTTTGTAAATACTTCGCTGATATGTTTCCATATAATCCTATTTTCTCACCTTTGCTCAAAAAAAAAAAAAAAAAAAGGGAAGAAGAAGAATCATGTCTTTCATCTCCAGCTCTTTGACCCACAAACTTATAAATTTAACACAGCTCGTTCAACTAGAAACCAATAAATAGATTGAGAGACAACAAGTTGTTGGCTCATCAATTTCTAAGATCATTGCAAGTTCGCAGCTTATTCATGCAGAAACCTATATGTATTTATAATTTTAACTTGCAACAGATGAAACGATACAGGACTTGTTACATCATTTTGTGAATGATTAAATAGAGAGATCTTTATTCACATTCCAAATGGATGCTTCAGCTTCACATCTTGGACATGGTGTAATCCATTGCATCTACAAGGAAATCTGCAATCACAACATTAGAAGGGCACCCGCATTAATGAAAGCAAAAGTGAATTTCTTCAAATTTTTCAAAACATATTTGCTCATTGATTTGACTGTCGGATAATAAGCATGTTGGAGGAAAAACCTACCTGCGTCTTCCTTAGTAAAGCAGAGAGGAGGTGTAATTCTAAAAACATTCCCATAAAAACCACCTTTCCCAACCAGTACTCCCAATTCTACAATAACAGGAGGTTTATTAGTAACTGCAAGTAAGCTGAAAGCATTACTGTTCTGACAAAGGGATTGGAAAAACACAAACCTTTCATCTGATCCATTACATGCAAAGTTTCAGCCTTTGCAGGAGTTTTCAGTTTGCGATCGGTGACAAGTTCAACTCCAAGCATCAATCCTCTCCCCCTTACATCCCCAATAACTACAGAGATCAATATCAAATACAATCAGCAACCATCAAGTGCATACTAAAAGGAGAAGATCAGACAAGGTAGTTCATGACAGGATGTGGGAGCATTAATGCTTCTTGGTTGAGGTCCAATAATCATCATGTCGGACACAAACATCAAAACAAAATTTTGTCATTTAAATACTCCAGAATATACAGGGCATAAAAATGAAAGGAAGAAAGTTTACTTTCATATTTATCTTTGAGTGCAGTTAGTCTCTCCTTCAGATGGGACCCGACAACAAATGCATTCTCCTGGAGTTTTTCATTTTCAATCACTCTCAAAACAGCAAGCCCTGCTGCAGTGCATACCGGATTCCCCCCAAAGGTGTTGAAGTAAGCACGTCGAGTCAAGACCTCTGCAACCTCAGGGGTGGTTACCACAGCACCAAGGGGAATGCCGTTTCCAATGCCCTGTCCATGCCAGAATGGAAAAGCAAATCAACATTTACAAGTCAGCTTATATTGCATGGCGAAACTGCATAGAAGGGGATAATGGCATCATGGTTGTTGCAGGTGGATGGATGATCTTTAGTGACCATAATTGATATTTCTGTTTTCATTTTATGCATAGTTCAGATTCATGCAACTGTAATAGGCCTATTAAAACCAAGCCAATATGGAGGAATAAGCCTTCGTTCTGCAGCCTATGAGCCCTAATTTTTCTGTGTTTGTGAATCCTATTCTCAGGTGGCCAATGCTGAGGGGTATATATGAGCATCTTCGATCAAAATCCAGATAATTCCATAATAGTAAGCAGGTTCTAGTAAAGCTATAAGAGCATCAAGAATAAAAAGAATGCGAAAATTAACCTTTGCCATTGTCACTATGTCAGGAACAACACCATGGGCCTCAAATCCCCAGAAATGGCTCCCAGTGCGAGCAAACCCGGCCTGAACTTCATCTGCAATACAGAGACCTCCTGCTTTCTTTATACTGCTATAAACAGCAGGCAAGTAACCTGGCGCCAATTCTACAATTCCACCAACTCCCTGTCACATGAAATGCACAAACAAGGAATAAAAATGTTGCCTTAATAAGGACAAAGCGAAACGTTAAGGGAAATAAACATGTCCAAGTAAATGACGATTACCTGTATAGCTTCAGAAATGAAACCGGCAACATGGCCAGAAGTTCCAAATTGTATAAGATCATGGACATCTTTAGCATACTCCTCCCCATCTGAACCAAACATACCTCTATATGGATCTGGGTTCAAGGCATGGTGAACTCCACTCTGTTGGCCAAACCAATAAAAATGAAAATATCGATTAACTACATTTACACCAGATATATTACATTATATTTCATAATTGCTAGAAACTGGTTCCAGAAAAGAGAATACTGATTAAATGGCTAAATTTGAAATTACTTGAGGTATCCAAAGGACAACATTACTGATTTGATAGACCCGAGAACTTTCATACACACATAAGCATATAATATAAATATGTATGAGAATTACTTGCAAAAGTAATGTGTTTAGGGCTTATTTGAATCATCATTGATAAAAAACAAACTGCGATTAGTTTAGATTTAACGATAAATTTGACTAGACAAATGACCATGGTTTTATGTGAAAATTAACCTCTAAGCCTAGATTTTCGTGTAGATTATGAATATTTAATTAAAATCACATATTGAAATCAAGAATATCAAGTTTTTTCTTTGGGCTTTGAATTGGGTTTCATTGATTTTTGGCCCAATGGGTTTGGCTCATTTGGGGCTAATTTATGTATTGGTTGACATGTGTTAAGCATGACAAGGATTTACAACCTTTTGGAAAGCAACTTAAGTGGGCCCATAGTCAGATTTGGATATATCATCAAATAAACAAAACAATAATACAAAATGAGAAGAAAACAAAGGAAGACAAAGGAGAGACAGAGGGAGAACATGGGAGTGACATTTGTCCTATGACTAACCCATAACCTTGAGTGACATGAGTCCTATAACTCATTTATAACTTCCATTCAGCTACTTGTGCTGGAGTTTTAAGAGCCTTGTGTAGAGGGTAGCTTAGGAGTTAAGAAATTTATAATAGAAAAGAAAGAGCGAGAAAAGATGGCAAGAGAGTTTTAAATGAGAATTCTGGTAGAAACAACTTCTAATATGATTTTGGTAACTTGAAACTCTAGATAATTATCTTCTCTTCATTTGCTAATGTATCATGTAAGATTCTTGCTAGATATTATGAATTGTAGTTTGGTAATAGGATAATAATAATGTTTTAAAATGAGTGTTTAACGATGGAATTTGCTAGTTGCACCATATGCATTTCATGATTCACAATACTTATCTTACTGAGCCTAATTATTTGATTGGCCTATTCTTTGAACGTGCTATCTTTTTAGATTGAAGATATTGTTTTTAAAAAGGTCGGAATGAGAGGTTGGTTGAACGAATTTAGAGTTCGGTTTTGTAAAAAAGTTGGATTTAGAATTTTGTATCATTGAGTATTGTGTTTTGTAATAAGTATTGATCAGTTGTGTAAATTCAAAGTTATGCATTAAAGTAAAAAGTGTTTCGATGTAATATTACTTCTACGCATATTGATGATTTCTAGTGCACTCTGATTACACTTCGAAATACTTGAATTGATTTGATTGATGGAGGCTTTGCTCACTTGTGGAGAAAACTCTACAAGTAAATAGACATTGCCACATCGTTGGGTTCGTGCTTGGGTCGGGGGTGTGACATGATTAGCAAGACTTCGGAGCCTTGAAGTAGAGCATATATTTCTAATGTAATTTGCTGATGTAAATATATAGTATGTTTCATGGTTGATTAAAGAACGGCCCCGATCTAATGCTGATTTAATCAAATTAGGTGAAGTTCATCATGCGGTGCTTACCATAGTTAACATAAATTTCAGAAATTGTTCCAATGATTGGTTTACTAGATATAGAATGAATTCTATTTATCAAAAAAAAGATTTTGAATGAATTCCAACGTACAGATTACTAAAATAATTTTCTATCAACGAAGAAGAACCAAAAATGATGTTTTCATTATTGTTCCAGTCGTTGAGCTATGATGTGGCAGATAACAACGAAGTGTGGGCCTGACTTTCTGCCAGAGTTCTTACCTAACACGTCTCCTTTGATGGTATTAACTGGCATATTTACAAAGATCCGGATCATTTAATGGGTTAATCCTTAATTATATGCTAACATAAAATCAAAATTAGTTTGGTAACAAAATCAAAATGTAATTTTGAATCTAAAATCTTTTTCAATAAAGGGCGCACAAATTCAGAATCAAATTCAAATGGCAAAAACATGATTCCGCATTGAAGTTTTTAACAAAGGATTCATGATTATCAAAAGTATTCCACTGAAATTCCCACTAGCACCCAAAGGAAAGGATTTCAATTACCTGCACGACATTGAATTTCCAGTTGCTCTGTGCAGTGGCCCCCATCGTCCCTGCTGCGTTCCCATGGTACGCGTTCCTCAGTGATATTATGTCATGGGACCCTGTGTATAATCTCACCATCATCATCGCTAACTCATTCGCTTCAGTCCCTGAATTTGTGAAGAAAACCACCTACACATATACCATCAAGTACATGATTATATTCACTTTTTTCTGGCAAAATGAGAAAAAGACCCGTTTGACCGTAAATATCAATCAGTGATCATTAGACCTTAAGGTCGCCGGGAATCTTGGAAGCGAGAGCCTCGGCGAAATCAGCGATGGCGTGGTTGAGGTAGAGAACAGGGGAGTGCTGCACGCGCTTGATTTGGTTGACTATTGACTCGACCACATAGGGATGGCAGTGGCCGCAGCTCACCGTAGCAATACCCCCGAAAGCGTCGACGTATCTACGGCCGTTCTCATCGAACAAGTACTGCATCTTCCCATCCACCACGTTCAGCTGTCAGACACATCGAAACACAACAAAAGATTCCATTCAAATCATAGATTAAAAAATAATCACATCTCATGTGTGGGCCCTCTGTAAAGAATCAGATGATGTAATCGTAGGAACTTCTCAGAAAGAAAAAAAAAACTGAAAATTTTATCAATTCATTAATATTAAAATATATTTTTAAGCTAGAATTAGTACAACTAATTATTATGTAAATCGTAAATGGAGAAGTACCTGAAACGAATTTGGTTTTGTTTTTTTCTTCTTCAGAAAGAGTATATTGAGCATGATTAAATGGGGAATATTAGTTAATTTCATAATTAATCAAAATATGAATAGAGTGAATAATATTAAAAGAACGACAACTATGATATTAACAAAAGCGTGAAATGCCATGTGTATGAGAGAAAAGTGATCAGGTGTGGCGCGGACTCACTGGTTTATCGTAGAAGCAGAACATGGAGGGGCTGAGATACTCCTTCCGCTTGGAAAGTATTTCATCGGAGGAGGGACCGGTGTAGGGAGGAGGAGAGTAATCGAAGGGGGGCATTTTGGGAGCAAAGACATCACTTTCATGGACAGAAGCCTCCTTCTTTGCCACCTGAGAGAAGCAACGTTGCCATCGCGGATAATTGTTCCTTTCCAATAATACCCTTCTCGCCATGAATCTCTGCATTTTTTTTGTTCTTTTGTCCTTCTGTTTCTCTCTCTTTTATGGGGCAAAGATTTCACAAAAATGCAGGACGGAGCCGTTTGTTGTGCTGGAAGAGGGAGAGAGAGAGAAACAAGGAAACGATGAACTAAAAAGGCATAAAATGGAAAGCTTATATAGGCAGAGGAGGACTCTGCTGGTTTGCTTACGTGTGGCCTACTAATTTTATTTTTTTTCGTTTTTGTCTAATGAAAATATGAAAATATCCCTACTCTTGTACAAAATTACAGTTGCACCAAATTTAACAAATCATCCCTAGGGAAAAAAAATCCCAAATTATTGGAGAGATTTTTTTTTATAAGCCACACAGTTTTAATGTGAGAAAATGGGTAAATTCATTGGTTAATTGATTTTTCCTTTAATTACGTTCTCCATTTCGTATTACTACTCTAATCATGATAAAAATGGTCAGATCAATTTTTAAAGAAAGATTATGTCTGGTAAAAATGGTCTTCCATGTTTTTCAAGGGAGAAGAATAAATTTGACTGGTGAAAGACACATACACATACCAAGATACCAAACCAAAGGGCTTCTAATGTCAATTTGTCACCTTAATTTTCATCATGGCATGGAGGTAAATAGATGTGCAACTTGTGCAAGCTAGCCAGTTCATTCAGAACCATCCCAAACTTTAGGCTAGTTAAGGTTATGGTTTTCTTGGGTTGAGTTGGGTTACTATTAAAATTCCTCGAATTAAATTTGGATTGGATTGGAGTTGAAGTTTTCTCAATATTAACTTAACACGTAACCCATGAACCTGTATTTAATATATATGTATATATTGAGAAAAAGAGAGGCTTAATTATATTGTTTTAATTATTTGCCTTATTGTTATTACAACTTGACTAAAATAAGTGTGAATTTTTATAAAATGTTCAAACTTTTTAAATTTTAATATGTTAATTTGACACTTTTAAAATTCTATTTGTAATATTTAGCAATTGAAATGAAAAAATATAATTCAAGAATCTAGTTAGGCCCGACCTAATCCGATTCAATCCAACTCATTGAACCCTGTTTTAATTTTGTAAGCTAGTCCAAACCTAGTCCGAGTCCAATATTATTGTCATGAGTTGGGTTAAGGTTGAAATTTTCATAACATATCATGAGTTGAATTGGGTTAAGATTGAGAATATAATATCATAAGGGTTGACCTCTAACCTGATCCAACTGTACTCATGCATAACCTCAAGGAAATTATGAAATCCTAAAACATCATTTATTGGGTTTAATACTTGATTTTAAGGTTATGTTTGGTATAAGACAAAATGGAGATGAAGTGATTTCGGTAAAGCTAATTGGTAATCACTTCCAAGTTCAGATCCACACACCTTGTGCTAGTGAGTGTCTTGTAAGTAGGAGATTGACAACTTGTATATATGCATACCTAAAACGCATCACAAATTAAGTGTGTATTGGGTGACGAGTCATACTCCTTTATCTAGAATTTTGTATCACTTTAGGTAGTGATGCAAACAAGGTGACTAGCACCTCTCTCAATCAATATTATAAAAAAAATTAATGGTAAATAAATATGGTTTTGAAAGACACATAAACATACTATCTATTGAACCAAAGGCTGTCCAGTGTCATTCTGTAACCTATCCATGATGACATGAAGGCTATTATGATCAATAATTCTTTGTTTGATTTTTATTAGGAAATAAGTTTTCCCCAAAAAGTTGAAATATTTCCAGCATTTTATTGCCTTTTTTTTTTTCCCACTTTCATTAATCATAACTTTTCCGAAGGATAGGCAGGTAATTGATTCCCCCACGCACTTAAGTAATCTAATATCCCACGACTGAGTGAAAGTGATTTTTATTGTGTAGACGAATTTTCTCACAAAGTTTTCTTAATTATAATCTCCAAGCTACCTATTTTAATAACTCACTCAAAATCTTACATGATTTAAGGTTGTTTTTATTTTATATTAACATGAACTATATTACTCTTTGTACTTCACCCAAATACCCCCAAAACTTGAGCAAATAAATGATACTGATCCCGAAGAAACAAAAGAAAAATTGATTTTTCTCAAAAATAAAAAGAATTATGTACTCAATATAATTTAACTTTAATCACTCAAATTTATGTTTATATTAGAGATATATATTTTATACATTTTTTTATTTTTGTATATTTTTATCCCAGTGTATCAATATATTTATTTAAATCATACATTTTTACAATAATAGTACATTTGTGCGCATCAACACGCATTGCAACATGGGCCTCTTAGTTTAGGGGTTACCTCCAAGATTTTTTGTATAAGAGACTTGAGTTCGATTCCTTTCTATGTCAATGTAACAAAAAAAAAAACAATATTTGTGCATTGCACAGGTTACACGGCTAACTAATTAGTGGTTATTAGTGGATATATACATATGATTCGAGTCACCAAGGCTTTGGCCTTATGATAAGAGTGGGAGTAGGTCAAGAGTTTGAACCTTGTAATGCACAAATAGGGGTGAGCATGAGTCGGTTTAGTCTAAAAATTCAACAAAATCCATTCATATCGGGTTGAAAAAATCTCAACCCAACCCAACCCATGAACCCATTCAACCTCAACTCAACCCAACCCATTCTAATCGTTTTGGGTCGGTTTGGATCACCGGGTTGATATAATTTTTCTACTAAAAAATTAAATCATATATATTACATAACAAAAAAAATATTATACTAAATCCAAAACCAAATCCATACATATTTCAAGTAAAAGTTGTGTGCATCAGCTTTATATAAACTAATATTCAATACTTTTGTAAACATCTTGGATATTGTTATGAAAATAAGCACTAACAGATATCCTTTCCAACATACAACACACCAAAATTCGCCAACCAAACGAGATGGCTAGAAGCACAACAAACACTTTCCAGTATACAGCACACCAAAACTCTTTCAATTTTGTAGAATGATTGTAAACCAGCCTTAAAGTCTTCGTGATATAATTCCTACATAATGTCACACGTATATATTAGATAAAAACCATAAAGTAAACGAAAATATAGAAAGCTAAAATTGATTTTTTTTAGGATTCTTAGGAAGAATATATATATATATATATACACACACACACACACACACACACACACACAAACTAACTTACCAAAATATAGAGGTATTCCATCAATATTTAGGAAAAGTAGACTCCATCGTTAAACCTTTAACTCTAGAAAAAATAAGTGATAAAATTACTAAAATTAAACTATAAAATTAATTACCTGATTTAAATTTCTCAAGCTCTTCCAAACTCTCTTCAACATGGATTGGTATTGGTGAAGCTCGCAACCAATCTTGTGCACAAATAAGAGCTTCAACTATTCTAAGAGTCAAGGAACTACGAAAGAAATCAAGAACACGACCACTCATGCTAAAAACTGATTCAGAAGCAACTGTAGAAATAGGCATTGCCAACACATCTCTTGCCACTTGAGAAAGAATTGGATATTTACTTGAATTAATTTTCCACCAATCCAAAATGTTGTGAGTTTTAAATTACTCGCAAGCGCACGAGTCGTTTGCAATATAGTGTTGTGCAAGTGCGAGGTCGAATTCACAGGGAATTGCGTTGTGAAAATATAAATTTATCTAAACTAATCTTATCTTAACCTAGTTCCGAGTTTTGTATTATATGTTGCAAAATAAATAAAAGCTAAACTAAATTGATTTTAAAAACTAATAAAAAGACTAAGGTTTTTGAATCCACCCTGCCAAAGTTAAGCATATATCTCAATGTTCTAAAGATAGCCTATAAAAAAAATTCCATGAATCCAACTTAAGACAAAAAACAAAGAATATCCCAATTAAACCAAAAGCATCCAATGTATCCGCTCTTAACAAATCACAAAGGAAATCCAATTTAATCGAAAACAATTCGATGTATCCATCAGATGAAACACAAGGAATATCCAACAGAACAATTTAAACTCAATCGATCACAAGATTAACTCAAATAATTGACAAAACATTTATACTAAAAAAATGTCAGATTTGTACAAGCAAATCTGAACTACTATGCCAAACAACGGCGAGGCTTCATCTTCAACTTTAGCTGAAGATTCTAGCCACTCATAACTATGAAACTACAATTCATAATAAAAATGCTAAACATTAAACTAAAACAACTAAATAAAAAGAAATAAATAACTTTACATGGGAGAAATTCCACTCGCTGATGGGCGATGCTTCCACTCGTGGTAGCAAAGCCTTCGGGATCCACCAGAATGCTAGCAGACGTCCACCGGTTAACACCAAAGTGGCCCAGAAATTGTACACTGAATGATGAAGTCAGATGATGTTTATATAGGGGGAGTCTCGGAGTAGCATGGGTTTCAAATTCGATATGGGACCCGAGTATGCTCGATCGCAGAATGATGCGATCGATCGCAAGTGCGATCGATCATATGTCTTATGCGCATGATCGCATGTGTGCTCGATCACGTGTCTGGGGCGCTCGATCGCAGGTGCACTATACTGCAAACATTTCGATGTGGGATTGTTGACCATGCGCTCGATCGCAGCATAGTGCGATCGATCACTATTGCTCCTGAAGCTTCACATCTCCTGAAATCCTTCATTTTCTCCACAAACCTATAAAAATACACAAAACACAAAAAAGACATAAAATGGAGTGAAATACCACTAACTAAGAGCATATCAAATATAAGTTAAGGGTCTTAAACATGCAATATTTAAGACTCATCAAATATCCCCAAACTTATATTTTGCTAGTCCCATAGCAAAACAAAATAAAAAACTAAATGAGCACAAAGATTATAAAGATAAGTTTAGTATTCATGGTATCCAAAAATTTAAGGAGCATACAAAATCATGAGATTCATTCATGAGCAAGCTTAAATAAGTCGAACCCATCTTCACAATGAATAAGAATTTAAAACCTAATTACTTACAAGAGGCATGGTAAGACATCATAAGCTTGAATCAGTGTAAAGTGAATTAGTATATACAGATGAGGTTTCCAAATAACTTCAATGTACAAGGTAATTCAAGTCTCAAGATCCAGAGAATTTCTCATCGGACAGAACAACGATGGTATAGTTTTTTTTTTATTTTTTTATAAGGCTCTGCTATGTTTAGTTCCCTTAAGCTTTCTAATTGACCCATGTAACGAGTATTGAGTCAATGACTCCTAAACCAGATGGTTTTAGGGCATTAGGTGTAAAGGCACCCCTAAGGACTTACTAACTCGAGTAAAAAATGCTACAAAATTAAACTGGCCTTAATACTACCAAGCAAAATTTTCACCTTTTGACATGAACACTCACTGCTTACTGAGGCAAGAGGTCCAGTTACTCAGCGGAAAGTTTCGCAATGATCATTATGAATAAAATTCTCACCTTTTGACGTGAACACTCACTGCTTACTGAGGCAAGAGGTCCAGTTACTCAATGGAAAGTTTATTGATGATGATCATTATAAATATTAGTAGTTTTTATTTTATTTTATTTTATTATTATTATTTTTTTTATGTATGCCCAAGTGTTTATCCAATAAGTCATTCGGTTTCAGTTAAGACAAGGAAACGTATACATTCAACTCACATGTCATACCTCACACAAATATGTGCTAATGTGCTCGTGTGAGATTAGATCAAACATGTGAATTCTCGAAAATACCTAAAGTAAGTAACTAAAGTTTAAACTCTATCACCAGATCATGTGTTCAAAGTTTTAAACTCACCAATGAAATCACATCACAATTTTCCAGATCAACCAAAAATTTTAGACGAACATGAACATGCATTTATCTTTACGATGAAAAGACAACAAATTAGGACAAAGTGTGTGATGTGTCTCCCATACCCCCAAACTTAAATTACACATTAACCCCAATGTGTGACTAATATAGAAAGAGCTGACCTGAGATATAGAGAACTATCTGGACTGGTATGGCTCATAGCATACCCCCAAACTTGAACTGAAGTACGCATTGTCCCTGAAAAATAAAAACTGGAAAACAAAAAATACCGGAAACACACATTAATCATAAATATGTAAAAAAAAATAAACAAACAGAAAAGATAAGCTGTGGGGTGCCTCCCATGAGCTCTAAGTTTAAAGTCTTCAGCTAGACTCCCCTTAGTAGACGACACTCAATCGGAGTAACTAGGATCCTCCAATAATATTGTCTCTATGTCCGGACTACTCAACTCCAAGAATGGTTTTAGCCTTTGTCCATTTATCTTAAAAGTGTTACCATTCTTGGGATCCTCAATCTCGATGGCCCTATGAGGAAAAACTGATCGAATAATAATTGAGCCTGTCCAACGAGATTTGAGCTTGCCTAGAAAAAGTTGCAAGCGTGAATTGTAAAGAAGAACTTCTTAACCTGGCTCAAAACTCGTCTCAAAATGTGTTGGTCATGAGTTTTCTTCATTTGTGCTTTGTAGGACCGTGCACAATCGTATGCATCATTCCGTAGCTCCTCTAATTCATTAAGTTGGAGCTTCCTTTGTGTGCCAGCCTTCAAAATATTGAAGTTCAACTGCTTGATAGCCCAATAGGCTCTATGCTCTAATTCAACCGGAAGGTGACATGCCTTTCCGTACACAATCCGATAGGGAGACATGCCAATTGGCATCTTGAAGGCTGTTCGATATGCCCACAGTGTATCAATCAATCGTAGAGACCAATCTTTTCTACTAGAGTTCACAGTTTTCTCTAAAATGTGTTTGATCTCCCGATTAGAAATTTCCACTTGTCCACTCGTCTGCAGGTGATATGGGGTGGCAACCTTATGTGTGATGAAATACTTCTTCATCAACTGCTCAAAAATCCGGTTGCAAAAGTGCTTACCTCCATCACTTATGATTGCTCGAGGCGTACCAAATCGAGCAAAAATAGTATCCTTCAAAAACTGGACCATAACTCTGTGGTCATTGGTCTTGCACACAATGGCCTCCACCCACTTGGATAGATAGTCCACAACAACTAGAATGTATAAGTTGCCAAAGGAGTTTGGGAACGGTCCCATAAAATCGATGCCCCACACGTCAAAAATCTCAACAATCAGAATAGGGTTGAGAGGCATCATATTCCTCCTAGAAAGACTCCCTAGCTTTTGGCAACACTCACAAGATATACAGTAGGTGTGAGAGTCTCAGAACATGGTAGGCTAATAAAATCCATACTGCAAAATCTTTGCAGCAGTCTTTTTAGCACTGAAATGGCCTCCACAAGCATGATCATGACAAAATGCGATGATGTTAGATTGGTCATGCTCAGGAATACACCTTCTGATCATCTGATCGGGACAATACTTAAACAGATAAGGATTATCCTAGAAAAAATGTTTTACCATGGCTAAAAACTTTGATTTATCTTGTCGCCCCCAATGCAAAGGCATGTGTCCGGTGACAAGATAGTTCAATATATCAGCAAACCATGGAGCAGGATTTTGAGCAATGAGCATTAACTACTCATCAGGAAAGGTCTCAGAAATGGGAGTGGCGACCTTAGTGAAATCCACAATCAATCTAGATAAATGGTCCGCCACCACATTTTCAGAACCTTTCTTATCCCGAATCTCGATGTCAAACTCTTGAAGTAGCAAGATCCATCGGATAAGACGAGATTTAGCATCTTTTTTAGAGAAAAGATACTTCAAGGCTGCATAATCCATGTAGATAATGACCTTAGATCCTAACAAGTAGGATCTGAACTTGTCTAATGCAAAAACGACTGTTAACAACTCATTCTCAGTGGTGGAGTAATCAAGTTGTGTGTCGTTTAGAGTTCAACTTGCATAATAGATAACATGGGGAAGTTTATCAACACACTGCCCCAAAACAACTCCAACAATATAATCTGATGCGTCACACATAATCTCAAAAGGCACACCCAGTTGGGTAGCTGAATAATGGGTGTGGACGTCAGAATCTTCTTTAGATCCCCAAATGTTTTCTTACAGTCCTCATCAAATATAAATGGGGTATCATTTTATAATAACTGGCACAAGGGCCTGGCGATTTTGCTGAAATTCTGGATAAATCGCCTGTAGAAACCTGCATGGCCCAGAAAAGATCGAACCTCCTTCACTGTACGTGGCGTTGGAAGGTTGGAAATCAGGTCCACCTTCACTTTGTTGACCTCAATCCCTTGATGAGATACGACATGCCCTAGTATAATGCCTTGCTTAACCATAAAATGACACTTCTCCCAATTAAGCACTAGGTTCTTCTCCTTGCACCGCACTAAAACCAAAGCGAGACGATGCAGGCACTCTTCAAAGGTTGAACCGAAGACGAAGAAATAGTCCATGAAAATCTCTAAGAACTGCTCTACCATGTCAGAGAATATACTGACCATGCATTGCTGAAAAGTAGCGGGTACATTGCATAACCCAAAGGGCATGCGACGGTAGGCAAATGTCCCAAAAAGACAAGTAAATGTCGTCTTTTTCTGATCTTCGAAGTCCACGGGGACCTGGTTATATCCAGAATAGCCATCCAAAAAACAATAATACTCATGCCCAACCAAACGCTCCACCATCTGATCAATAAATGGCAGTGGAAAGTGATCCTTCCTTATGGCAACATTCAGCTTTCGGTAGTCTATGCACACTCTCCACCCTGATTGAACACGAGTTGGCACCAACTCATCGTCCTTATTCTTTACTACCGTCAATCCCGCTCGCTTGGGCACGACATGAATCGGGCTCACCCACTTACTATCAAAGATGGGATAAATGATCCCTGCATCTAACAACTTAATTATTTCTGCTCTCACAACCTCTTGCATAGCTGAGTTGAGCCTTCTTTGTGGCTCCCTCGATGGCTTGGCATTCTCCTCCAAATGTATCTTGTGCATCACCACCGAGGGGCTGATTCCCTTGATATCCTCAATAGTCTAACCAATAGCTTCCTTGTGCTCTCTTAGAACATCTAATAATTTCTCATCTTGAGCCTCACCCAAATCGGAAGCTATAATCACAGGCAAACAATCGGCTGGACCTAAGAACTTATACTTAAGATTATCTGGTAAAGGCTTAAGTTCCTTCTTGGGGGGTTCAAGTGCTGCAGTTTCCTCTGTCTCATTGCTTTCTTGAGGATTAGACTCCAAAATGGCATTCACTTTATCGAGTAGCTTATCTAAGCCCAAGTCCTCTCCAAAGTGAGCAAAACACGCCTCTAGGGGATCCTCAATGCTTGATTCGTCCAAAGTCTCCTCAAGAATCTCCTCTATCAAGTATACATTTCTCACTTCATCATACTCCAGTGGTTGCCTAGTGATATCAAAGATGTTTAACTCCACTGTCATATTTCCGAAGGAAATCTTCATCACCCCTGTTCTACAATTGATTAGGGCATTAGTCGTGGCTAAGAATGGTTGCCCTAGAATCACCAGTATTTAAATCCCTACATTCTGGACCGGCTCTATGTCAAGCACAATAAAATCCACTGGGAAATAGAATTTATCCATTTTTATCAAGACGTCCTCAACTATTCCCCATGGTCTTTTTACTAACCTGTCAGCCAATTGAAGCGTCGTGGATATGGGCTTCAATTCTCTTAACCCCAACTGTAAATAGACTGAATATGGTAGAAGATTCACACTCGACACTAGATCCAAAAGAGCCCTCTCAATATGACTGACTCCTATCGTGCAAGAGACGGTAGGACACCCCGGGTCCTTATACTTGATGGGTAGCTTGCACTGAAGGATTGAACTGACATGCTCAGTCAAAAATGCCTTATTTGGGACATTTTTCCTCCTCTTAATAATGACCAAGTCCTTTAAGAGCTTGGCATATGATGGCACTTGATGGATGGCATCCAAAAATGGGATATTGATTTGGACCTATTTGAATACTTCCAAAATTTTCTCATACTTCTCTTATTTCTTAGGCTCCTATAGTCTGTCGGGGTAAGGCACTCTAGGTACAAACAACCTAAGAGGGTCATTCTCAGTAGGTGTGGCTGTAGATAGCTCAGCATCTCTTTTCTCCTTGTTGCCACTCCTTTGCCCTTGCTGCATAGCAGAGCTCTCTTCCACTCGATTGTCCACTTGTCTCCCAGACCTCAGTGTGATAATCGACTGTACTTGTTCCTCCCTGTGCGTAGAAGTTGATGAACTCCCAACTATAAATTGTCCTTTCGGGTTGGGCACGGGCTGACTGGGGAACTTCCCCTTCTCTCTCTCACCCAAGTGACTTGCAATTTGCCCTATTTGACTCTCCAGCTTGGCAATTGCTTGGGTGTTTACCATTGTTGCACTCCTTACATCGCTTATGGATTGGCTATTCATTTTCATGTATTCCTTAATGGTGTCCTCTAGTGACTGTGAAACTAGCGCTGGTGTTTGAGTGAGAGCTTGGTAAGTAGGTAATGGTGCTGGATGGGCAGAACGACCATGACCAGGAATTTGTTGGGAAAATCTGGGAGGATATTGATTTTGAGCATTATGAGGGGCTCCTCCCTGATTCATTGGTTGGTTCTGCCTCCATGAAAAATTTGGATTGTATATCTTGGAGTACGATCCAGTTGACTGCCTTCGATAGTCATTGAAAGCATTTACTTGTTCCATACGATACTCAGCACAAGCCGGCATTGATGGGCAATTCTGTACTAGATGCATGGGACTAGCACAGATGAAATAACTTTCAACATTGAATGTGTTGGCAGCATTGATGGATTGGCTCACAGTGAGAGCGTCAATCTTCTTAGTGAAGGCATCTAACTTTATCCTCAAATCAGCTTCCTCCCTGACCTCATAGATGCCTCCTCTCTTAGGGGCAGGAATGGACTTATCTCAACAGCTTGAAAAATCCCACTGCTGCGAGTTGTCGGACAACTTGTCCAACACCATATATGCTTCATCTCCTGTCAGACTCAAGAATACCCCCCCATTCATAGACTCGATCATGCTACGGTTGGGTTGAGTCAACCCTTGGTAGAAGAACTGAACGAGTCTCCACTTCTCATATCCATATGGAGGGCATCTGATCAGTAGCTCTTTGAAGCACTCCCAACTCTCAGAAAATTTTTCATCCTCATCCTGAGTGAAAGAGCTAATCTCCTTTCGGCACTCATTCACTATAGACATTGGGAAAAACTTATGATAAAATTTGCTAAGCAGGTTTTCCCAAGATATAATAGACCCGGGCGTGTTGGAATCCAACCACGCCCTAGTTCTATCGTGAAGAGAAAAAAAAAGAAGAGTCGAAGATGGACTGACTCCTCAGAGAAGTTCTGGAATTTAAATGTGGCACAAATGTCTTTGAACTTCTTAACATGGCTATAAGGATTTTCAAGATCTAGGCCATTGAATGAGGGTAGGAGTTAGATGACATGGGGTTTCAAGTCAAAATGGGTGGCATTTGTAGGTGGCAACACTATGCAAGAAAATGAATTGGTCGCAACAGGTGCGAACAAATCCCTAAGGGATGTAGTGGAATCAACGTTCCAAGCTCTAGGTTGCTCTACATGTTCAGGATGATTTGCATTCCTAAAATTTTCTCCTATTTCAACTGGTGCTCTCTTCTGCCTCCTAAGAGTTCTTTCTAAGTCGGGATCTAAATGTGTCAAATCTAAATTCAAGGATCTCCGACCAAGCATAAACCGCACAAAAAGCACTATAATAACCTACCAGCAGAAATTTGTAAAAATGTTTTTTTTAATAAACAAATAGAAACAAATAAAATAAAATTGCCAAACAGAAAAATCAAACAAATAATGCTAACTAACTAGTAGAAAAATAAAATTAATTAAGACAAAAATTTCACAAACAAAACAACTTCCCGATAACGGCGCCAAAAACTTGTTGTGAGTTTTAAATTACTCGCAAGTGCACGAGTCGTTTGCAATATAGCGTTGTGCAAGTGTGAGGTCGAATCCACAGGGAATTGCGTTGTGAAAATATAAATTTATCTAAACTAATCTTATCTTAACCTAGTTCCGAGTTTTGTATTATATGTTGCAAAATAAATAAAAGCTAAACTAAATTGATTTTAAAAACTAATAAAAAGACTAAGGTTTCTGAATCCACCCCGCCAAAATTAAGCATATATCTCAATGTTCTAAAGATAGCCTATCAAAAAATTCCATGAATCCAACTTAAGACAAAAAACAAAGAATATCCCAATTAAACCAAAAGCATCCAATGTATCTGTTCTTAACAAATCACAAAGGAAATCCAATTTAATCGAAAACAATTCGATGTATCCATCAGACGAAACACAAAGAATATTCAACAGAACAATTTAAACTCAATCAATCACAAGATTAACTCAAATAATTGACAGAACATTTATACTAAAAAATGTCAGATTTGTACAAGCAAATATGAACTATTATGCCAAACAACGGCGATGTTTCATCTTCAACCTTAGCTTAAGATTCAAGCCACTCATAACTATGAAACTACAATTCATAATAAAAGTGCTAAACATTAAACTAAAACAACTAAATAAAATGTAATAAATAACTTTACATGGGAGAAATTCCACTCGCTGATGGGCGGTGCTTCCCCTCGTGGTAGCATAGCCTTCGGGATCCACCAGAATGCTAGCAGACGTCCACCGGTTAACACCAAAGTGGCCCAGGAATTTTACACTGAATGATGAAGTCAGATGGTGTTTATATAGAGGGAGTCTCGGAGTAGCATGGGTTTCAAATTCGATGCGGGATACTGCCCGAGTGCGCTCGATCGCAGAATGATGCGATCGATCGTATGTCTTGTGTGCACGATCGCATGTGCGCTCGATCGCGTGTCTGGTGCACTCGATCGTAGGTACACTGTACTACAAACATTTCGATGTGGGATT
This sequence comes from Bretschneidera sinensis, assembly GCA_023935145.1. Taxonomy (NCBI): domain Eukaryota; kingdom Viridiplantae; phylum Streptophyta; class Magnoliopsida; order Brassicales; family Akaniaceae; genus Bretschneidera; species Bretschneidera sinensis. The sequence continues at coordinate 142,116,464 of CM043697.1, forward strand.
GTTGACTATGCGCTCGATCGCAGCATAGTGCGATCGATCGCTATTGCTCCTGAAGCTTCACATCTCCTGAAATGCTTCATTTTCTCCACAAACCTATAAAAATACACAAAACACAAAAAAGACATAAAATAAAGTGAAATACTACTAACTAAGAGCATAACAAATATAAGTTAAGGGTCTTAAACATGCAATATTTAAGACTCATCACAAAATATCAAATTTCACATTATCTTTTTCATCAGCATCATCCAAATAAATATCTACCTCTGATTTATCCACACCAGTTTTTTTCTCTTGGTACCTTTTGTATCGACTCGTCATCACAAAAAGAGGATCTTTCACAAAATCAACTTCCATCTCACTAGAAGTTTGAGTCCTTGAAATTGATTTACTACTTTAGGATGAAGAATTAGAAAGCAAACTATAATTATCAAACAACCGGATCAAAGTATCTTTCACTTTTTTACACATCCCAATGGCAACATCAAGTTCATAAATTTTGCTAAAAGAAAACTTCACGTAAGTTAGTTTATATCTAGGATCAAGAACAACTGCCATAAACAACATCATATTTATTTTCTCAACATCCCCCCAATACTTGTCAAATTTCGCTTCCATCTTCAAAGCCATCATACTCAAGTGTGGGTCTTCACTTCTTGACCACTCAATCAACATATATTCAATACCAACAATTTGACTAAAGAACGAATAAGAAGTAACATATAAAGTACCAGAAAAACGCAAAGTAGCATCATAGAAAGTTTTCAAGAATTTAACCACTGCATGAGCATTTTTCCAATCATTCTCATTGGGAACTCCATTTTTATCATTGAGATAATGTAGAAAATGTGATTCTTGTTGTTCTTCAATCCGTTCAAAAGCCTTTTGAAATTTAAGTGCAGCTTCCAACATCATATAAGTTGAGTTCCACCTAGTTGGAACATCTAGGCATACAAGACACTTGGTTGAAATTTTCTCTTCTTCCGCACATTTTTTAAAATTTTCCAACCTCGCCGGAGAAGCCCTCACATACTTCACCACATAACAATATTTAATGAAAATAATTCCAACTACAACTGAATCAAATAAAGGAAAATAAGAACAACTACACTTAGGGATTTATCCCTTCGCCTTGCTTGGAGACTAGTCGGTCATAGGACTCATGCGTCCTCGAGTTGCCTCCGACCTCCCGATGATCATCTCTCCCGACCTTCAAACTTTAAACTTCGGGTTCCTCCTAAAGGCCCTCTGGATTGCTCCTAAAGGCCCTCTGGATTCATCCCCGATTTATTGATTATTTCAGCTGAACAGAGTGGGTCTTTATATAGGCAAACTCCCAGAATGCTATGTGTTATCTAGCCAATATGGGATACTATCCGGGTGTGCTCGATCGCAGCCCGAGTGTGATCGATCGCACATGCGCTCAATTGCGGCTTGTGCGCTCGATCGCATATGCGCTGCAGAGTACCTTGCTCGATGTGGGATGTGCGCTCGATCGCATTACTTGTGCGCTCGATCGCAATTCAGGCAGTAGTCCATCTTGTCCTTCCAGAAGCATGGGATCTTGGTCTTTTAAGCAACGATCGCTTCTTTTTCTCTTTTAAACTTAAAGTACCTGTAAATTACACTGAAATAAGTCAGTGGTCCAATAATATTACTTTAGAGTTATTAACATATAAAAGCACAATAAAGACCGAGATCAATCATAAAATGCTAACAATTAACCACTACTGAGAGGCATTTTATGACTCTCATCACAACCCCCAACTAGCTTATTGCTAGTCCCTAGCAATTCAAGCGAAATTAAGAGATGAATTCTATGGTGGGAATCAAAGTAAATGAAAAGCAATATTAGTGTTAACCAAGACTAATTCACATTTTGTCTCAAAATTTGCACACAACACACGGCATAAAGAATCATTAAATTTCACCCAAATCCAAAAGTAATTCAAACATCAATCTTAAAATCGTTATTGACTCTTAAAATCCATCTTACCACAATCCATTTATCCAAACATCCGGATGGTTTTATGCATAATATTCATGAACACAAATCTTGGTCTCTAAAAACATAATAAATAGCGTGACATCAATCACAAAAACAAGCTCCATATGCTTACATTTCAAACCACTCTCCACTATTGTAGAAAAATCACACTACATTGGATCAAAAGGTCTTTAATAAGCTTGTAACGTTAGGCTAAGGTAAAGGCTAAGGAAGAATGGGAAAGATTCACAAGTAAAAGAACTCAATCTCTTAGCTTTAAACACAATCACTTTAAGCACTTGATAACCTTTACTTCCATACCCAACTCTTTCAACCATTTTTTGAGCATTTCTTTCAACAAATCACCATTTTTTTCTTTTCTTTTTCTTTCTTTCTTCTTTCTTTCTTCTTTCTTTGCCATAATTCATTTTTTATTTATTTATTTTGGCACATAACCATTCACCTTCTTTTTCATCATTTTTTTTTCTTATCTTTTCCACAACCCCCAACTTATCTCCTTTAATGTACTTGCGGTAGTGATATTTTTTTTTTCATAATTCCACCCTTACTCCTTTTAAGTGCTTCTCACAACATGTGTATAACTAAGTTGTTTTAAAAGAAAGGTAAGGATAAAAATATTTTTAGGCTCATAAAGGTAAGTAAATGGTTTATTGAAAGAAACAAGGCTCAATTTTTCTTTTCAAGAAAAAGGCTCAAATAGGTGACTAGTGATAAATATAGCAATGATAGGTTTGCAAGGCTCAAACAGTTCAAAAATGGCCTATATCATATCCTAAGTAGTGTGCAGTCTAGGAATTTGCCTCAAGTGGTTATCAAGTAAGTTCTAGAGCTTATCGAGACCGCAAAAATATTCACAAAATAATCATATATAAAACTTTTCTAAATGTTTAAAACTAATCATACAATCTTACCATAAACTAGAGTCTCAAACCAGATCAAGATTGATACTTAAATTAATTTCAAACCGAAGCAAGATTTAACTACTTCTGAATGCTATATGCTATCTCAATTAAGTTTTATATCATTGACATGTAAATTGACTCTAAAGCTAACACAAAGCATGCTAAACACAAAACAAAGATGGCACCAAGCAGTTCAATGATATGCAATAAGAAATGTATATCTTCCACCCCCAACCTAAGATAAGCATTGTCCTCAATGAAAAAGTAAAAGTTAAGGAAACTCTCTTTTTAACCAACGGTGCATGAAGTTGAAAGTTATGCACGATCATTTGAACTGCTTCGTTTATTTATCCTTGAAAAATAAATACTAAAGTAAAACTGGAAAACAGCAAAATAATAATAATAAACAATAAAAAGAAATATGAAAAACAGTAAAAGTAAAAGGATACGTTGTAGGCTGCCTCCCACGAGCGATAAATTTTACGTCTTCAGCCAGACACTCTTATTCCCTCCTCGAAAAGCATAGGTTGAATGCATCCGCCGCTGCTGCACTGCCAAATTCGGTGCCTCTATGCTTTTGGGGGGCCTTAAGGATGTCATCAGTAACATCCACAAATACTGGCTCGATATATGCTTTGGTGAAGCCATGGGTGAAGGTGGACTCTAATGGATTAAGGTGCTGGACCTTTTCCATGAACGAGTCCATCATGTATGCTTGTACTTGATGGCTTTCAGCCACATCCTCTGATTTTTTCGTTGTTGGGATGTGTACTGATTTACCACCAAGTGTCTCAATGGCATTCACCTTCTCCAAATTCTTTTGTGCTAGGTGTTGACCATGGGGTGTGGACTGAGCTTGAGAAGGGAACTTACCTTGCTCAGTCACACTCAAGTAGCTTATCAATTTGGACACTTGGCTCTTAATTTCTGTATGCTCTTCCATCACCTGCGTAAATAATGCCTCAAACCTTTGGTTTGTCTTACCTTGTGCCTTTATAAAAGCTTGTAAGGTGTCTTCTAGCGAGTTCCTAGAGGATGAGGGTGCATGATAAGGTGCAGGGGATGATCTAGGGGGTTGTGCATGCTGGTTTTCAGATTTTCAGCTGAAGTTGGGGTGATTTCGCCACCCCGGGTTATAAGTGTTAGAGAAAGGTGCAGAAGGCCTCTTGTACATGCCTAAGGCATTACATTGTTCCTCATACGCCCCTCTCATATCAAAAAATATGGGGCACTCTTTGGCGAGATGATCTACCCCGCCACACACAAAGCACGACTCTAAAGACTCGGCATGATTAGCCACATGTGTTTGCTTTGAGCTCTTAGTTTTAAATGCATCAAACTCTCTAGTGAGCATCTCGACCTTGGCTCTAAGGTTATCTTCTTCTCTAAGATGGTAAATTCCACCACCATTTGGGTGCCTTATAGATCGTGACCTATTTGTGCTTTCAGTAGCACTAGGTCCAGTCCAAGTGTGAGCTTTTTCAGCAAGCTCATTGAGGTACTCTATGGCCTCATCATGATCTTTCTCTAAAAACCTACCATTACACATCATCTCTACGAATTGGCGCTCTCTATAGGTAAGTCCCTCATAGAAATAGCTCACTAAACGCCAACTCTCATACCCATGGTGAGGGCACATACTCAATAACTCTTTAAATCTTTCCCAAGACTGATATAAGGTCTCACTATCTTTTTGTGCAAAGGTGGAGATTTGCCTTTTTCAAAGCGTTGGTCTTATGTTGGGGAAAGTATTTGTTAAAGAAAACCCGAGTCATCTCAGTCCACGACCCAATAGATCGTGGTCTAAGTGAGTATAGCCAACTCTTGGCTCTATCCTTCAAAGCGAAAAGAAAGAGCTTAAGTTTCATAATGTCATGAGTTTCGTTTTGACTATGAAAAGTCGCAACTACTTCCTCAAACTCTAATATGCACATATGGGTTTTCATTATCCAAGCCATGGAATATAGGGAGTAAATGAATCATCCCTAGTTTAAGATCTTAATGGCGAGTATTGGCTGGAAACATGATGCATGATGGTACGGCTGTGCGTGTAGGGTGGAGGTAATCCTGAAGTGTCCTAGCAACATTCTCATTATGGTTATCGGCCATGTTAACAAAATTCTCTAGATTCTCACTTGAGTTTTCTCTATAGGTTGATCTAGGTGAGGTTTCACTATCAGACTCGAAAGGAGAGGGTAATTCTAGCTCAGGTCATCTAATGAATCTACCTCGTAGATCTCTTGTCTAAGCATGCACCAAATGAATCAGAGAGGAAATAAAATAAATAAAACAAGAATTTTTTTTTTTTTTTTTTTATTACTGTCACACTCAAAGTTGACAAGCTTCCTTGTACTTAAGCGCGTTTCCCCGGCAACGGCGCCAAAATTTGATTACGCCCAAAGTATAACGCGGTTATTTGTAGTACAGCTTTGGGGTGTCGATTCCACAGGAAAACAAGTTAAGTACAACAGAAGGTGTAAACCTCAACACAAACGATAAAAGATTAAAAGGATAAAATCTGAGTTGTTTTGAGGAAAGGGTAATTTTGTAAATAAGTTTAAAATAAAAATTACAACAAGGTTCCGAGAATTCTCCCTAGGTTCGTTGCTCTAATCCTAACTTGATTCAGTTGTTTTTATCTCGATTGCAGGTTTCACATCCCAAACAGGCAATCGGAAAATATTCAATTAAAGTACATTTATAAATCTTAATGTAATCGCTATGAATTATTCTTTACTTTCAAACACACATGACCTAACTTATAAATTATCAAGAGACGACGATATATCTAAACGACGATACCGCAGCAATGGACAAATCTATAAAATAGATCTACCGGACTCAATCACACCCAAACAGGTATACATAAGAAAAGCCTGACTGAACTTATATGGAAAAGAAGCATGCAACCACCAGAGTTATAATAAATCTACTAACTAAATTAAGAATAAAACATAACAATATTTAATGAAAATAATTCCAACTACAACCGAATCAAATAAAGGAAAATAAGAACAACTACACCTAGGGATTCATCCCTTCACCTTGCTTGGAGACTAGCCGGTCATAGGGCTCATGCGTCCTCGAGTTGCCTCCGACCTCCCGATGATCTTCTCTCCCGACCTTCAAACTTTAAACTTCGGGTTCCTCCTAAAGGCCCTCTGGATTCATCCCCGATTTATTGATTATTTCAGCTGAGCAGAGTGGGTCTTTATATAGGCAAACTCCCGGAATGCTATGTGTTATCTAGCCAATGTGGGATATTATCCGGGTGAGCTCGATCGCAGCCCGAGTGCGATCGATCGCACATGTGCTCGATTGCGGCTTGTGCACTTGATCGCATATGCGCTGCAGAGTACCTTGCTCGATGTCGGATGTGCGCTCGATCGCATTGCTTGTGCGCTCGATCGCAATTTAGGCCGCAGTCCATCTTGTCCTTCCAGAAGCATGGGATCTTGGTCTTTTAAGCAACGATCGCTTCTTTTTCTCTTTTAAACTTAAAGTACCTGTAAATTACACTGAAATAAGTCAGTGGTCCAATAATATTACTTTAGAGTTATTAACATATAAAAGCACAATAAAGACAGAGATCAATCCTAAAATGCTAACAATTAACTACTGCTGAGAGGCATTTTATGACTCTCATCACCGACCAACGGAGTCCTTACAATATTCCAAACTATCACTCACAACGAGGTTTAAAATATGAGCACAACATCTCAGATGAAGAAATTCACCATTCAAGACACTTCCATTCCAATGATTAATTCTTTTCATCATATACTTTAAAGATTTATCATTGGAAGTTGCATTATCAACCGTGATTGTGAAAACTTTCTCAATACCCCATTCTAGCAAGCATAACTCAAACAATTTCCTAATTGCTTCTCCTTTATGACTGGAAATTGGACAAAAGTTTAAAATCTTTTTATGTAATTTCCAATCACTATCAATAAAATGCATGGTGAGACACATATAATTAATTTTTTGCACAGAAATCCATGTGTCTGTTGTTAGGCAAACTCTTTGAGATTCTTTACGCAAAAGATCCCTTATCTTTTTTTTCTCAGCATAATAAAGTGTCATGCAATCTCTAGCTATCGTAAATCTTGAAGGAATTATAAATTTTGGTTGCAATGAGGCAACAAAATCCTTAAAACCTTCATGTTCTACAAACTTTAAAGGTAATTCATCAACAATGACCATTCTAGCAAGTAGGGTTCTAGATACTTCATGATCAAAACTTTTTACCACACTAGAAATATTCAAAGTAGTAGTACCATCTTTTGCCATAGTTTGATAATTTGACAAAATCTTTTGTTTCTTGCACTTAATATTATAAGGATACTTAGTGCACCTATTCAAATGTTTCCACATTGTACTAGTACCATTATTACTATCACAAGCATAAGTGTGCCCACAATAATTACATGTAGCTATCTCATTTTCAGATTTCTCATTTTCAATTAAAGTAAAATGTTCCCACATATCTGATGTTCTTTTATGAGGTTTTTTGCTTGAGTCACTCACATTTTCCTTTGAAGTTGCATTTTTTTTTGAAGTTGAAGATAAATCCTTCGGGTTGTCTGTCATGCTTGCAGTTGACACTTGACACCTGTATCAAAAATAAACAAATAAAAGTTAACTTTATACAGCGAAATCACTCCAATCTAACTTAATCAGTGGAAATCATAAATTTGAGGATCAAGTGTGGATATTATGGATAGCCTACTAGCCGTGCTTACTAGTTAGTAACTTTTTACAATTATGTTATGTTCTTTTATGTCGAGCTTTATACAGCGATTTCAAAAATACCAAGTTGGGAATTGTTTAAGTTCTTTATTAGTATACTGACAGGTTCTAGCATACAAGCAATATTGCTTGCTATCATAACCAGCTTAACAAATTGGTACAAATAGGTTCTAATTGTTCTGCCTTCTCATACAGTTTCCATTTTTCTTTCTATGCTTTATTTAGTTTGCTCTTTAGCTATTGTGGAAAATCAAATCAAACATCTTTAGGCTTTTGAAGCTGAGTTTAGATTCTGTTTATAGGCAACCAAGGCAAGGGAGAGAATATTTGAGAGGATGTTTCCAGTTGGCAATGGATTAGCTCGAAAAATCCAAAACAACTAGGAATAAGAGGAAAGGGGGGAAAAAATTTTACTGCTTGTAATTGTTGTAATCCCGTGGTAATCTATGAAGGCTTAATTATAAATATAAGTCATTTGGATTTTGTACACCAATTTATTTCTTAAATTATCTTTTATTACTATTATATAACAAGTGAAAACACATATCCAACAAAAACAAAATAATTACATAACCTCTCTGCTGCATTATCAAAAAGCAAAAGCACAATCAGAACAGTAAGGAAATGGAAGACACTGCATAACTTTTTGGCTTTTTCTCACCAAACTTCACATTTGTCACTTGGGTTTCTTTCAAGAGAAAATGATAGCCCCACAGCCCCCACAAAGAAACAAAGAAAGAGATAATGAGGAGACTGAAATCAGAGAGGCTAGGTTTAGTGAATTGTAATTTCTCTTTCCCAAAATACCCATCATTCTATTATCTAATTACAACAAGCTATGCCATGTTTGTCTGTTTGGATTTGGACTGTGCTGCATATAATTTTACTCATTCATGATACTATAATTATTTAAACACAATTTTATATTTAATAAATATAATATATATAAAATATAATTATATATTTGATCGGGTTACCGGTTTGGGTCAGCTTGAAAATTATGAATCCATGACCCAACCCATCCCATCGGGTTCAAAAAAATTTCAACCCAACCCAACCCAACTTCTAAAAAGACCCAACCCAACCAAACCCATTGTATCGGTTTGGGTCGGGTCCACGGGTCAACCGGGTTCCATGCTCACCCCTATGCACAAATGCGAATCGAAAGATAAACAGTTGATGACATACATGTAATAGTTCATTTTCTCAAATGTAAAAATGGTTGATTAGTACATCACTACCAATACCAAAACAAAAACAAAGGTGTAAATGTCGAAATTAGTGTGGCACAATAAAAGAATAAAACGTAACCCACACATATGAATGATAAATGAAAGTCCTCATTTAATTGTAACAACAAATTTAGAACAATATATATATATATATATATATATATATATATATATGTCTATGCATGCGTGTTATTGCCATTCCAAAAATTGTTATTGACATTCATTTTAATTGTTTAATTTACAATAATATCCTTAATTGAAATTAGATGCTTTTGAAATACAATTTAATTAGAGGTATCATTATAAGTTTAAGTATTAAAACAAAACAAGAGGAGTGTATAACAATTTTGGAGTGTCAATATTATATACAGAGTATAATATGATTGTCAATCCAAGATCAGTAAGGATTGAAATGGGTCAAGTTTTGAAGCGAATAATGTATTCTTCATTCTTGTCCTTGTTTGCATAAACCATTTTTTTCTCTGTCCTCGTACTTGATGAGGATTTTTTCCCCTTCGTTTCTGTTCTCGAGGGGGATTTTTGGAGACCTAAATATTTGTGTAGGCCTTTATTTATAGATGAGGACAAGCATTGCCCATTAACAAATCTGGGATTCCCCTTTAAGCTTTTTTCAAAAAAATAAAGAATTTAATTACACTATATTTAAACAAAAACTTTTACTCCACAATATCATTAGATATAAGATAATCCACAACATCATTAAACAATATCTTAGTACAAAATAAATGTTTAATCAATACAAACACTAAAGAAGATTGGGGTCGGATACAAAAACTAATCGGGTCTAAGAGTGTCTCTTTTATCCTTATTCTCGTATTCGTTGAGAATTTTAAAAAGTCTTCACCTTTATTTCTATGAGGATAAAATTTTCTTCAAACTTATCCCAATTAAGTCGAAGAGTATTAAATCTTTGTCGCTCAAATTTACACGATAATGATTATGTAAACATTCATTATTGATTGATCGTATGAATAACTTGATAATTAAGGACATTATAAGTAATAATTTTCCTTTAGTGAACAATTCCCTTTATCCCAAAATTGAAGCTTTGTACAAAACCAAAGCTTAGCGTAGTTTATATGATAAAAAAATCAGGTTAATTAGAAGGGAAATTGACGTTAGATTTAGCTTATTCGTACGTCGTAAACAACAAAGCCCACAAAATTCCCTAATGTACCTGGATGGAAATTGGGGATAGATGGGAGTTAGATGATGTATCTAACCCATGTCTTAGAATTAGTGATGGATCATACCGCATTTGTGCTGGTTAAATTTTGGCCATAAATTGTTTAAAGAACCAAAAACAAAACATTTTTCAATTGAAAGTTAGGCCATGATTGGCAATTAGAGAACCATATGAACTTTAATAATTCTAACGATAATGATAAAATATATGACCAAAGTACAAAGAAAAGCATAGCACCACTTAAGACAAAGAAGCTTTCAACATCAATGTTAATCAGACGTCACTTTTGGTATGGTATATTTATACGTAACAAAAAAGATAACATAATTCGAGTTTATATTCACTCATGTAAGATTATTGTTCTTGTATGTTTGCCGTGTAGGATTTCCACGTATCTTTCCCTATCTCATGTAAGATTGCTTTTATATTTAGAGGACAGTCACTATACTAAGAGAAGCTGCCAACCCATGAAAGCAACAATCATGGATGAAGTTTGATGTCAGACGATGATTCCAATAATGCATATGGGTTATGTTTGGATTGGAGGTAGTATTCAAAGCGAAAAACAAATCATTTATTTTTTGTTTTAAATGTTACTTATACCACCGTCCAAACACCATAAAATAATCTTACATATCCTCGGTTTAATAAACCGAGTCAATTATAACACCTCAAATCAATATATACGATTTTTAATCATATATTATATACTTTATAAAATTACCATAATTAGTTTTTGTTTTATTATGTAAAAAATAAAACTATAATAAAAAAATTACATATTATAGTGTTACTTTATGATTGGTTAAATTCAACAATATCAATAATCTCATGTCAGTCATAGATCAAGTTTATATAATAATTTCTCTCATATTATATCACATTAATGAAAGATCAAATCATCTATTAAAGAGATAGATTAGCAGAAAATTAAACATATTAAATTGTGTAATCAGATATATGAGTTGATAACCAGGTTGATAGGCAAAACACCAGGGACCTACCAGGCTACCTACCAGACGACACCTATATTGTGTTAACCAAGCATCTTATATTGTTGGATGTGGTGCATACGTGGTATGATTACTTGAATTTTTTGACATGTTACACGTGGGAGTAATAAGTATGTTTTGACATGTTACACGTGGGAGTAATAAGTATGGCGGTATAAACCTGAATGAGAAATGGTTTAGTTGTCACCGGTTTTTTTTTTTTATATTCGCAAGATATTTTTTTAAAATTGAGCGTTAATAACTCGTTTTTAGCATGTTTAAAAAAAATAAACTTATATGAAATATTTTCAATTAAACTGTTTAAATTTTGTTTTAATCATTACGAAGATAATTTAATTTTTTTATAACCCAAAATTTTGAGGGAAATCATCTAAATTGCCTTTTACAAGAACTTTTTTTAAATATTGTCTTTTTAGCATATTAGCTTCTTTTGTCTCAATGTACTTTCTAATGCTGCGTAGTTATTTTGTGCTAATAATTGTTATTTTTTTTATTTGTATCAATATATCATTATGATCAATTTAATTAACAAACTACCAAGTAATTAATTATATAATGGTATTATTTGCTCACAAATCATAATCATTATTTATTATGTAATTATAGTGCAACAAGTCAATTCATGATCACTTAGTTTAAAAAATTATAACAAGTAACAAAAATACATAATGAAATCAAGTTCTTGGATATGCAAGAAGAAGTATAGAAAGCTTAAAAAATAGATTAAATTTTATATGTGATTAGATTTGAAATTGGGAAGAAAAACTTATTTTAATTTTTTTTCTATCTTTTGTCCAAACTTTTTCAAATTCAAGATTAGACACTTGAAATTAAGTTGGGGTAACTTTCATTTTTCTTGACAGTCAATATTTGAAATTTTTCAAAAGTTCTTTGAATTTCAGTAAGACCAAGTGTCACCATTGATCCCTACGTAGATCTGAACCACAATGAAATCACTTGAGAACCATACCGTGTAGGCTAAAGCACTCAATAAAAATCAGATAATGAACATCTGTGAGAAACTAATAAGGATTATCTTCAAAAAAGGTTAGTCTTAATTGCAAATTCCTTCCTCAGTTTATGTTTATTAGACATATTTCCCCTTCAGTTTTTAAAAAGCAATTTAAACCTTAATTTTAATAAATTTGTGCAATCTCTACCCTCCGTCCTATTATGTTAAATTTTCGTCAAAATCTTTCCAATGTAAAATGTCAATTGAGTTAGTTAATCTCTAATAATTAGAGTTTAGTGTGGCATTAACAATAGTGGATCTATAAATTTTCAATAGTGGGGACAGTATATATATATACACACACGTGTGTGAGAAATGTTAACTTGTCCCACTTAATCCTTAGGTTAGTATTGTGCTCAACATTTTTTTTTTTAAAAATCAAGATGACATTGATTCCTTTATACCATGTTATCAAAGTGAGGATTATTTGGGTATTTCAATTTTTTTCTTCCACATTTACTGAAGAAAAAATAGTGATAGAGGATGAACCTTTGCACAGAGTTGATAGCACGTGAGACACGTGTAGTTGACGACAATTGGGACACGTGCGGCTAATTATGACAAAATCATATTGTCACTGTATGATAGTTTGGGATTTACACATTTTTGGTTCATGGTGGTGGTGGTTTCTGGTAATACATACTGAAAAAGTGCATATCTAATCTAAACCTCTTCCATTTACACGAACGACACGTGAAGGTCATCAAGCTAGCGGAGGGCCATGCAAAAAGTGTGGAATTGTAAATTGCCGGATGTTGATTTCAACGGTTATGGCAAATGCACTTTTTCGACCACCAATCGGTCATAAATCGCAAAAGTCACCCAATGTTAAAAAATAAATAAATGAACATATTATATTAATCTATTAACTTTGCAATTGTTTTACATGAAATTGAATATCAAATAAACATTGTATCCAGAATAATTGAAACACTGTAATTTGTGCAGTGACAAGTTAGTAGCACCCTATGACATGTTTTACACAAAGTAATTAATGAAAAATTTACAATAAAGCTAAATTATTTACACATAGCTCAAAATTTTTGTATGTTTATGAGACATTTACATTAAGATTATATAATTTTTAATATTTAAAGAGTAATTTACATTAAAATTTGATAATTTCTAATATTATGGAGTCAATTTATTTATCTCAATGGAGAAAAATTTAAAACTATACATGATATTGAATTTTTTTTTTCTAAAGTGAAAGTGTGGGCATTTGACTCCACTGCTCCACGGTGGATCCGCCAATTCTGAGTATAAAAGATCAGAATTAAAAATCTACTTGAACATCAAGCATATTCATGTACTTGATATTTGTGTTGGAGTCAACCCGCCCTGCATTGGGTTAAAAGTAACGGTCAGAAGGCCAGAGACTCGGGTCTTGGGTCGCTCCGGTATTCGAAGTACGGGTACCGGTTGATCGCGAAAGGCGAACCCGTGGCGTTGTTCAACGCAACAGCCCTTACCTCTCGTCGCCGAAGCTTGGGTCAAAGCTTCCAAAAGAGGGAGGCTTGGATTGCTTGAGAACGGCCATTGAATGAACGGTCGAGACCTTGATCTTGCCGCCAAGGGACACTGAATCGAAGGCGTTTTGGACATTTCGCAAAAAGCTGGGTCATCACTCATCAGACCTTGGTCAACAAAGGTCACAACCTCGTTGCCGACCGTGATGAGGATGATCTTGCTTGATTTGGCTCAGTTCTTGGCGAAGTTCGGATCCGAGGCTAACATTGGAATGTCGCCATTGGCGGCGCCAATGACTATCCAAATCCAGGTGTTTGCCAGTGCTTTGATTATGGCCGGATCGGATCTGTACAATCATACTTTTTCGATGCGCTGGACTGGGTAAGTTTTGCGGTTACTAGGAAAAAATGTGCCACTTGACCATAAACTAAAAGAAACTTTTACAATTAAGTCCAAAAGTTTACATTAATCCAAATATTGGAAGGATATAATTTCCGTTATTTTTTTTATTGAAACGATGCTATAGATAAGTAATATAATTTATTTGATTACAATATAAATCAGACAGAAAAATCTAAAATACTATCACAATCCATCAAAAAAAACCAATATAAAATCTGACAAATAACTTTAATTTCTTAAAAATCGAATCTTGGTAGTCTCAATACAACATGATATTATATAAAATAAATTGATCACCTAATATAACTTGATTCATAAGCTTAAAAGCGATTATTGACAAATTATAGTTTAAGAAAACTTATAAGGCAATTTTCCACCCACCCTCCATTGGAAATCACCAGAAAGTATCATGATAGCAAAATTTATGACAAAATTATAACTAACAAATAACACACTGTTCATAACTAACAAAAATTAACATTAACAAAGCAACAAAGCAAGCTCCATTCTGTGAATCCTAAAAAATTATAAGAAATGATAACATCCTAACTGAACGCATTATCACATCAACACCATCTGCAAGACTTTGCACCTTTTGTCTGCTACCGTACAATGATGCTGGACTATAGGAACATTAATATAAATATTGTACGTTCACTAAACAAGTCAAGCAGGCAAAACTGGTTGTAGTTTAGGATTTCAATATTGCCTGAAGGTAAGATTGAGTCGACCAGGACGAAGATTAGTTTCCTCCAGGAGAGATTCGGGAGCTGAATTCGGGATGATATAAGTGACACCATGGAAAACGAGTCTAGACTCACCTCCAAATATTAACACATCTCCTGATTCCAGAATAACTTTCTCTGCCTTGTCTATGTCCCTCCGATCACCATAGAGGAATTCGGCTGAATCACCTACCGAAAAGGAGACAACAGGTAATCCTTTACTTATACTCTCTCTGCTTTCATCACGATCCTGCATATAAATTCCTCATGTCAATCACAGCTATACCAAAAATTAGAGGAAATTAATAAGAACATTGCATAGGCCTTATCCCGAGATATCATTTAACATCTCTCTTTAGGGTGCAATGAGGAAAAAGAAGAAAGAAAACAAGGAGAACGAATAGAACAAAACATGGTTAGTCAATAGTCACAGACCTGATGGAGACCAAGTCGCCCACTGGTTGTATAAAAGTTGGCAATGCATATGTCTGGGGACATTGCAGGAAGTATGCCTTCCACATTGCTTTCCCTGAACTCATCCTTAATAAGAGCATGTGCATCCTGGATAGCTCGTTCAACCAAGACACTAAATTCATGAGGAATAGCCGATTGTTCACAATATTCACCTGGCCGCTGATCTGCATATTTAGTCTCGGGATCCCATTTTAAGCCAAGGCACATCATCTGCAGACGAAGTTTAGCCCCATCTGTATAACCAGGCTGATAAAATCCTCCAGGGTGGACTCCAAGTTCTCGGCAAGTCTTTATTATTCCGATCTGAAACAATCAGAGTTTAAGATTGATGTAATGGTTTAACACAAAATCAAAAGGAATTTTCCTCAACAATTATCATTTTACAAAAGTAGTGAATAGTTTTTGTTTTGAACTTGTTTGACTTCAAATTTATATGATCAACCAAGTCCATTAAATGCCTCAAATTATATTTGAATGCCTTGAATTGATAACAACAGATTAATTATACCACACAAAATAAGAAACAGAACTCAATTAAAGGGAGAGTATAAAGCAGCACCTGCTGGCTGTGGTTGAGATAATGTTTTAACAGCACCATGCCAGGCCTTAAAACTCCACCTTTAGTTCCTTCATCGGTCTGCTCCATTTCCTCTCGGTTTCCTTTGTTCTTTGCTCGATAAGCTTTCCCTATTCCAAAATTTCTATTTCTTGGCAGACAGATATCAAATGGTTCAATTTTAACCGAATCCTCATCATAATTTGCATTCTTATTAATTGAATTCTTTGAGTACCTCTGCTCAGACTGAGATCTCTTCACATGAGCAGGGTTTCCCTTCTTTCCGAATTGAGTAGGCAAAGAAGAACCATCCTCCTGGCTTATCGAATTTTTAAACGGCGATATCTCAAATTGATACGAGTTAATATCTTCTTTTCTATGCTCTAATCCATGATCAATCCTAGTTCTCCTTTTCCCAGAACTTTTATCCTTAGAACTACAACCAATTTGGGGAAATTCCTCATCATAACTACAAACTGGCACAAATTCTTTTGAATTACTTCCTGCTAACCCAGCAGAAGATCTCCCCTGTTCGATTCTCTCTGTACGTGAAAACCCTTTATTGGGAATTGAAAAAGAATCTTGTTTGTGAGTATCATGTGACATGGAATGGTGCTTAGGATTACTTTGAATTCCATACTGTGAAATTCGAATTCTCTCATGGAGAGATCCATCTTCATCACCAGAAGAAACATTGTGTTTCGGCCCATAATCCCCTACACGGCCTATCTGTTGAATTATAGCAATGCATAAAGAATTCTATTAATAATGCGTTTGGTAAAATGGAATTGAGGCTTCAAATCATACTTTTTATTCAACAAAAATAAAAAGTACGATTTGAAAAAGACTTTATTCCACTCAATAAGTATTAACGATCATATATAGTGCAATACAATTCAAGTATTGAACATCAATTTCTTTTTATTGAAACATAACTACTCAGACCGGAAATTACTATATTGTTTATTATTATTTTTGGGTTAAAACAGGACATTACTTGCAGGGAATGGTAAAACCAATGAACTAAACTCACGATCACATGATTACATGAATTTTGAAATGTAAGAAACTAGAGTTCAAAGGCTATGATAAATCGATAATCATTCTTGTAATAAAACAATAGTAATTAAGTTAATAAATAGAAAAATTATGCATAATCTACACGTTAAAGCTTGGTTAATAGGGTAAATTAATAACTGGGCTTACTCAATGTTATAGCAGTACTTCTTCTTGAAAACAAAAGATATATTTTTTTTGGGTTCAAAGAAAAGACTACGCAGAAACAAAATCACTACTCACAGGTTTATAGAGATATAAAGAATTGCCCCTACGGCTTGAACCTCTTCCTCGCGAATGTCCCGCCCCTTTGTTGTTGTTGTTGCTGCCAGGGTTCGACATCTTCTTCGGCAAAGAATAAAATCGAAAAGGAATTTGGCGGAAAACAAGGTAGAAACGACTGCGATTCACGGGAATTTGAGAGTGCAAGAAGAGCATGATACAGAGAAAACGTAAAAATCTGTACTGGTAGTATATGTAGTGTAGTGATACTTGGGCGACAAGCTGCGAATCCGTATCCAAAAAGAAAAAAGGATGGGTTTAAATGAGTAGGGTGTTTCCCAAGCGATGATGATTATTGGCTTTGGTTTTTTGGTGCCCATTCAGCTCTCCGAGGAGTAGAAAGGGAAGTGAAAAAGACCGAGTAGATAACTTTTACCGACTGCTATCTAAATTACTTTTTACTATTTAAGTAAATAAATTAAATGACCACTAATCTTATATGTCTCAGTGCCGTTAAACAGACTTTGTTTCTACTTTCAAGGCCCAGATTTTAGTTTTGGACCTTTCCATTACCCACTTCTCCTGTCTATGAATGCTATTAGTAATCTTATGGAATTCTATTCCAATTTCCAAACACTTCTTCACTTTTTTTCATTTTAAATTGGATCACTATTCTTTTATGTTAAGTTCATAAATTTTACAGGTGAGTATGAGTCGGTTTGGATCGATTTAACCTAAAAATTTAACCCAACTCATTTATATCGGGTTAAAAAAATCTCAACCCAACCCAACCTATGAACCCATCCAACCTCAACTCAACCCAACCCAACCTATGAACCCATCCAACCTCAACTCAACCCAACCCATTCTAATCGGTTTGAGTCGGTTTGAGTCACCGGGTTGATATATTTTTTCTACTAAAAAATTAAATCATACATATTACATAACAATAAAATATTATACTAAATCCAAAACCAAATCCATACATATTTCAAGTAAAAGTTGTGTGCATCAGCTTTATATAAACTAATATTCAATACTTTTGTTAACATCTTGGATATTGTTACGAAAACAAACATAAAAAATAGGCAAGTGATTAAAATATATATTTTTCATAAAAAATATTTTATTAACTAAATATACTTTCTAATAAAAAAATGCAAGTGATTAAAGATTTCTTATAGTTTTTTTTCAATGATTTCTTATAGTTGATATTTACTTATTACTACCAATTAGTTACAGGGAGATGCATAATTAATTGTGTCTTAATTTAGCGTCAGCTATATATCTTTGCTATAATCAAAATTCTCTATTTCTTAAAGCTAAAGAATGTTTAACCATATTAAAGAGAACATACTTAAACTCTAGAAAATGAAAGTTAACATTAGATTTGAAAATACAAAAGTCTGAGGGTAATTAAAACATTGGTTCTAAACTTGGTATTGTTTGTTTTCAAAAAGGAAAAGAAAAAGTGCAAAAACCAGACCAACACTTTCTAAGGAAAAGTAAGATTGCATAATACTGCATACATTTTTGATTTTCTCTCACCAAACTTCACATTCGCCGTTTGGATTTCTTTCAAGCGAAAACGATAGCCCCATAACCCCCACAAAAAAACAAAGAAAGAGATAATGAGGAGACTGAAATTTTCAATCAGATGCTAGGTTTAGTGAATTGTAATTTCTTTTTTCTCAAAATACCATCATTCTATTTTCTAATTACAACAAGCTATGCTCTGTTTGGCTGTTTGGATTTAGACTGTGCTACATATAATTTTACTCATTCATTATACTATAATTATTCAAACACAATTTTATATTTAATAAATATAATATATATATATATATATATATATAATTATATATTTAACCGAGTTGCCGGTTTGGATCGGTTTGAAAATTTTAAACCTATAACTTAACCCAACCCATTATATCGATTTAAGTTAAATCTATGGGTCAATCGAGTTCCATGCTTATCCTAATAAATTTGTGTATATCCAATTTTTTGACTACTACTTCAAAATTATTTTCTTATAATAAATTTATTTACACGGCAGATAAGTGGCTTTCATGATAAGTATTTTGGTATCAAAATTTTCTCTTATATTAGGAAATGTTATGAAAACAGATTTATCAAAGACTACTATTTTTTTACCACGAAATTTTAATGGATAAGTGGAGTTTAGCTTATATGAGGAGTAAAACCTTTTTTTCAGCTGCTGGGTTACGAGTTGAAAGTGTTGAGACATCTCGAATCCTACTGGTCAGATTGGATAAAGACAAGGCTCTATATCCCCATAACACGTCATCAAAAATATAACCTTGTTGACATGGCACATCACACGTCATCCAAGCGTGAGAGAAGTGTCAGCAAAACTTATCTAGACGTGGCATCCTACGTATGTTACACGTGGCAAACAAGACACGATTTTCACAAATCCCACTCAAAAGAAAGCCCGGGGTATGCCCACCGAAAAAAAAGAGCATACTCAATTGATCCAATCGAATTAGTCAGAGTCCTCTTCAAACCCGAGATTTATACTCTATGGTGTCCACGGTGAAACCTTACTCGCTGTCAAAGGATCTTATGAAATACTACCACTACTACTAATAAGTAATGCAAACTCACATGGTCAGCCTGTGCACAACCATCTTCTACTGCCGTAATTTTTTGGTAACTTTTGGGTAAACAAAATCAATAGCTTAGCGGAAAAAGAAAATTAGTTTATTAGCTTAACAGACAAAGGATTGACAAAAATTAATAACCATAAAACATTTTCTAGGCCCATAATGCTATCATTCGTCACCCCACTACATTAGAACACATTTTGTATGACAATAACTAGGCAAAATGAAAGCTCACACCCTTTCTGAAAAGTGGAGTGGGGCTATAAACACTCCAGCCAAACATTTTCTTCACTTTCTTTTCATCATTCTGGCCTGAAAAACATCCTAATGCACAGCAAACCCACCTGCCAGAAGAAATCAAATATCAGTCTTGAAAGTGGAAAATTTGTGAATATTGCAATTCACCCATGAAGCTCTTTCTGTTTAGCTTTCTCATTCTTTTACTCACTCGTGGGTATTGCAAATCAGATATTCGTATTGGTCACAAACTCAGAGTTGCTGTCCCTGTGGAATACATCGTGGGATTCATTGGCAGAGCTTTTCTTATTGGAACTGACCAAACTGAACCCAATTTCAGAGCTGCATTGAGTGTTGAAGCCATTGAAGGAAAATACTCATGTTCCTTGGAAGTTTTTCTTGGAGATGTAAAGGTGTGGAACTCTGGCCATTACTCAAGATTTTATGTATCTGATGTGTGTGTGCTTGAGCTGACTGGACAAGGAGATTTACAGTTGAAGGGTTTAAAGGAAAGAGTAGGATGGCGAACTGGGACCGCAGGGCAAGGTGTGGAGGTAAAGCTAGTATCAGGAAACTACCCTCATTATGCATAAAACATTTTCTCTTAGTAGGCTGTATGTATTTCAGTAAGTGATTAGTGTTTCTGTTTATCCTCCTGATGCAGAGATTACAGATACTTAGGACAGGTGACCTAGTACTAGTTGATGCCTTGAACCGCATAAAATGGCAGAGTTTCAATTTCCCAACTGATGTAATGCTCTGGGGCCAGAGATTAGATGTGGCTACTCGCTTGACCTCATTTCCAGCCAACTCAAGTTCATTCTACTCTTTTGAGGTACAACGTGACAAGATCGCTCTGTACTCGAACTCAGCAGGTAAGTTGAAGTATTCTTACTGGGAATTTAAGCCCACAGAGAACAGAAACATCACATTTGTTCAATTGGGTTCAAAAGGGTTAGAGTTGTTCAATGATAATCATCACAAAATTGCGCAGATATCATCATCTCACAGAATTCAACCCCTGAGATTTTTAGCACTGGGGAATAGAACAGGAAATTTGGGGTTCTATTTTTACTCTCCAAACAAGGAAATGTTTGAGGCCTCATTTCAAGCACTCAACACAACCTGTAATCTTCCTCTAGCATGTAAACCTTATGGTATTTGTACTTTCTCCAATTCTTGTTCATATATCCAACTTCTAACGAAGGAAAATGAGATGGGTCTTGATTGCAGTGAGGGGATCTCTAAAGGGTTCCGTGGCGGTGAGGGTCAGGTGGCAAAAATGATCGAATTAAACGGTGTGACTACTGTACTTAAAGATGCTCCTAAAGTGGTTAATATTAGCAAGGAATCATGTGCAAGTTTGTGCATCGATGACTGTAAATGTCTTGCTGCGTTATATTCCTCTAGAGAATGCTTTCTCTATGGAGTGGTAATGGGTGTTAAACAGGTCGAAAGGGGAACCGGATTGAGTTACATGGTTAAGGTTCCTAAAGGAACCCGTGTTAATCATGGGAAATCCAATGTGAAAAAATGGGTCTTAGTCTTGGTAGGAGTGGTTGATAGCTTGATAATTCTACTTGTTCTAGCAGGGCTTGCATACTTTTTCATTCGAAAGAGAAGAAAGAACTCATCGGGTACTGATAACAACTCTTAACAGCGTTTGGGTTCCTGGTTTTCTCATGAGATTTTTTTTTGAAGGGACGATAACCCAATTCGAACCGGGATATTACTCCACATGAGAAGACATGCAACCGATGAGCAAAGCTTAGGACAACTTCTCAAAAGATTTGTTAACCACATTATACGTTTCTTTTTCTTTCAATTTTCACTGGTTTTCAACACATTGATGTGAACAAAACACAGAATCAAGCAATGGCATTCAATGTTTCTCAAAAGATCTGAAACCAAATTTCCGTTTCTTTATCTATCTAGCTAAGCACACACATTAAATGCCTTCATAAAACCATCTGTCGTTTTTCGATTTTGGAAGAAAATTTGCTTGTCGTTTTCGAATAATGATTTCTTCCAATTCATCAACAAATATAGTAATAGCAGTATTATAATTACTAACAATATTGATGCTATAGACAATGGAACTTATATCAATATTGGAATTCCCACGTCTGCTTTTCTTTTTTCTGATTGCAAGATTCAAGTCCTTGACAACGTTACCCGAGTTTACGACTGCCACATCTTGACCAAACATAATTTGAATTTCGAAGTGTATATAAACTGTTTGTGAAAATGTCTAAACGGAGATAATGACGCAGACTTGGCTTGGTAGGTCATCTGAATTTTGAAGAGGGAACTTGAATACGCTAAAACGATGTCGTTTCTGTTTTGGTAAAATCAGCCCATTAAAATAGTGGGCCGGGTTTAAACCTCCTTAAGTATTCTAACTAGTGGTTCTGTCCTTTCATATTGACGGATTTTATCGGTTAAATAATATCTTTCATTCTTAAGTTTTATATATGGTTTTTGCTTCTTATTATTTCAATTAAATCTTTAAATTTATAATCTCATATTAATTGAATCCTCCTCTTTATCATTATTCTACCATTAATATACAGAAAGATCCAATTAAAATGATATTGAAATTTAAAGATTTAATTGAAACGATTAAAAAGTGAATTGAGTAAATGAAATTAAATATAAACTTAAGAATGAAAAATATATTTTAGCCTAAAAAAAAACCAATCATATTAATGGGCTACACATGGCTGGGTTATAATACTTAAATTAAGGTGGAACCAGCCTTCTTGACCGCTGGACAGTCTCTTAATGGGCTGTCTATTTGATGACCTCCTGATGTATTAGGTGCAAAACAGCCTTCTTTATCTCTGGCTTGGCCTTTAGTTAGTTTGTTACCTGCTATTCATGATTCATGAAGAATTAAGACAAAAAATTCTACTGAATTAGTAAAAAAAAAATCTCGATTCATGAAACGTGTTCAGACCCAATTTCTTTTTTTTTTTAAATGGCATGTCTTATATATATATATATATATATATTTTAAAGAGAAACATGATGAGTGTTTGATGAATGTTATATGTCTTTCTTTAATTTTTATCACCTCGGTTAAATTTAAAGTTTACTACACTTGACAATAAGATAATTGACTCTCGATCCCACGGGCTCGGTCTTGCGGTAATTACCATAAGTTTTAGACGGTAGGACATCAAGTATTGCATCACACTTTTTGGAATGGGAAGATACATTGCAGTGTATTTGGTATGCTAAATTCATAGAAAATATGCATAAAAAGACATTTTTTTACATGTTTCGAATATATATTGAATTCATGTATTAAAAAGCATGCAAATCGTCGATGGAAAAGGAGAGCAAAATAAATTCTCTTTCTCTTTCACTCATTAATGTAAATGCTCATGGTATATAAATTTAATTTTTGTTTAAAACATATAAGAATTTCTCATAAAAAAAGTTATTCAAAATTATGAGACAACATTATTGAATATTCTAATGAATACTGTGGTGTGATTTTGGTTAAGATTCTGATTAAGTTATTTATTTATTTATTAGTATGTTACTTAATTTATTATATCTCTGATAAATTTTTTTCTCTTCTCTTTAAACTCTCTTTATTTTCAAAATTTTTTCAACAAAAACTTCTCTCTTCGAAATTTCACAACAAAGCTTCTCCTCTTTCTCTCAAATTTTCATATATTCTTTTTCTATGAGGAAACTTCTGTCTTTGACCCTGTTTTGCTCCTATTCTTACCTTTTGCTTGCATTCCCTTGTGTTTGATCAAACCTTCTCGTAATACCCCTTTGTGTTCGAGTTTTCTTACCGCGTCACACTCTCTCTATCACGCTCATTTCTCTTGTGCACTCGCTTATTTAGAAAGACAAATTTGATTTGTTTTGATAGAGAGACATCCTAAGCACCATTCTCGGGGAAAGCACATTTGAATATTATTCATTTTCTTATGCATTTGACGTAATTGACAACAATCGTTTTATGTAATTGACAACAATCACTTACCTTGATATTGTCCACAATTATAGGATACAATTGATAGGAGGTGATTGTGCTATGACATATATATAACAAAACCTCTTATCAATGAAAAGATATAACTATTTATATACAATATCATCTACTTCAATATGGTATATGAGCTCTCAAGCCACCAAGCTTAAAAACCGATCCTCATATCTCCCTTATATCTCCCTCTTTTTCTTTTCCCCTTCTTTGCAATGTCTTCTCCAATCAACTCATCAGATTCATCAAACTCCTCAAACTCCGAAACACCAGTTGTTGTATCAATTGGTACCAACCCTTCCGCACAAACCAATAATCTAATCTCTATCAATACTGCATCCCAAATCCCACTCAAGCTATCCAGTTGTGGGAACTATGCCTCTTGGAGATCTCAATTCTCTAATTTACTGTTTGGATATGATTTGCTAGGTTATGTCGATGGCACACATCCCTGTCCTGCATCCACCTTCAACACAACTGGAGGAACTGAGTTTGTTCCGAACCAAGATCACAAGAAGTGGCTACGTCAGGATCGTTTAATACTGCAGGCTATTCAAGCCTTCCTTGCAGGTACCATTGCACCACTTATCTCTACCTGCAAATGCTCTACTGAAGCGTTGAATAAGCTAAAAACAACTTTTGCCAATCGTTCAAATACCAGGATGCTCACCCTTATTTCCACACTCATAAGGACCTCTCAAGAAGGCACCACCATAGCCGAATACATGCAACACATCAAAATAATTGTTGATGACCTTGCCTTGATTGGGCATCCCCTGAGTGACGCTGAGATTGTCGTTCACACCCTCCATAGCCTCAGTAATGACTATAAAGAACTGAATGCAGCCATACGTACAAGAGAAACAGCTATGACATTCGAAGAGCTTCACGATAAGCTTCTAGATCACGAGATTTTTCTAAAACGAGAAGAAGGGAAGAAAGTGACAACACCAATCACTGCCCAGAACAACCATCATCGCTCCAACAACAATAAAAACAGGTCAGGTTTTGAAAATCATCAAAACAATAGAATGGGAAACAACAATTATGGCAACATGTCATTCTCAACCAATCCACAAACCAACTCAGGAAATCAAGGTTTTCATAACTTCACCCACTCCCCCTTCAACAACAATTTTTCCTACAACACAGTGGGGAATTTTCTTCGAACAAGTAACTCACAACATCAACCATGGCGACCAAACAATAACCATGGACAACCTAAGCCAATATGCCAACTCTGTAACAAAATTGGGCACACAGCAAAGGTTTGTTGGTCTCGAGCAAGGCCAAACCACAATCTCAGCTGGCCTCAGGCGAATCTCTCGACCACAGATCAACAATCCAACCACAACAATTGGCTAGTTGACTCTAGTGCATCGCACCACATTACCTTTGACTTGCAAAACCTCTCTGTTCACTCTGATTATAATGGGAATGAAGACATAATGGTTGGCGACGGTAACGGTATTCCAATATCTCATATTGGTTCTACAAAACTCACATCTTCAGATATCTCATTTAATCTTAATAATGTGTTGTGTGCTCCCTACATCAAAAAGACTTTACTTTCAGTTTCGCAATTTTGCAAACAAAATTCCACATCTATTGAATTCTTTCCTGATTCTTTTATTGTGAAGGATTTGAGTACGGGGGCATCCTTGGTGCGAGGCTAGAATAAGGACGATGTCTATGAGTGGCCCTCTATGTCATAATCACCATCCTTTGCATCTGTTCCAACAGCATACACATCCACCACGACAATACCACCGACCCATGGCACCATCGTCTAGGCCATCCCTCCAAATCCATTCAAAAAAAATTAGTAACTATGTTTTCTCTACTTGTATCTCAGTCTCTTTCTAGTCGTTGTGATTCATGTCTCTGCAATAAAAGCCATAGACTTCCGTTTGGCTTAACAAGTGTGTTATGTAATTTTCTGTTAGAAATTTTATATACCAACTTTTGGGGGCCATCACCAATCATTTCTTATGACAATTTTTGGTATTACATAATTTTTGTGGATTACTTTACAAAATATACTTGGTTCTATCTATCAAACACAAATCAGATGTTCCCCTTATATTTGAAAAATTCAAGAAATTAGTCGAAAACTTTTTTCAATTGAACATAAAAACAGTCTATTCCGATATCTAGCTTTGGTATTCAACATCTCACGTCTCCTCCATATACTCCTCAATTAGTGGGCTCCACTGAAAGAAAACATCGTCATCTAGTCGAAAATGGTCTCACTTTACTTTACCAAGTCTCACTACCTTTACGGTTCTGGTCTGTAGCATTCCAAACAGTCACCTATCTTATTAACCATATGCCCACACCAGTTCTTAAGTCACATTCTCCATTTGAAAAAATATTTCACAAACAACCAAATTATCACAAACTAAAAGTATTTGGCTGTCTGTGCTACCTTAGGCTCCGTCCCTATTCCACTCATAAGCTAGCTCCACGATCAAAACCATGCATATTTATTGGTTATTCACTATCTCACAATTCCTATATCTGTCTTGATCCATCCACATTAAAAACCTTTATTACACGCCATATCATTTTTATTGAGTCTCAATTTCCCTTTCAAAAACTTTCCATACATGAACCACGAATTAACACAGAATCTCTACATCCATGGTGTCCCTCAAATCTCTCCAATCCTCCCACAAATCTCGAGTCAACATCTCATGAATCTGTCACTCACAATCAGGCACCTTTATATCCTTCCCTATCTATATTAAATCACATACAATCAAGTTCTCCTCTACCAGCTGCCCCCACTAATACACACTTCTCAAATCATGGTGCTGATGAACAAGTGGATCCTCATGTCACACTGCCTACCTCTGCCTTCCACCAATCACACTCCCTAGACTCCTCTACAAATCTGGTAAGTCATGATTCCTCTCCTCATTCATCTCCCTCACAGACTGCTCCATCCAAATCGCCCACACCACCAAAAATAACTACCAGGTCTTAACAAAATATCTTCAAGCCACGCAAAATACTTGACCTTCACACCACCACCTCCAAAACTGATGAACCTCCTGAACCCACAACATATCGCCAAGCCAAAAAATTCCCTCAATGGCGTAAGGCGATGAGTGATGAGTATGAAACCCTTCCTAAAAATTCCACATGGACTCTTGTACCCCATCACCACACATAAAACATCATTGGGTGTAAGTGGATATTTAAGATTAAGCGGAACCCCAACGGTACTGTTTTCTGCCTTAACGCTCGTTTGGTTGCTAAGGGATTCCATCAACGTTCCAGAATTTATTACACTGATACTTTCAGTCCTGTTGTAAAACCTACAACAATTCGCCTTATTTTAAGTTTAGTGGTCTCCTATGGATGGGACTTGCGATAACTGGACGTTAACAATGTTTTTTTGTAGGGTACACTTTCTGACAAAGTTTACATGCAGCAACCTCAAGGCTTCACTCATCCACAGTTTCTTACTTATGTCTGTAAGTTGCGCAAGGCCATCTATGGTCTTCACCAAGCTCCCCGTGCATGGTATTATGAATTACGTGGCTTCTTACTCCTTTACAAATTTGTGAACTCTAAATCAAATAGTTCTTTGTTTATCTTTCACCATGGACAGACCATACTCTACTTGCTTGTGTACGTTGAGGACATCATCATTACAGGCAACAATTCTATCTCTGTCCTGTAGTTCATTGATCAGTTGGCTAACAGATTCTCCTTGAAGGATCTTGGCCCCTTGTCATATTTTCTGGGGGTTAAGGCTCGCACAACTCCAACTGGTTTGTTCTTGTCGCAGCGAAAGTATGTACTTGACATCTTGCACAAGGCGAACATAGCTGATGCTAAAGAGGTTAGTACTCCCCTATCCACAACCAAGTCTTTAACGCTCAACTACGGGACCACTCACCATGACGCTACTTAGTTTCGATAGGTCTTGGGACCACTACAGTACTTGTCCTTAACAAGGCTTGATATCTCATTTGCAGTCAATAGACTATCATAGTTCGTGCATTGTCCTACCTGACATCATTGGGCCACTGTCAAACGTTTGCTGCGGTACCTCAAGGGCACTTCCGATCATGAAATTTTTCTTCGCAAAGAATCATGTCCGTAACTCTATGTCTTCTCTGACTCTGATTGGGTAGAAAACACTAACGATCGCTCATCTACATCTGCATATGTTGTGTTTCTTAGTGCCTCACCAATCAGTTGGGTTTCCAAAAAGCAAATCACCGTTGCTCACTCATCTACTGAAGCCGAGTACCGTGCCATAGCTTCGACTGCTGCTGAACTAAACTGGATAACTAATTTACTCCAAGAATTACATGCTTCACCTACAGATGTACCTACAATTTACTGCGATAGTATTGGTGCCACATACTTGTGTAAAAATCTGACGTTCCACTCACGAATGAAGCACATTGCCATTGAATTTCACTTTGTTCGTGACCAGGTTATTAATCATCGATTACATGTTTCTCATGTTCATACTAACGATCAATTGGCAGACTCACTCAACAAAGCACTTCCTCGAAAACAGTTCTTGCATCATCAGTTCAAGATTAGCATCCGAGATGGATGCTCCATCTTATGGGGGCATGATAGATAGACATCCTAGGCACCATTCTTGGGGAATCACATTTGAATATTATTCATTTCCTTATGCATTTGATGTAATTGACAACAATCATTTTATGTAATTGACAACAATCACTTACCTTGATATTGTCCACAATTATAGGATACAATTGATAGGAGGTGATTGTGCTATGATATGTATAAAATAAAACCTATGATCAATGAAAAGATATAACCATTTACATACAATATCATTGATGAGTTCTAAATATTACATGTTTTAGCCCCTTAGTTTACATTTGTTGAATTCTGAGTTATGCTATTTTGTGTTATTTTATCTATTTTCTGTGTTTTCTGTGTTTTTATAGGTTTTGGAATAAAATGAAACAATGTGGAAACTACAAGGCTTAAAGAGCAAAAGTTGAGGATGCCTAGTGTAATCGAGCGCACAGGACATGCGATCGATCGCAAATAACTCGCACATCCCACATTGGAGAGGAAACATTTGCAGTATCATATATATTGCAGCGTACTGTGATGCACTCGAGCGCAACAGGGCTGCGATCGATCGCAGTTGACCCGCCATCCCACATCGGATAGGAAGCACTTACAGCGTGCGCTAGTCATATTGCATCGCACCATGCTGCAATCGATCGTAAAGGGCAGTATCCCACATCGAATTTATAGTTCATTGTACTCCGGGAATTCCATTATATAAACACTGCCTCACTTCATTATTCAGTGTGCAGTCTGGTGGATTTCTACTAGCATTCTAGTAGATCTCCTAAGGGTTTTTGCCACCACTGGGGGAAGTGCTGCCCAACAGCGTGTGGAATTTCTCCCAATGTACAGTCAGTTTTAATTCTTTTCAAGTTTTTAATGCTTAGCACTTTTTATTGTGAAATTTAGTTTCATGATCATAAGTGGCTAAAATCTTCAGCTGAGGTTGAAGATGAAGCCTCGCCATTGTTTAGCATTATATTTTCAGATATGTTCATACAATTCTGATATGTTTAGTTTAAATGTTCTATTTCAATTGTTTGAGTAAATTCTTACGATTGATAGTTTTTAATTGTTCTATTGGATATTCTGTGTGTTTCATCCGATGGATACATCGAATCCTTTTCGATTAAATTGGATTTCCTTTGTGATTTGTTAAAAGTGGATACATTGGATGCTTTTGGTTTAATTGGGATATTCGTTGTTTTTTTGTTTAAAGTTGGATTCATAGAATGTTTTGATAGATTATTTTTATATAGAACATAAAGATATATGCTTTACTTTGATTGGGTGGATTCAGGAACCTTAGTGTTTTCATCATTAGTTATTAAATCAATTTAGTTTAGTTCATATTTGTTTTGCAAAATATAATTCACAATTCGGAGCTAGGTTAAAATAAGGTTAGTTTAGATAAAAAAACTATTTTCACAACGCATTCCCTGTGGATTCGACCTCGCACTTGCACAACACTATATTACAAACGATTCGTTCACTTGTGAGTAATTTAAAACTCACAACAAGTTTTTGGCGCCGTTGCCGGGGAATTGTTTTTGTTTGTGAAATTTTTGTCTAAATTGATTTTATTTTTCTACTAGTTTAGTTAGCATTTTTGTTTTATTTTATTTTGCTGTTTCTGCTAGTTAGTTTGTTTTACTGTTTTCTGTTTGGTGTACGCTTGGTCGGAGATCCCTGAATTTAGAATTGATACCTTTAGATCTCGATTTGGAAAGAACTCTTAGGAGAAAGAAGAAGTCACTTGCTGAACAAGAGACAATTGAGATGGGAGAAAACTTAAGGAACCAAGAGCAACCTGGAGCGTGGAACGTGGACTCCACCACGTCCCTGAGAGATTTGTTCGCACCAGTTGTGACTAACTCATCTTCTTGCATCGTGTTGCCACCCACCAATGCTACCCATTTTGATTTAAAGCCATATGTCATCCAACTCCTACCCTCATTTCATGGCTTAGATCTTGAAAATCCTTACAGCCATGTAAAGAAGTTCAAAGATATTTGTGCCACATTCAAGTTCCAGAACTTTTCTGAGGAGTCAGTCCATCTTAAACTTTTCCCTTTTTCTCTTAGTGATAGAGCTCGAGCATTGTTGGATTCCAACACGTCCGGGTCTGTTACATCTTGGGAAAATCTACTGAGTAAATTCTATAATAAATTTTTCCCAATGTCTAGAGTGAATGAGTACCGAAAGGAGATTAGTTCTTTCACTCAGGAGGAGGGTGAAAAGTTTTCTGAGAGTTAGGAGCGTTTTAAAGAGTTACTGATTAGATGCCCTCCACATGGATATGAGAAGTGGAGACTTGTTCAGTTCTTCTACCAAGGGTTGACTCAACCCAACAGTAGCATGATCGAGTCTATGAATGGGGGGGTATTCTTAAGTATGACAGGGGATGAAGCATACAAGGCATTGGACAAACTGTTCGACAACTTGCAGTAGTGGGATTTTTCAAGCTATTGGGATAAGTCCATTCGTGCTCCTAGGAAAAGAGGCATCTATGAGATTAAGGAGGAGACTGACTTAAAAATAAAGATAAATACTCTCACCAAGAAAATTGACGCTCTCACTATGGGCAAGTCCATCAATGCTGCCAATACAATTAATGACGATTGCTGTTCCATCTGTGCTAGTCCTATGCATTTAGCATATAATTATCCATCTATGCTGGCTTTTATAGAGTGTCCCACAGAACATGTAAACGCTTTCAATGACTATCAGAGGCAATCAAGTGGATCCTACTCTGAGACTTACAATCCAGGGTGACGGAACCACCCTAATTTTTCATGGAAGCAGAACCAATCGCTGAATCAGGGAGGAGCCCTTCATCATGCTCACAATCAATACCCTCTTAGATTGCCTCCACCAATTCTAAGTCATGGTCGCTCAGTCCATCCAGCACCAGCATCTGCTTACCATACTCCCACTCAAACACCAACGTCGGTTTCACAGTCATTGGAGGACACCTTCAAGGAGTTCATGAAGATGACCGGCCAATCCATCAGCGAAGTGAGGAGTGCGACAATAGTAAACACTCAAGCGATTGCCAATCTAGAGAGTCAAATGGGGCAAATCGCAAGTCATTTAGGTGAAAGAGAAAAGGGAAAGTTCCCCAGTCAGCCCATACCCAACCCGAAAAGACAATTTATGGTTGAAAATTCATCAACTTCTACGCACTGGGAGGAACAAGTGCATTCGATTGTCACATTAAGGTATGGGAGACAAGTGGACAATCGAGTGGAAGAGAGACCTGCTATGCAGCAAGGGCATGAAAGTAGCAACAAGGAGAAGAGAGATGCTGAGTCATCCCAGCCACTTCTACTGTGAATGACCATCCTAGGTCGTTTGTACCTAAAGCACGTTACCCTGAGAGATTACAAGCACCCAAGAAAAGAGAGAAGTTTGAAGAAATTCTGGAGGTGTTTAAGCGAGTCCAAATCAATATTCCACTTTTGGACGCCATCGAGCAACTGCCATCATATGCCAAGTTCTTAAAGGACTTGATCACTATCAAAAAGAGGACGAATGTCACAAAGAAGGCATTTTTGACCAAGCAGGTTAGCTCAATCCTTCAGTGTAAGTTGCCAATCAAGTATAAGGACCCAAGGTGTCATATCATCTCTTGCATGATAGAAGTCAGCCAGATTGAGAGGGTTCTATTGGATTTAGGAGCCAGTGTGAATCTTCTACCCTATTCAATCTATTTGCGGTTGGGGTTAGGAGAATTGAAGCCCACATCCACAACACTTCAATTGGCTGACAGATCAGTGAAAATACCACGAGGAGTAGTTGAGGACGTTTTGATAAAGATAGATCAGTTTTATTTCCACGTGGATTTTATTGTGCTAGATACAGAGCCAGTTCAGAATATAGGGATTCAGATACCAGTGATTCTAGGGTGACCATTCTTAGCCACGGCTAACACCCTAATCAATTGTAGGACAGGGGTGATGAAGATTTCCTTCGAAAATATGTCATTGGAGTTGAATATTTTTGATATCACTAAGCAACCACTAGAATTTGCTGAAGTGAGAAATATATGCTTAATAGAGGAGATTATTGAAGAGACAGTGGATGAATCAAGCATAGAGGACCCTCTGGAGGCATGCTTTGCTCAGTTTGGAGAGGATCTGGATTTGGATAAGTTACTTAAGTAAGCAAATGCCATTTTAGAGTCTACTCCTACAGAGAGTAGTGAGAAAAAAGAGACTGAAGAACTTGAGCCTCCTAAGAAGGAACTTAAACCTTTACCAGAAAATCTTCAGTATAAGTTCCTAGGTCCAGCAGAGTCTTTGCCTGTGATTATAGCTTCAGATTTAGTTGAGGCTCAAGAGAAGAAATTATTAGATGTTTTGAGAGAGCACAAGGAAGCTATAGGCTGGACTATTAAGGATATCAGGAGAATCAGCCCCTCGTTGGTAATGCACAAGATACATTTGGAAGAGAATACCAAGCCATCGAGGAAGCCACAAAGAAGGCTCAACCCAACTATGCAAGAGGTTGTGAGGGCAAAAGTAATTAAGCTGTTAGATGCAGGGATCATTTATCCCATCTCTGATAGCAAGTGGGTGGGCCCGATTCATGTCGTTCCCAAACGAGCTGGATTAACGGTAGTGAAGAATAAGGACGACGAGTTGGTACCAAATCGTGTTCAGTCAGGGTGGAGAGTGTGTATAGACTACCGTAAACTGAACACTGTGACAAGAAAAGATCATTTTCGACTCCCATTTATTGATCAGATGGTGGAGCGTTTAGCTTTGCATGAGTATTATTGTTTTTTGGATGGTTATTCTGGATATAACCAGGTCCCTGTGGACCCCGAAGATTAGGAGAAGACAATATTTACCTGTCATTTTGGGACATTCGCCTACTATCGCATGCCCTTTGGGTTATGCAATGCACCTGCTACTTTTCAGCTGTGCATGGTCAGTATATTCTCTAACATGGTGGAGCGTTCTTTAGAGTCTTCATGGATGACTTCTCCGTCTTTGGTTTATCATTTGAGGAGTGTTTGCACCATCTCACTTTGGTTTTAGTGCGGTGCAAGGAGAAGAACCTAGTGCTTAATTGGGAGAAGTGCCATTTTATGGTCAAGCAAGGTATTGTACTGGGGCACGTCATATCCCATCGGGGGATTGAAGTTGACAAAGTGAAGGTGGACCTGATTTTCAACCTTCCACCCCCCACGTACAGTGAAGAAGGTTCGTTCTTTTCTGGGCCATACAGGATTCTACAGGCGATTTATCCAGAATTTCAGCAAGATCACCCGACTCTTGTGCAAGTTATTAATGAAGGATGCCCCATTTGTATTTGATGAAGATTGTAAGAAAGCATTTGGGGATCTGAAGAAGATTCTGACGTCCACACCCATTATTCAGCCACCCAACTGGGGTGTGCCTTTTGAAATTATGTGTGTCGCATCAGACTTTTCTGTTGGAGCCGTTTTGGGGCAGTGTGTTGATAAACTTCCCCATGTTATCTATTATGCAAGTCGAACTCTAAACGACGCATAACTCAATTACTCTACCACCGAAAAGGAGTTGCTAGCAGTTGTTTTTGCACTAGACAAGTTCAGATCCTACTTGTTAGGATCTAAAGTCATTATCTACTCGGACCATGCAGCATTGAAGTATCTTTTCTTTAAAAAATATGCTGAATCTCATCTTATCCAATGGATCATGCTACTTCAAGAGTTCGACATAGAGATTCGGGATAAGAAGGTTCCGAAAATGTGGTGGCGGACCATTTGTCTAGGTTGATAGTGGATTTCATTGAGGCTGCCACTCCCATTTCTGAGACATTTCCTGATGAACAATTGATGTACATTGCTCACAATCCCGCGCCATGGTTTGCTGATATAGTGAACTATCTTGTCACCGGTCAAATGTCTTTACATTGGTGGCGACAAGATAAATCAAAGTTTTTGGTCATGGTAAAACATTTTTTCTGGGATGATCCTTACTTGTTCAAGTATTGTCCCGATCAGATCATCATAAGGTGTATTCCTGAGCATGACCAATCTAATGTCATCACCTTTTGTCATGATCATGCTTGTGGAGGATTTCAGTGCTAAAAAGATTGCTGCGAAGATTTTATAGTGCGGATTCTATTGGCCTACCCTGTTCCGAGACTCTCACACTTACTGTGTATCTTGTGAGTGTTGTCAAAAGCTAGGGAATATTTCTAGCAAGAATATGATGCCCCTCAACTCCATTCTGATTGTTGAGATTTTTGACGTGTGGGGCATTGATTTTATGGGACCTTTCCCAAACTCCTTTGGCTATCTATACATTCTAGTTGCTATGGACTATCTGTCCAAATGGGTGGAAGCAGTTGCATGCAAGACCAATGACCATAGAGTTGTGGTCCAGTTTTTGAAGAACAATATCCTTGCTCGTTTTGGTACACCTCGAGCAATTATAAGTGATGGAGGTAAGCACTTTTGCAATAGGATTTTTGAGCAGTTGATGAAGAAGTATTTCATTATACACAAAGTTGCCACCCCGTATCACCCACAGATGAGTGGACAAGTGGAAATTTTCAATCGGGAGATTAAGCACATTTTGGAGAAAACTGTGAACCCTAATAGAAAAGATTGGTCTTTGCGATTGACTGATGCACTGTGGGCATATCGAACAGCATTCAAGACACCAATTGGCATATCTCCATATCGTATTGTGTATGGAAAAGCCTATCACCTTCCAGTCGAATTAGAGCATAGAGCCTATTGGGCTATCAAACAGCTGAACTTTAATCTTTCGAAGGCTGGCTCCCAAAGGAAGCTCCAACTTAATGAATTAGAGGAGCTGCGAAATGATACATATGAGTGTGCGTGGTCATACAAAGCACAAATGAAGAAGATTCATGACCAAAACATTTTGAGACGAGCTTTTGAGCCGGGTTAAAAAGTTCTTCTTTACAACTCACGCCTGCATCTTTTCCCAGACAAGCTCAAGTCTCGATGGACCGGCCCCTTTATTGTTCGGTCAGTTTTTCCTCATGGAATCGAGATTGAGGATCCAAAGAATGGTAGCACTTTCAAGGTAAATGGACAGAGGCTAAAACCATTCTTGGAGTTGAGGGGTTCGGATATTGAGACGATATTGTTGACGGATCCTATTTACTCTGATTGAGGGTCATCTACTAAGGAGAGTCTGGCTGAAGACTTTAAACTTAGCACTCATGAGAGGCACCCCACAACTTATCCTTTTTGTTTGTTTATTATTTTACATATTTATGATTAATGTTTGTTTCCAGTATTTTTTGTTTTCCAGTCTTTATTTTTCAGGGACAATGCGTACTTCAGATCAAGTTTGGGGGTATTCTATGAGCCATACCAGTCCAGATAGTTCTCCATATCCCAGGTCAACTCTTTCCGTATTATTCACACATTGGAGTCAATGTGTAATTTAAGTTTGGGGGTATTGGAGACACATTACACACACTTTGTCCTAATTTTTTGTTGTTTTTTTTTTTTAATGCATGCTCATGTTATTTTGAAATTTTGGTTTATCTAAACAATTTCTGTGATGTGATTCATTGGTGAGTTTAAATTTTGGAACACATGATCTGTTGATAAAGTTTTAAAATTTAGTTACTTACTTGAAGCATTTGAGAATTCACATGTTTGATCTCTAATCTAACACGAGCACATTAGTACGCATTATGTGAGGTATGATATGTGATTTTAATGTATATGTTTCTGTCTTAACTGAAACTGGATGACTTGTTGGATTAACACTTTGGCATATATATAAAAAAAAATGAAAATGATGATCATAAATAAACTTTCCACTGAGTAACTGGACCTCTTGCCTTAGTAAGCAATGAGTGTTCACGTCAAAAGGTTAGAATTTTGTTTAATAGTATTAAGGCCAGTTTAATTTCATAGCTTTTTTTACTCGACTTAGTAAGTCCTAAGGGGTGTCAGTACACCTAATGCCCTAAAACCATATGGTTTGGGAGTCATTGACTCAACACTCGCTATATAGGTCAATTAGAAAGCTTAAGGAAACTAAACATAGCAGAGCCTTACAAAAAAAAAAGAGAAAAAAAAAGAGAAGAAAATAAAAACTATGCCATTTTCGTTCATTCCGATGGAAATGCGGTGAATCTTGAGACATAGAGACCTTATACAGTGGACTCATTCGGAAGCTTCATTTTTATTTGCTAATTCACTTTACACTGAGTCAAACTTATGATGTATTAACCTGCCTTTTGTAAGTAATTAGATTTTAACATTTTTATTCATTGCGAAGATGGGTTTATCTTTTTAAGCTTGCTCATGAATCATTATCATGGTGGTGTGCTCCTAAAATCTTTGGATACCATGAGTCATGAACTTATCTTTATATTCTTTGTTTTTCATTTAGTTTTGAGTTTCGTATTGCTATGGGACTAGCAATATGTAAGTTTGGAGGTATTTGATGAGTGCTAAATATTACATGTTTTAGCCCCTTAGTTTACATTTGTTGAGTTCTTAGTTATGTTATTTCGTGCTATTTTATCTATTTTCTGTGTTTTCTGTGTTTTTATAGGTTTTGGAATAAAATGAAGCAATGTGGAAACTATAGGGCTTAAAGAGCAAAAGCTGAGGATGCCTAGTGCGATCAAGCACACAGGACATGCGATCGATCGCACCTGCGATCGTGCGCATAAGGCATGAGATCAATCGCACCTGTACTCGAGCGCACCAGACTTGCGATCGATCACAAGTGACTCGCACATCCCACATTGGAGAGGAAACATTTGCAGTATCATATATATTGCAGTGCACTGTGATGCACTCGAGCGCAACAGGGCTGCGATCGATCGCAGTTGATCCGTCATCCCACATCGGATAGAAAGCACTTACAACGCGCGCCAACCACATTATATCGCACCATGCTGCGATCGATGGCACCATGCTGCAATCGATCGCAAGGGGCAATATCCCACATCGAATTTACAGCTCATTATACTCCGGGAATTCCCTTATATAAACACTACCTCACTTCATTATTTAGTGTGCAGTCTGGTGGATTTCTACTAGCATTCTAGTAGATCTCCTAAGGGTTTTTGCCACCATCGGGGGAAGTGCTGCCCAAGAGCGTGTGAAATTTCTCCCAATGTACAGTCAGTTTTAATTATTTTCAAGTTTTTAATGCTTAGTACTTTTTATTGTGAAATTTAGTTTCATGATCATGAGTGGCTAAAATCTTCAGCTGAGGTTGAAGATGAAGCCTCGCCATTGTTTAGCATTATATTTTCAGATATGTTCATACAATTCTGATATGTTTAGTTTAAATGTTCTATTTCAATTGTTTGAGTAAATTCTTACGATTGATAGTTTTTAATTGTTCTGTTGGATATTCTGTGTGTTTCATCCGATGGATACATCGAATCCTTTTCGATTAAATTGGATTTCCTTTGTGATTTGTTAAAAACGGATACATTTGATACTTTTGGTTTAATTGGGATATTCGTTGTTTTTTTGTTTAAAGTTGGATTTATGGAATGTTTTGATAGATTATTTTTATATAGAACATAAAGATATATACTTTACTTTGGTTGGGTGGATTTAGAAACCTTAGTGTTTTCATCATTAGTTATTAAATCAATTTAGTTTAGTTCATATTTGTTTTGCAAAATATAATTCACAATTTGGAAAGCTATTTTCACAACGCATTCCCTGTGAATTCGACCTCGCACTTACATAACACTATATTGCAAACGATTCGTGCATTTGCGAGTAATTTAAAACTCACAACAATCATCTACTTCTATAGTTTTCATGTTTTTTTTGGCTATTCCTAACGATAGACTTGGTTTGGACTTTGGATTCACGAGCTTTACAATTTGATGATGGATTTGGAGCTTTGATTTATTGAAGCTTATGCAACTTAGTGGTGTAAGAGAATACTATAGAATATTCTAAAGTATATTGTGGTGTGATTTGCTTACGATTTTTTGGTTGTTTAGTTTTCTTATTATGCTATTTAATTTATTATATATATAAACTTAACCAAAAGTTTTTATGTACATAATCACTTAATCTATTATCAATAAAATCTTAATTAGATTTTTTTAAAAATAAATCATGTGGGAGAAGAAGTAGAGCTTGTTAAAATTAATTTTAAAATATAATTTCATAGTATTAAGTGAATCTTTTCCTGAGTTGAATTTGAAACTCAAAAGATTACTAAAACAGCAATATTTTGAGATTATCCTATCTCGTGTATAGCTCTTAAGCTTCCTTTATAAAAAGGTCAGAATGCTTCCATCAATTTTTAGGTACAGGCCTACAGAGAAGTAAATGCAAAGTTCAAAATTGGTATGATTAAGGCTCACACGTTCACTAGTATATGATTGCAACTAAATTATTGAAATTGTTTGTCTTCCGAAAAGGTATTTGATCAATCTATCTAGATAAGGCTAACGAGCTCTGTTCCAACTTCCAATCTTTCCTCTCCCAAATTCATGATTTATTCATATAAATGTTTAGAATAATACTTCACATCCACCAATGAATATACATAATCCATAATTCATGGAGGATGCACCTAACTGCGAAGCAGACAGGTTTGTCATTATTCATAGTTGATAACCATTAGTCTTAATTTCATATATATATATATATATATATATATAGAGAATAATACGGCAATCCAATTATTTTCGATTGACGTCAAAAGTGAAGAAAGTGTGAATTTTATTGTTCCATCAAAGAGTCGAGTTGAGATCAATCTAAAGTAGAATCAAGAGCTAGTGATAGATTTTCTTGCAAACTTGATTTCTAAATCTTCTAAATTTTTGTCTTTAAAGGTGAAAAATCCAATGAGTGAAAACTAATGGAGAAAAACCCTAATTAAAAGTCACCCTCATTAGTTTGTATGAAAATATTAGTTAATGTTATATCACCAAACATGATTCATTGTAAAGGAATGAATCAAACTTAAACCTACTTAACGATGAAAACAAATCCATCGTGCTATTGAATTAGGTGTAAATCCATTATTTTAGATAAAATGTCTCAACTAACAATTCTTTATTTTGAAGTTAAATCCATTAAATATACCTAAAAATAAAGATGATAAGCATTAAATCTGCATTATTTGATTAGATTAGCATATTAGATTTGTTTGCATTAAAACATATTGATGTTTATTAATGTTATTCTTTTGGAGACTTTTATTTCTTTATTTATGGTTAAATATCAATATTTTTTAATTGTATTTTTCACATTAAGTATTACAAAAATAAATAAAAATTATATCGATGTATGATGCATTTACAACAGTAACTAATTAGAGAGAATGGTCTCCATAAATCTGGACATTTCTATAATATTTATGGGGTATTGTGTCCATAATAATTCAACGGTTAAGATTGGAAGATATTTTGTATCATTTATAATTTTAATTATGAACATTTATTCATATACTTTCTAAAGATATGAAAATTCTACTGTGCCACATGGATAGAAATCATTGGACAAAAGAATAAAAACGGGTGTAACAAACTAAATCGCATTTTTGAGAATTCGGTTATAAGCTCACATGATTCAAGCTGAGTTGGCGGAGATAGCTATCCAAAATAATGAATTTTCCCGCTAAAAAATAGCTATCCCAACCAGTATTTTCAGAGGCGAGGGCGTTGAGTGACGCGGTTTGCCTCAATGAGACGAGGTATAAGCCCCGAGGCGTTGGGGCGTAAGTCTTTTGAAACGTTGGGGCGTTTTGAATAAAATAATATTAATTAAATTATAAAATACTAAAAATTGAAATAATATAAATAAATTAATTATCAATAAATTTTACTAACTTAAAACCTATTAATGAATATTTATCAAAATATTTCATAAATACACGTTCACATCACAGACACAATGTTAAGTGGTTGTTGTTTACACACTTACAATAATATAACAAATTCACATACATCTCATCTTTCATCAATAAATCATAAATCACACTCCAAAAATCAAATTCTAATTTTCAAATTGACCAATCTATTCATCACAAGACACAAACACGTTCCAAATTCCAACAAATATAAAAATAACACAATATTAATTATCAAATGTTTACTGATTAGTGTTTACACACTTATATTAGTATAATAAATTCACATATATAAATCTATTAAAAGCAACAAATTAGATAGCATAGATAATGTAATCTTAATGATGTTATAAAATTATATTAATAAAATGCAGAGTATATAATATAAAGCCTATTAATGAATTTGTTAATCAATAGAAACAACGAAGGAAAAAAGAAGAAGAAAACAATGGAAACAAAGGGGAAAAGAAAGGAAAAAAAAAAGGAAACAGAGGAGGAAGGGGAAAAAAAATAAAGAAACATAAGAGGGGAAAAAAAAACAGCAGATTACAAACGCACCTGTCATGACAGTGAAAATGCTACTAACAAACATATATATAGAATATACGCCCCAACAATCACGCCCCTGAGCATTTTTACCGGACTTCTCCTTTGGGCGCACCTCAAACCCGTTTTTTAAATCACTGATCCCAACTATGAAAAGGGGAATTGGCTCCGTTTAGAGGGATCTGAAATTTCAAAGAGGGAAAGAACTTGAGAGAAAAACAAGCAAACTTAGCTTGTATTTTCTTTTTTCATATTTTTGAATAACCAAAAAGCCCGATTTGATTCAATTTTTTTTCTCTAAACCTAGAATCTTTGCATTGAAATAA
The DNA here is from genome assembly GCA_023935145.1 of Bretschneidera sinensis. Classification (NCBI taxonomy): domain Eukaryota; kingdom Viridiplantae; phylum Streptophyta; class Magnoliopsida; order Brassicales; family Akaniaceae; genus Bretschneidera; species Bretschneidera sinensis. The sequence goes on from CM043697.1 coordinate 142,157,649, forward strand.
TAATGGAGTTTTCTCAAATTCGTGTATTCAATATTATGTCCACTTCATATTCCCTTTTTTTGTATAATTCTTTTACTCATATATTATAAATCACTTCTACGCTTTTTATAATAACACTATAATTTAACCCATAATATCATATTTTGTGAGGATTTTGCATCTAGTTCGTTCTATATTGTGACAATCTTAGCTGTCGGCTGTCCATTGGGCTAGTGGGCCTACACATGATCGTAATGTAAAGTGGGTACTCTTCAATATCATGCAATTTTTGTTGTTTTCATATGTGGATTTTGGCATTTTGCGATAGCGATCCCACATGTGAGGAAATGGGACATAGACGCTTTGTACAATACATGCTGCATCTGCATGCATGAGCTTTTCCTATTAGATTTTATTTTGCAATAATGATACTTGTACCGTAAAACTTAGCCAATATTTTCAATCAACATGTCCAGCAGTAAAAAAAAAAAAACATTACGTGACCTGAAAGAAGTGAGGTTTTTCGTTTTTGATTCTACATTACGTTGCAATTCAGTTTCTTCATATTTACAACTCGAACTTTCTAATACTCATATTATTAAAATGTGTTGATTGTTTTTGTTGTATGTCATATCTCAACTTAATGTTTTTTATTTTAGTAAATAACATTTATAGTTCTTCGAGTATACGCAAATTTTTTTTTTAGACCTCAATAAAAAAATTTCTTAAATGATATCACTAACTCATAATTTCGTCATATTTTGATCATTTTGTCAACTTTCCACCCAATTTTTTTTTTGAAATGCCATATTACTATAGTGAAGTGGCAAAGAATTACTGATGTGGCCAAAATTCTCAAAACATACAACACAATGTAAGATACAAAAATTATTTCAAGAGCAAAAAAAGATATAGGTCTTCTTCTTTCTATTGCCCCTGAAGATATCACCAATCAACTCTTTCCCACTCTTTAATCCTGTAGAAAATGAAGACGGAAAGATTGGAGGAACACAGACTCAAATCGTTCCATGATTCTTCATATCTTTTTCATTAAGAAAGAAACTGAAAATATATAGAGTACATAAACGAGACAATTTCGGAATGAATTTCTCATAAACGGAAGGAAATCACATCATAAACGAAAAGAAAATCACATAATTACAAGAATAGGGAAACTATAAGCTAATTACAATCAACCTAATTACCCAATAAATGACGGAATAATAAATACAAATTATTCTACAATAAATACTGATTATGAAAATTTATAAAGGAGAAGGCTTGAATTTCAACACTCGCCCTAAAGCCACAATGTAAATGTTAATCATGCCCAGCTTTCTTGACAAATCATCGAAGTTTAATATGGTAAGAGTATTCGTGAGTATATCAGCAGTTTGACAATTCGTCGGGATGTAACTAACAATGAAAGTTCCTTAATCAATTTTCTCTTTAATGAAATGACGATTGATCTCAACATGTTTTGTCATGTCGTGATGAACTTGATTCTTGGCAATATTGATTACCGCTTGATTATCGAAAATAATTCGATAGGTTGATCTAAAGTCACATTTAATTCTGATAGTAGTCTCTGTAACCAAATACCTTCACAAATACCCTGTGCCATGGCTCGAAATTCAGCTGCTGCGCTACTACGAGCTACAACAGATTGTTTCTTGCTTCTCAAAGTTACCAAATTACCCCACACATAGGAGCAATAGCCTGATGTTGATCTGTGATCCGTTACTAAACCTGCCCAGTTTGCATCTGAAAAAACTTCAACATTTCTTTTAGAGGTTCTTGAGAAAAATAAACCCTTACCCGGTGTCATCTTGAGATATCTCAAGACTCTGTAAACTGCAGTCATATGTCGCTCTGTTGGGCAATTCATGAACTGGCTAACAATATTGACGAAAAAACCAATATCAAGCTTTGTGTGGGATAGATAAATGAGTTTTCCCACAAGATATTGGTACCGTCCTTTGTCGACAGGAGCACTCCCATCATTTACTTCTTGCTTAATTGTTGAGTCCATGGGAGTCTCGACAGGCTTACAACCAAGCATTCTTGTTTCACTTAACAAGTACAGGACTTGCTTATGTTGGGAGACAGAGACACCTTTTCTTGACCGACCAATTTCCATCCCGAGGAAGTACTTCAGATTCCTTAGGTCCTTGATCTCAAACCCTTTGGCCAAGAACTGTTTAAGCAGCTTAATTTCCTCATCACGATCTCCTGTCAAAATAATATCGTCCACGTATACAATAATAATAGCCTTCTTCCCGTCCGTCTGGGAAGTGCTTCAAAAAAGTATATGATCTGACTGACACTGAGAATATCCATACCTTTTTATGGCCTTTTTGAATCGCTCGAACTAAGCACAGGGAGATTGCTTGAGGCCATACAAGTATTTTCGAAGTCTACAAACCTCGTTGATATTTGACACTGTCTCAAGACCGATAGGGATGTCTTTGTAAACTTCTTCTTCTAAGTCACCATTAAGGAATGCATTTTTTACATCAAGCTAATGGAGGGATCAATCAAGGTTCGCAGCAAGCAATAAGAGAACGCGAACAATATTGAGCTTGGCAATAGGTGTGAATATCTCCTGATAATCAATGCCATAGGATTGGGTGAATCCTTTGGCAACCAGACAAGCCTTGTACCTGTCCACACTACCATCCACCTTATATTTAATTGAAAAAATCCATTTACACCCGACAGGTTTCTTATTCTTTGGCAGTTCAATAATCTCCCACGTATCATTCTTTTTTAGTGCCTGAATTTCCTCATTGACAACAGCTTTCCACTTAGGACATTCGAAAGCTTCCTGAATATTCCAAAGAACTTGTATCTCTGCAATACTAGTAGTGAAGGCACAAAAAGAAGGTGATAGCTTATCATAGGACACAAAATTTCCAACAGGATGTTGGGTACACCACCAAAATCCTTTCCTCCAAGCAATAGGCATATTAAGAATCTCATTTTCTAACTTAGAATCAACAATACCATCAGAATAAGAAATGTTGTTACCTGGAATTTCGCTAGGATTTGGACTTGGTTCGGTCTCATGGTTCTGTTGAGTATATGCTTTTTCCTCTGTCACTTCTTGGACATGTTCTTTATCTTCCAAGTCAACAATGAACTCAGTGTCTTCAGTAGGTAGTAGTTGACTGGGTGACTTTGGAAGATTGTGATTTTCTGATCCTGGGAGAATGGGATGTTCTGTGGTGATGGATGACTCAATGGATAACTCAAAGTCCCAAGACCGATATTCTTGAGTTGAATTTTCCCCCTGAATATCAGTCTTCGGGTAGTATGGCTAACTCTAAAAAAATGTAACATCTATCGAATTGTAAATTTTTTTTCGTGATTAAAAAATAACATTTGTATCCTTTTTTACTCGAAGAATATCTAAGAAAGATGCACTTGAGTGACGGAGGATTGAGTTTACTCCTTTGTTGTTGATGGATGTTAACAAAGACAGAACACCCAAATACTTTGGGTGGGACAGACGAAATGAGATGAGTTACTGGAAATGATTTTAGAAGAGTTTGACATGGCGTTTGGAATTTTAGGACCCTAGAAGGCATTCTATTGATTAGATAAGCCGCCGTAAAGACAACCTCTCCCCAGAAATTTTTTGGAACGTTCATAGAGAACATAAGGGACCTAGCAACCTCTAGAAGATGTCTATTTTTTCATTTCAATGATTCCATTTTGTTGTGGGGTGTCTACACATGAACTCAAATGAACTATCCCTTCTTTTACTAGAAATTCTTCTAGAATGGAGTTGAAGTAATCCTTAGCATTATCTCACTTTAGAACTTTTATTTTTGTTTGAAATTGGGTCTGAATCTTATTTTTGAAGTTTTTGAATATTTGACCCATTTTTGATTTTTCTTTCATAAGGAATATCCATGTCAGTCTAGTGTGGTCATCTAAGAATGAGACAAACCACCTAGTACCAATTACATTTTTTATTTTTGAGGGACCCCAAATGTCGCTATGAATCATGGAAAATAGTTTATACGCTTTGTAAGGTTGGAGTGGGAATGAACTCCGCACATGTTTTGAGTATTGGCAAATTTCACATTTTAGAGAATTCAAATTTTTATTGAACAAACTTGGAAATAAATGCTTGAGATACAAATAATTAGGATGTCTTAAGTGATAGTGCCACAACATAATTGCACTATCTTTATTTGAACAAGAAGCAGAAAAAGAATTACCATTAACTGCTGGTTGAGGTTGTTCTTGTGGATAGTGGCACTCTTTGAAGATATAGAGTCCGGAGCGCTCCTCAACATTGCCAATCATCCTCCCCGAATCCAAATCCTGAAATTCACAATGAGTAGAGTAAAAATTAGTAACACACCTCATTTTCTTAGTGAGTTTACTAATTAATAACAAATTGCAGTCCAGGTTTGGAACTAAGAGAACGTAGTTGAGTATCAGGGTTTTTGACAATACTACTGAACTTGTACCGGCAATTTTTGATAGTGAGCCATCTGCTATTCGGACCGTTAAATTATTTGGACATGAGCTATATGTATCAAAAATAGTAGCATCTCCCGTCATATGATCAGACGCTCCTGAGTCCACGATCCAAGATTTTTTATATGTTTTACCCACATTTAGAGCGCTCAAGGGATTACCTTTATGGGCCAAGGTTCTTGACCCAATGACATGACTGGAAGATGAGCCTATCTGAGACTACATAGACAGGAAAAGTTTTTAAAGCATCTCCATTTGTTCCTTGTTAAAGGGACTTTCTTTAGGTTGATTTGAAAATTCCTCGGCAGCAACATGATTTCCACGTCCTTCCTTCTCAAGCTGTTGATGAGGCTTCCAATCCGTTGGCTTTCCATGAATTTTCCAGCATGTTTCTCTCAAGTGTCTAGGCTTTTTGTAATAATCACACCATGGCCTACCTCCCTTTTTCTGACGATTGTCGGAAAAGGATGAAGAAGATGATGAGTTGGTATTCAATCCGAAAGAGGATACATATTGAGATTCTGAAAGAGAAATGATGAAGATGTAGAAGAAATAAGAGACTCGAGTAGGAAAGACTAGATGACAACGATGAGGCAGGATTAAACCTACTCTAATACTATGTAGAAAATGAATACGGAAAGATTTGAGGAACACAAACTCAAATCATTCTATGATTCTTCATGTCTTTTTCATTAAGAAAGAAACTGAAAATATATAGAGTACATAGGCGAGATAATTTCGGAAGGAATTTCTCATAAACGAAAAGGAAATCACATCATAAACAGAAAGGAAATCATATAATTACAAGAATAAGAAAACGATCAGCTAACTACAATCAACCTAATTACCCAATAAATGACGGAATAATAAATACGAATTATTCTACAATAAATACTGATTATGAAAATGTATAAAGGAGAAGACTTAAATTTCAACAAATCCAAACTGATATCTTTGACTTTCTTACACATTTTTTTCACCATGGCTACTGTTGTACCTTCTCTCTAGTTCTAGTCTCTCTTCGTCTCCCCCTAAATTGTTTAAAAATCTCTTTTTTTTTATTTGAATCCCCAAAACTGTTCATTCTTAATTTGTTTTTTTTTTTTTTTTTTTTTTTTGTACTTTGATTTGGTGTTTTGTGTGGAAAAGCAAATGCAAAATATATAGATCTAATTAAAAAATTTCTCTTGATCCAAACACTAAACAATAAGAGAAAAAAAAAATTCTTCCCTCATTTCTTGTTGCCAAACAGTCAAAATTGTTCATTTTCCTATTTGCTAAACGCCACCCAACACACAATCTTTCTCTGGTATCTTTAACAAAACTTCTCACAATCTCCATTGCGTGATCAACTCCTTAGGCACCATTATTAATAAGCATTTTCTTTTTATTTCAAGTCCAAATATATATGTTTTCAAGGTAACCAAACGAAAGACGATCAAATAAAACTAAATGAAAAGTGAGAAAAGAGAGAAAGACTGACTGAAGAAGAGGAGATCGCCAAAAGTGCCAGGAAGGGAAGAGTAAACGAAGCGACGGACAGTCAGATCGACGAATCTCATTTCATATTCAAGTCGTACTTTGGCGGCATGATTTCCTTGTTCTCCGCCATTCTCTTTCTTCCTTATGTCTTATTTTCTTCTTTGTTGGATTTGATTTCTTGGCGGTGAGGGTTTTGTTTATGCTATGTGTTTTGCTTCTTTTTGTTTCCTGTTTACGAATTGGTGGAGAAAACAAAGAAAATGGTGGAGAGGAAGAGGAAAAATTAAAGGAAAGAGAAGAACATGTCGTTTTAATTTTGTCTTGCGTCGTTTTAGTTGGTGTTATGTTGTGTGTTTAAAAGAATGTGTCAATTGAGGTCAGTTCAGTAAATTTTAGCTAGGTCAACATGTTAATATGACATTTGACGGTCTAGATTTGACGAAAAACTAACAAAAGAATAAAAAAAATAAAATCATGAGCTGATGATATCATTTCAAAATTTTTTGTTGTAGGGGTACTAAAATAAGAAATCCCATATATTCGGATGACTAAATATATTATTTACCTTTTTATTTTTATATTCTTTTCTTTTAGATGAAATTGTTTTGTTTCGAAACTATAACATAACCCGTGAACCTTAAGATGTCACAGGTATCACGTCACAACAGAGAGGGTGGTTTGTCTGCTTGGACACTCGATGACTTTAAAACGTCACTTGCAATCAACCCTTACCATTTATAGACAAATCCTTGCCTTATAAAACCATAGAATAGAATGGTTACCTTTGCATTTTTATTTTATTTGTTTAAAACACATCGAGGTAACTGTTTTTCTATATTATTTTAAATTTTTTAATAAATGCTAATCAATAGCTAGCATTTAGTCTAAGGCATGTCTTGTTCTTTTTATGAAAAAAACATTAGACTGAAAATTGTAGAATCTTTATCAACATTAATTGTACGAGTGTTTTTTTTTATTTGAATTAGATATAAATACTTGTTTATGTCAAATCACAAGTAAAGTTTATTGTAACGAAAAAATTCAAACTCAATGTGAAAAATTCAGCCCACTGCTCATTTCTCAATATTAATATATAGGGTATTCCTTGACGGGTTACAAAGGGTACTGCTTGAGTAGTACTGTTCAATAAATAGATTGGAAAGTTCAATATTGACAAACATATATAGCTGTCAAGAGATTGTGAAGCTTGTTCGCAAGCATGTGCTTTGCCTTGTCTGCATGCTACAAGTGCTCGTAATATAAAAGCTGTCTTTACCACTTTACAATTGGAAAGTCACCCTTTTAATTAATTCAACTTATTCTCTACAAATTAAGGTGGAAATTCTTTAAAAAAGAAAAATAGTTTATATGGTTCTTTAATTACTTTAACAGGGTATAAATATTTAAATTTAATATATTTTTTATGATATATTACCGAGACTAAGTAGCAGTAAAAAATCATAGTGTTTCAGTTAATTTTTTTATTTTTTGTGCAATCCTATAAATTAAGGATCTTGTTATTTTCTTTCTTCATTATTCATTAATACTTACCGGATATATTATTTTCTTCTAAAAGAAATTATTGACTGGACCAGATGCATAAGAACTATTGGATCCCCAGAATTTTTTACTCTCATGTGATGGGATAGTGTCAATCCAGGCAACAAAATTTTTCGAGTTTCCATATGATATGCTATTAGGTCACGTGGTTTAATTAATTATCAAACTTTGGATATGACTGCCTACATATCTGTTTCTCAAGGGATTGGAATCTCATTAAATTGGCAGTAAAAAATTTCCAAGAAAAAAACATATAACAGTTTTTTCGGTCACGAGACACTTTTCCAAATTTAGCACTGTTTGGATCAATATATCAGTATTGTCTGATTGGACATCCAATCATGCATTTGCTTCTTTAATCTTTACCATGTCTATGTATACATTTTGCACGGTTCAGTTTACACCATTAATTAAGTATATATTTTAAACATTAATGGTGTGCAGATCAACAATATGTATTGTTGTTTATAATTTTTTAAATGAAAAAATAAACTTTATTATAATTATTAATTAAACACTGTACTCAACATAGTAACGACAAGTAATTAATTATGGATTATATGTTATAATGCTAAAAGCATTCACCATAATCCATAAATTAATTTTAAAAAATTTAATAATTTCTTGGAACAAAGGAGAAGAACAATCAAATCGTAAAAAGAATTGTTCTTGCATGGTTTCAATATTGACAAACCTGTAAAGTAAATTTCACTGTATTTAGTCCAAAGGAGTTTAGCTATTATGGTGGCTGACAAAGGTCCCTCATCCCTGCTTAGTTATATATAAATAAATATAAAAGCTAAGAATTCGGTGATTTATTTTTTTTAAAAAAACAATCGAAAGATATATAGTGTCTAACGCAATTTCATGAATGTCGAAGGTAATTTACATATGCTCTCAATTTATTGCGAGTTAAAAATGATGATATTTGTGTTTACTTGGATTTTGTGAATTCTGAGTGTGAGCGTGTTAATTTATTTATGTGTCATGGATAATGGTTTTAAAATTAAGATAACATCAAAAAAAAGCTTTAAGCTCAATGTGCAAAATGCAACTAATTATTAGATTTTATGTTTATAATTTAAAACTAAAAACTTTAATATAAAAACGTTGAAATTTAAAATGTAAAAATAAATTTTACCGTGAAATTGCACCATTCCCAAGAATCACCATGGTTTAATTAAGAACACTTAAAGCGAATTAGATAGAAAAAAAACTCCATGCTTTGTTAATGATCCATCTTTTTTAAGCACATCGGAATCTTTAATAAGTGTCAAGAAGATCCTTAAGGTCACAAGTACTTCCCCCCTCATTAACTCTTCTCGAGTCACTAACCTTTAATGAGAAAAGGTTTTTCTACGGAGAAACTGAATTTTGAAATCATAAAATTTAGAGCAAGAGGGAAGACTTAGTCTTTTACTTTATAAAACTATCCAAATGACGCACTTGTCACATGCCCATAAGATCAGTTATATCTTAGACCAGTTAGTCTATATTAAACATTTATAGAATCAAACTCATTGATAATAGGTCGTTCTGTTAAGCCTTTGTATATCTCACTTAGTAGATCAATTATTTAATCCATTTATAGTAAAACCTCAAAACACAATTAATGTTAGCTTCCACACATGGAGTAATTTTAACATAAAGATAAACATGAATTTAAATGACTAAAAACTAAATGTAATTAAAGTGCAAGTGCAAAAAAGTAAGGGCATAAATGTAAAGAATGTGAAATTAAAACCAAGAATTGATCCAGATTCACCGCTGCCATCACTGATAATCAGACATCGTTGGTGTCCTTCTCCATTATACAAACTTAATGTGGATAGGGCATTGTGCAAGCACTCAAGGATGGGTTTTGTGGTACGGAATTGGACTGGAAAATTCATTGCAGGTGTAGCCCTTAGATCAGAAGGGTTATTGGATGCGCTAATTGTGGAAGCTATGGCACCAATGCTTTAATCAGGTAGGATTTGGACATATAAAAATGCATAGCTTATGATCCATGGGATTATGTCTCATTAGGGATCCTACTCCAGCAAGTAAGATTTAGATGTCAACAATTTGTCACTAATGCTTTAATCCGTTTATGAATGGTTAAAAAAATTGATCTATAATATTAGTAGCTTTTTTAATTATTATTTTAGGGTCTCAATTTGGGTCTTTTACCATTAAAACAAGTCTCATTGACTTGAACAACTAAACTAAATATTGATGTTAATCATAGTTTAAGGTTTGGTTTAGATAAAAGAAAAATTAAAATAACTTTTTTTAAATGGATTAAAAATTTAAGTAGATTTAAAAGAGATTAATCAAAATTTAAATGAGGCTTAAATAGTGACTGATAGATGAAACAACTCTGTTATAGGAATCTTTCGCGTTGAAAGTTTCTTGGTTGTTAATTAGTCTATTTCCTACCAAATAAAGGGGTGATTGCTTCTGGAACACTACGATATTGATAAGCACCTAGTCACCCTCAATTGACAAAAGGTTGAAGACTTATGTTGAATTTCTAAGACCATTAGTGTTGTAAGAGAATTTTTTTTTGTCTGGATTCGATTCTTGTAAACCAAATGCATCAGTACCATTTCTAAGATCATTAGTGTTGTGTGAGAATTTTTTTGTCTGGATTCGATTCTCATAAACCAGATGCATCAGTACCATTCATTATTTTTAAAAAAAATTAAAATTTCATAAATAATTAACAAACACTAGCCTTATGAAAACAAGAGCCTCCATAGAAGCAGGCACCCTTGCCCCAATAGCAATCAACGTCATATATGATTTTTCATATAGATAAATTTTATTTACCATATTCAGTGTTCTCTAATAAACACTTGAAGAAGGTAATATCTCAATCGACAAATAACACATTAACATTATAAATAATGTGGCATTTATTTATTTAGAGCATTGATATGTTAATTATTAAAGAGACTCAAAATTATATCATATTTGAATGTATCATGAAAATATGCGCGCGCAGCAGGGGGGAATTAAAGAGATCACACCCTTTTTTTTTTAGAAGAGTAAAAGGTCACGTGGAGAGAGCAGTGAGAGGAAGAGAGTGTACGTTCTGTAAAATGTAGTACTGTGTTGAGGTTGAGGGAAGGGAATCTGAAATCTGCTCGTGATCGGAGATATATGAAACAAATTAAAGGGGCAAGAGACATCGAAAGCAGCGAAGGAAGCGTCAAATATTGTTAGCTGTCAATCCCTCCAAAATACTCCTCACGGGGGCAGCTTAAATTATTTTTCTCAAACAAACACAAACACACACAAATTCTCTCCCTCCCTCCCCCTTCTGTTTTTTATGTCTCTCAAGCCGTCATGTTTTAGTGTGTATCTCTCTCTCTCTCTCCCTCCGGAAATTCTTGCATATGCCAAATCTAATTATGAAGCTCGGCTGATTAAGCGTGTCATGTCCATCTCTACTTCACATATTTAACAATTATTATTTGTGATATGTTTAATGCATTTGGTCGGGATGCAATCATTTATGATTTAATAATTTTTTTTTATTTTTTACGATAGATTAGTTTATTGAATTCATTCAAAAGTTGTTTCATTTTTTTCTTTTCTTTTCAATTTTTTGCATTAAGAGAAAAACTTGTCAAATGCAAATAGGTTTTTAAGTTTATGTTTGCCTGTTTATTTATTTTTTTAATGGTGGAATTCAAGTTAAGAGTAAAAAAAATACATTATAAAATTGAAATTCAATAACTATCTAACCTACTTAATTTTTTTTTTATTTTTTTTTTGTAAAGTTAAACAATTATATTTCAATTATTTTTTTTCTTTAAAACTTGAGAGTAATAAACAAACGATATTTTGATTGTGGTTTAAAACGAAAATCAAAACCTAATAAAGTAAGTTTAAAATAATATAAAATCATTTTTTAAAAGAATGGAATTGTTCACCCTCAGGACAGATCCGCTGTTCAGTCTTATAAGCGGGGCTTATGTTGATCCCGTGCAAATATGTCAGTGATCATATTTAATTATTTTTGTAAGAGTGTGCACACTCTTTTGTACGAACCATAAATGCCGTGATCCGTGAGACTCTTCCCCATAAAAATCAACCTGCATAGATGGTCAATTTACATGTAGCTGCATGCCCCACTAAAAGCATGTGGGAACAAATGGTTAATTTCATGAGAGTGAAAAGTTTTAAGGACATTCGATCTGTTTCTTTTTCTATTAAAATTCCCCACTCTAAAAAGTGGATGTAATTAATTCTTTTTGTTCAATGCGTAAATTATTAATAATGTTAGTACTCCCATTGAACAATTAGTGGTAACTAGGTAAGGGCCCAGCAAAAACCAGAGGGATCCATTCTAGCTCTTGATGAGTTCATATTAAAAAAAAATAAAGTTTGTCTAATACAAGAGAAAGAAAGGGATTTGACATTAGTTTCATCATGCACAACTTTGGCGTTTTTAATCATTAATAATATTCTCTCTTCGATGTGGAAAAAAAAAAGAGAGAGTCAATCGAAAAATCTCAAGCTTGATTAGCAAAAAAACATAAAAAAATAAAAAAAAAGGGAAAAATCTTACCTTAGCTCGAACAACCATTTAGTTTAGAAAGATAAGAAAGAAACCATATTAGACACAGGTAAAACAATGTTCGAGCTAAAAAAAAAACAAACAAATAAATAAATATGTAATAAAGTGGCAGAGCATGGTTTATTAATATCAAACCAATTAATATTGTTTAAATTGATAAATTATTTTTACAAAACTTTTTCTACTTTTCTCTTTTATTTGATTAAGAAGGTTTTGTCAATTCAAACGATGTTGATCTTACATAATTAACAAATCACACTATGATGTTAAGGATAGATTTAAATGTTTTTATCTTTGGAGGGGAAATTACTAGAGTAAAGTATATTTATTTATAATTTGGGAGAAATATAAAAAAAAATTACAAAACATATACATGAAAATATTTCATGTAATTGATATGAATATTTGAAAATATTTCTTTATTGTCGGTTTTTTGGGTTGAGCTTGTTTCTGTTTCTGGTTGGTATTTTCAATTCTCATTAATAATATGATTTGTTTTCTTTCAAAAAAAATGAATATTTTCATATACAAAAGTTTAAATACAAGATCAACTACAACAAGAATCATATTTTCATGTAAGTACAAAACCCTTTAAAAAAATATTAAACTAAGACAATTAATTCATTTTCTTCACAGAAAATATTAGAAAAAAAATATTATCTTTTTCTTACAAATCCAATGAGATTTGAAGACAATTTTGAGATGATTAATATCACTAAAGTGGGGAAAAATAAAATAATTAATTGAGGTATTTTAATAAATTCATGAACAATATATAATATTCAAGGTTTTGGGCAAGTCAGTGGGGCAGGTGCCCCCACCAAATGCATTCGTCTCTGATGAAAATATCGTGAACAATATTGTTAAAATATAAAATTTAATTGAGTTATTTTTTATTAGTTTAAATTTGTGGGATAATTAGTAACTTAATTATTTTTTAATATGGTATTAGAGCATCATGTCTTGGTATCGAGTCTTGAGAATGTTATTTTCATTTAATATTTCACTCAGTTCTTTATCATTTGATATTTGGACTTTCTTATACTTGAGTTTCACGTGCAAAACATTTAATCTTTAAATTAGGTTACACTTGAGGAGATGTGTTAAAGTATAAAAAATTAATTAAACAATTCCTCATTAGCTTAAACAATTAAAATAATTGATAACTCAATTTCTTAATAAATATATCACTAAACAATGTAGTCTTTGAGAAAAAAAATATATCTTATGAAATCTTAAATGACTTTGAGCCAACTTTACTGGGATTTTGTAGGATTAAAACTAAAAGAAAAAGTAGATGGAGTAGGAGGAATTTTTAAGAGTTCTTGGCACATGAGAAATTAATTATGTACCACACATTTTTTTAACCATTGATATAACAATAGCAAAAAGGAATTTATTACTTTCTCATGTGCGTGGAATTCTTAAAAATTTATTGTAGAGTACATACAGATATGTAAAATTGAAAAGAATGAAAGATGCATGGTTGTGATATATACTTTAATCTAAAAAAATTTGCTTTAATTTCCACTCAAATCTGTTACCAAACCAGGTCACACTACATTTTATTGCATGTACTATAGTTTTTGTCTCTCTAATCCGCATATGAAGAACTAGAAAATTACAAGTGAGGCGACTTTCGTAAATGTACTATAATGAGGAGTAATAATTTCATGTGGGGAAACGGAGGCACTCATGCAGGCCAAAAAAAAAAAGGAAAGAGAAAAAAGAGGATTAATGATAGACTCCATATTTGTTTGGGAGCTGATATCCTCTTTAAAACCGCTCGAAGTCTGCCGTGAAGAAAAGGGGCAAAGAGAGTGGAAATTTCAGCAAGATATACAGAGGGCAGAAGCATGGTTCCTAGGGAGAAAAGGAGAGCTGCTTTATATGAGAAATTGCAGCAACTTCGTTCTGTTACAAACTCTAGTGCTGTAATTAACCTCAAACCACTATATATTCTATTGTTTAATTTTGCTTGCGTCTCTTAATAATTATTATTTCTTCTTATTTTGTGCCGGAATAGATATTCTAATTAGTCAACATAGCTATCTATCTTTTAGCAATAAAAATTACGACTAATCCAAATTAAGCAAAGCTTATTGTCTTTTTGGGTTTTCTCAATACCCTTTTGTCTAAGTAAGAAGAATATTCTGATCGAGAGTGAAAAACTAGTATATTGATGATGATGATGTGAGCAGGGTCGGTCTTGATCCTGCATCTTCATTAATTACTTATTGATTTTGGTGAATTAATTGTGTACTTGTTTTAATTTTGCAGGTGAACAAAACTTCTATTTTAGTTGATGCATCAAAATACATAGAAGATTTAAAGCACAAAGTTGACAGGCTGAACCAAGAGATTGGAACTTCACAACAGGCTTCGACTGCCCAGGATCAGTCACCTATGGTGCGTTTATATATATAAACATATCCTTTATATATTAATGTAAGATTTATATAATTAAGTATACCCTCATTCATTTTTATTTGAATTTTTATTAGCAGGTAACTGTGGAAACCCTAGAGAATAAGGGATTTCTTATCAATGTGTTGTTTGAGAAGAACTGCCCGGGTTTGCTGGTCTCCATATTGGAAGCCTTTGAGGAGGTGGGCCTTGATGTGCTTGATGCTAGGGTTTCTTGTTCAGACACTTTCCAACTAGAAGCAGTTGGAGGAGAAGTAAGAAACACTATATCTTCCAATTTTATTCTTCCTCTCCTTTTTCTTCTTTTCCTGTAATCTCCATGTAATTTAATTGTAAAAAAGAGGGCTAATAGTGTTTGACCTATTCCATCCCTACTTTTTACGTGGCGAGTGGTTGTGCTTGAAATTCGCGTGTAAAACAACAAAAATATTAAAATTGCATTTGAATTTATGAATTTGTATTTCAAATTAGTTAAAAAAAGCTTAGATACAATTTAAAACTTTTACATTAACATTCACATGGATAAATTGATCAAATATTCAAAACATAAGAATTTAAAATACAGTTAGAAAGGTGACATTTTAAACTTACAAGTTTATAAAGCTTGAATGATTTTCTAAACATGCAAAATTAAATATTTGAAATTTCATCCAAACTATTTAAACTAATTTTATATACAAATACATGCATTTTAAAATTAATGCTTTTAAATGAAGCAAGTACTCTTTTAGCTAGAAGTGAATTTATGACTTCTGGCATGAATACATTCATATATATATATATATATATATATATATATATATATATGATCATGAGCTTTTGTATCATCCTTAAAAACAAAAAAGTAGAAACACCCTCACGTGTGAATGTATATATTGTTTTGCAAATCAAACTCACTTGTGAATTTAATGCACGTACACAAGGTTTATGAACCACTCATTTCAGATTTTTGATTGCCAGTACTACTCAAAACTGAGTGTTTAGGATTTGAAATTCCTTTCTTTTATCTATCTAACTTTGTAATCGAAAGCTCTTAATTGGAAAAGCAATGCAATATTTGTGTGTGCTCATGTGGTAGTTACATGCAGTTAACTCCTTTTAGCTCCGTTAACTAAGTAAAGAGTTAATTCTTGGTATATTGCAGAATCAAGGTCAAACAGATGGTGTAGATGCTCAAGTGGTGGAGCAAACAGTACTTCAAGCTATCCAGAATTGGAGTAAAAATAGAGATCAAGATTAAACTATCTTTTATTTCCTCTTCCATTTGAAACCCGTTTTCTTTTCTTTTCTTTTCGATGCGGTGTAATTAACATCATTTCCTATATTGAAGGGAACTTCTAAATCTTCTTCTTATTGCTAAGCTACCTCTGCATGTTTGTTCAATAAAGGTTTGCATTATCTTTACTTTAAAACATTAGAGAAGAAATAAGTTGTTAAATCCTATAGGGGTAAATTATACGGGCCTTCCATGAACTTTACTTTAAGCCATTGGTACTTAGTAAACAAAGAATTTTTGTTTTGACCATTAGGTAAACTTTTGGGATAATCAATCTCCAACTGAAGAATATTTTTAACAAATTCGGATATTAGAATTCTATGTGAGATTCTTTAAAATTGGTGTTGTTATGGTGAGATAATATATCTTATTTAAAAATTAAACTGTTAAGTCATATACTATGAAGTATAAACACCTAACAAAAATAAATGTTGTGGTTCAAACTATAATCATAGATTTGATATTTTAATAAGTGGCATACTATTTCACCTCGAAGAATATCAATAATAGAGGATTCAAATCAGTCATTATCATGATATTGGAGCGGAGATCCTATATTCTAATTCTGATTACCTTTTTTTTTTTTAAATTCCTAAGTATGCCTCATGTAGAAAATGGTTTTATAAGTTGGTTCCAACTAAGGAACATTAAGCTATATTTCGAAGCTCGTCATGAAGAATCCAGAAAATTTGGTTGGTATAAAAATAACATGGGTCACTGTCTCTGTTGATGCCCTTTTGGACAATGGTTGCATAGTAGTTCAAGCTACTAAAATCCGATGCAGTTTTGTTTTCTTTTAATTTACTAGCTATACCTAATTTTTCTTTGTTTTATTTTTTGGAAGAGGGTGCACATGAGGGGGCCAGTGGGGTTGGTAAACATGGTATGGGACAATGCTATTCGATGCTATTATATCATATACTCCTCCTACTAAATAATGTTTGTTAATGCCTTTCTAAATAAATTAAGAATCTCTGCTGCTAGTTTTGAGTGAGAGATTCAGCGACACCACCTTTTCTTGATGGAGGTTTTGCAGCAAGTGGGTGGACTGAAGAATTCTAACTGTTTTTTTTTTTTAGTGAAATCTGAAGATTTTCACTCCAAAATGGTTGATGTCTTACTTGGTCAAGAATGTAGGGTGAATGACAAATAGTTTGATGAAAAAGTGTTTGAGAATTTTTTTCTCTTTGATGTGACAATCAAGTTCGAGTGTAGTGATGGTGCGTTTCAATCAAGGAAATGATCATGATTTTTTTCATTTCATATGTAATCAAGTTTATGGTGAGACTGAATGTCATATTATCAAATGAAAAATATTTAAATTCAAATTTGTTAAGATAACATTCAATCTCACTATGAATTAGACATTTATTTTAATTCTTGAACAAAAAAAATCGTGGTGCAATCAGAAAAAAGAACGATTTGAGCCAATAAAAAATTTTCAGTTAGAAGTGTTTGCGAGGCTGTTAGAGTTGCTGACAAATTAAAGCTTGTTTCTCTGAAGTTGTGCGTTGGTGGAGTCTCTCTAGTAACAAGTTGCCTCTGGACTGAGTCGCCAACTTCTGTTTAATATGGGCTCCAGTCTCTCTTTAGTAGGTTTGGGCTCAAGTCAATCCATATTTCAGTTGTCAAGAAACATGCGAATTAACAAACAAAAAGGTGAAACAAATCGAATGATTTGATGGGCCGGTCTGCTGGGCTTCATACTTGTACAAAGATACAAATATAGGCTCACAAATATCAAACTAAATCTGATTCTCCACTTAATTTCCTCAATTTTTTTTTATGTTTTGGTACGAGATATATTACTTTACCGTTACAACTAAAATTTTAAAAGCTACGTTTGTATATCATAACAAGAGGTATAAAAAAGTTATGTATTATTTTCCCCTTTTAATTATGTTTAAATTATTAGATCTAATAGAAAATAAATATAATTATTAATTATATCTTTTATTTAGATTTAATAATCACGTGAAGCTATGATTTTTGTCTGTGCCATGTGTTTAATTTTTAAAATTTTAATATATTTTTTAAATCTAAAGGTTTTATTGAAGATTATCTAAATTTGCAAAGTTGAAATTGATATAATTAAAAATATACAGTATAAATTAAGATTAAAAATATAAAATTATTTTATTTGATTTCTCAATGTTTTTTTGTACGCTTCTGTTACCGCGTTGAATGCATGTGACCATTGTATTAAAAAAAACAATTGGTCTCCCACGTCAAATGTCAAAAAAAGCAGGAAGAGGCGTGCTTGAAATTTCCACCACACGAAGTCTGACACGTTTATATTCTTTTTGAAACTTTCGTAAAGTATTTACTTAGGTAACCAAATGATTGTGGGCCAATTCTACAATGCTCCAATCATGAGTTAGGAATCTGATTTTTAATTAATTGACAAAAAAAAAATCTAGATGGGGAATTTATTTTAATTAAAATAGAGACGTAGTTGTTAATACTTTATAGTCGTGCCCAAATCACTTCAAGTAAAACATTAGATAAGAAAATGTTGAAAATTATGAACTAATAGCTAGCACCGTTTTTTTTTATTTATCAAGACGACGAGCATTAAGCCTTAACTTATGCCTTAATAAACCCAGTCTAGTGAGGCAAATAGTTGTTGCCTTAGTTTATAAAACACTCGTGGAATAATAAATTATTTAATGATTGATAAAATAATTTTTTAAAATAAAAATAATTTAATAAACGATAATAATGAAATTATAAATTTTTTAATATTTAATAAAATAACAGTGAAAACAGTTTTTTTAAAATGAAAATTGTTTCATAAACAATTTTTTTAAGAGTGTTTGATATACTTTCTATTTATAAAAAATAAAAATAATTTTGTAAACTCTGACTAATAGATGGTGTCCTATTGGGCTTGATAATAAAAAATAGAAATAATATATGGTTTTTGAAACAATTTATGATAAAATGATAATGAAACTATAGTTTATTTTATGTTTAGTAAAATAGTGGCGAAACAAATTTTTTAAAAAAAAAATCATATCATGAATTGATTTTAAGAGCGTGTGTAAAAACAATATAGATATAAGTTGTTTATTACCTGATAAAATATAAATGAAAATAGCTTTTTAAAAACACATCAAAACCATCTCATAAACCATATTTTAAGAACACTTGTTAGTTTTGCATAATATATAAAAAGTTATATCCTCTCATTAGATTAAGTTTTTTGAGATAATTAATCATCTAATCATTTATTTAACATAATGTTGGAGTTTTATATCTTAACTTTGAGTTTTGGAGGATTTTCGTTAATATCTCACCCAATAATTTGTCAGTTTTGAGATTTAGTGCAAAGCCCATCCCTTTTTGACTTGCTTAGTAATAGTTATACCATCATCTTACTTTTAGATTTGCATGCAAAAACCATTAATTTTTCATTTAGTTTACAGGTCAAGGTATATTTTAAACTATTGAAAAAAATAATTAGACTATTTTTCATGAATTTAAATTTTTAAATAATTAATCACTCAAATATCTATATGACAACAACAAACTTGAAATAAGAACCAAGCCTCAAAGATATATAATTTTCTTTTTCTTTTTTCTACTCCCTTAACCAATTAATCATATTTTTGTCCAAAAAAAATAATTAATTAATCTTATTTTTATATAGAACGAAATAAAAATATAATTCAATTCATTTTTAAATGAACATTTATATCAAAAATCATTAACTTTTGGGTAAGTCTACATTAACTCCATTAACTTTCAATTTCACAAAATAGCTTCATGTATGCTACCCAAATCCCAAATAGCTCATCCCAATCCCTCACGTTCTTGAATTTTGAATTTTCACACACGTGTGGCATGTATAAACTGAACACGTGATGTGCAAATTAGGCGCAAGATACTAAAAAACGTAAATACCAATTTTTACATGGGGATGAGCTATTTGGTATTTGGGTATCATACATGAATCTATTTTGTGAAATTGAAAGTTGGTGGAGCTATTGTAGACTTGATCAAAAAGTTATGAATTTTTTTTTATATATAAAGGCCTTTTAAAAATGAATTGGTAAAAAAACTTATTTGCAAATGAATTTTCATTTTTAGTTTATTTATATAAAATTATATAATTCAATTCTCTTGTTTATAATGTTTAAAATAAATGAGAATGAAATTAATATTTAGATTTCAAGTTTTTTTATTAGCGAATTTTGTCATTTCTATTCCATTTTATGGGAGAGATTTTGATCAAATATAATTTATTTATTTTGTAAAATTCATTTACAAATTTTATTCGTTTCGATAGGATTTACTCAATTCTATAATTAATTTATTTATAAATAAATTTTATATTTTTTTATCTTTTCAAATATAATATTTAACAAATATGAAATCATTGATAAATTCATTAAAGATGGTAGAATTTTTTCGTTCCAACCAACTCCTATTGTCGTTTTTGCTCGAAATCGATGTTTCTTTTTGGTAAACGTTCGAAGATCTGCAACTGCAGGTCTCTTTCGGCCACAACGTTTGCCACTTGGGTCCAGTGCTCATCGGGTGCGCCTATCATGGGTCAATGCATGCTTGGTCTCTTTTTCATTTCTTTTTATTTATTTTTTACTTGTTCCTACTTTTTTTTTCCTTTTCTCTCGTTTTTTCTTCATTATTTTTTAGTATTCACTTTATTCTTTTTTTTCTTCAAACAAAATATTATACAACTTAAAGTTGACAAAAAAATGTGTATGAAATAATTTTTAATCAAAATTTTTAATTTAGCATATAATAATGAATTACTATATTGTATAAATAATTATGTGACTCATTAGATTTTTTTTTTACTAAAACAATGCTAAATACAAGTAGTATAATGAATGATTTGATTATAATATAAATCTGTATTATCTTATTATTCATATATAAGTCCACAATATTATCACAATTTATTTAAAGTGTGAGAAAATTATATATATAAAAGAAAAATAACTCACTTACCGTAAGAATCAAACATGATTTTCAAATTAGATAGTTTTGATTTTTAGAGAATCATTTTTTTTAAATTGCTTATTAAGCATATTTTTTTCAATCACTGTTTACAAGCTATTTTGAACGGGACTTTTGGTGGCGTTTGTTTTCATAGTGTTAAGTGTTGAATACTAAATGAGCATTTAAATAATGTTGAATAAATAAGAGACAATGTCTAAATGCTAAATGATTAAATATTTAAACTGTTTGATAATTGAACTGATTGAAATATCTATATACGATCATTTTCTCTTTTTAACCCCTTAATTGTTAAGAAACATAACTATTTATTATAAATAAAAATCAACTGTTAATCTGAATAAAGTTTACATGTTTCATAAAAAAAATTCTTAATTGTATTATTTTATTTTTCTTTTAATAAATTGAGACACCATTTTAGGACAAAAAAAACACAAAGAGTGCAATCATTGTTTTAAAAGTAAAACTAAAATAAAGGACAAGAATTGAGGGTATTTTTGAAATTTAGGAAAACCACTAAACAAACCCTCCTCTCTCTCTCCCCCGACAGCCTCTCAAACTACCACAACCATCTTCTTCGCGGTAGCCACATCGCACCACCACCACCACCACCGACCTCAGTGCGATTGTGCCGCTGCTCCTCCGTACCATTACCATACTGCCAGCGTACCATCTCTTCCTCGCCGCTCCTCCACTACTATAATTTCCTTTTTTTCTCATCCTTACAACTTCCTCAGATTTTCCTTCACTTTCCCATCATTCAAACATCATATGAAACATTAAATTATCAAAGAACTTCCTTAATTTAAGGTATCAAAAGCTAACTCAAAGTGGATGTCGATATTGATGAAGGAGAGGGAGCAATGGAGGTGGGCATATGGTTGGCGTTATGGCGGGTGGATATGAGGCAGTTGGAGTGATGTGGTGGCAACAACGGTCGACGTAGGAGGTAAGAGTAAGAGTCTGGCGAGGTTGTCAGTGGAAGATGGGTTTTAATAACGAGGGATATTTGTGAGATTTTAAAAATATTGTGGGTGTATTTTTGTTTTAAATATATTTGAATGGTATTAAAATTTAATTTTAAATTTAATTTAATCAAAATTATTAAAAAATAAAAAATAAATAAATTTAATATTAATACATTTTACCAATTCAAATGTAATTCTACTTAAAAGTAAATAAACATAACTAGGTGGAAACTATGCTTAAAGGATTAGAGCTTCTCAATTATTATTCAAAATTTGGGTCTATTAAATCCCATCAGCAAAATCACAAGTCAATAAAATCTGCTTGAATTTTTCACATTATTTGTCATTATTATACGCGTCTAGTTTTCCGTATTATGTTAATCCATGCATGCAACACAATTATTACAAGAAGAATGTTGAATGACAATTAACATGCAAAATTCTTGAATAATGAGAACCAAAGAAGATATGTAGCTATTCATATATCTTATAAAAAGATACTAAATAGGTAGTGTCAAACGAGGTGGATGCTTAAAACCCACGAAGCCTACTTTAAGCAAAGCGTGTGGGGTAGCAACTAAGCAAGTGGACTATGAACGTCTGTGTCAAATATATCACTAACATTACCAATTCGTTATTTGACTTCATTAGCTGGACACCAACTACTCCCCTTGATTAGAATCTTGGAAGAAATTAAGAAAAAGAAACACAAAAAAACAAACAGAAAGAGACGGGTAAAACTTATTTTAAATTTTTAGGTTGCATAGGGAGTTTGAAAAGTTCTATTTTAAAAAAAAAATTAATATCGAGTTTTATTATTTAATAAAGTTTATATAATAAATCAAATATATAAAATTTTAATTAAAAATTATATCACGTTAATGTATATATGATTTAACTTATAGTTTATCAGGGATTTAAAATTTATCAAATTTTGAATGAAAACGAAATTTTAGATTGTAAATTAAAATTTATCAAAATATATTGATTTATTATAATTTTAAATTTTTTATGAATGTATGTTAAATGATAAATTAAAATAATAACTTAGAGATCAATATCTAGATTATAAGTAATATGACATTTACTAATCATGTCCATCAGCATATTTATTTCAATTTGAATAGAAAAGGATATGAACACTTAGTTGTTTCTAAGTCATTTAAAGAAAAACCACCGCATATAATTGTATTTTGATTTCAATACCCTTCAAGGCTACTCCTCATTGAAGAAAGAATAATGAAATTATTTCAATTTGAATAGAATCTTAGAACGTTCCATAGTGGCAAAAAGTATTATCTGTATTGACTTTAACAGATAAATTTACTACAATTAATTAATAAAGAAATGAGGATGGAGACTGATAAACTTACCTAATAACTTTTGAGAGCTACAATATGGCATATCTTTTTGCTAGTCCTACTCATACCCAACACATCACAAAAAAAGACCATTACTTTTAAATGTGACAATAGTAAATATACAGTTTTCATAATTGATTAAATATTATTTATTTTATCTTTTTCGTATATCATTGTTAAAAACATTGTTATGATTGATTTTAATATCTTACGTGATTAAATTTATTATTTTATCTCATGAAATTTTTATTTATTTATTTTTTTAATTTTTTAATAACAGAAGATTCGGTCTAGATAATATTTTCTTGCTAACCCCATTAGTTATGTCCAGTGAATTACAGCTAAGTGCTTCCAAATTACACATAAACATATTTAACTCAAGCAACAAGCTAGCCACCGCCTTTTACAAATTACGTTCATTGTTTTGTTTGTTACGTTGACTCGAGCCAAAGACAAAACATTCCATAGTCTATAAATAGAGGACAATCTATAGAGCCCAAAACCAACACAAACAAATCAAGTTCTACACTAGTACTTCTTTTTCTTTCTTTTGATAACATCATTAACCATGGCTTGCAAACATTTTACCTTTAAGTTGCTATTTTTTATGGTTATGATGAGCTTGGCCTCTGCCCAGTTATCTTCTAATTTCTATGCAACAACATGCCCTGCTGCCCTTTCTACCATTAAAGGAGCAGTGAGCACTGCTGTTTCCAAAGAGGCTCGCATGGGTGCATCTTTGCTCCGCCTTCATTTTCATGATTGCTTTGTTAATGCAAGTTTTTCTCCCTCGTTTTATCCATTTGAATTTTCATTAATCTTTCCTCTGCCTTTCTATGTATGTTTTTGTATTATTAATAGCGTAAACATGATGATATTATGGTCGGTTTTACCATAACTCACCATTAAAACAAGTCATCATAGATACTTTTAAATAAAAATCAAATTTATGACAGCTTACCTTATAACAAGTTACCATAAAATTATTATATTTTCCTCATAATTTTTTAAATGAATTTTTTTTTTCCATTAGTATTTTTCTTGTATTCATCTGAACCCCGTTGAATAATGGAGTTATGGGACCCAATGTTGCTAAAGTTGAGAAAACAATAAAATTTCTAATTTAAAAGCTTTATTTATATTTAATCTATCTATAGAAAATCAAAACTGTAACGTCTTTAGTGAGTGATTTGTGACCTTTAACTGGTAAGCTGTAAAAAAGAGATTTCCCCTTTTTCTTTTACAAGAAAATTAATAATACAATTTGATTCAAAAAATGTGTTCCCCATACAATTCGTTTAATTAGCTAACCAACTTTAAATGTGTGACATCAAATTGTACAGGGATGCGATGCATCGGTTTTATTGGATGACACATCAAATTTTACAGGAGAAAAAACAGCAGGTCCCAATAACAATTCATTGAGAGGATTTGAAGTAATCGATAATATTAAGTCTCAATTGGAGAAAGTATGTTCTGGTGTTGTTTCTTGTGCTGATATATTAACTGTTGCTGCTCGCGATTCAGTTGTTGCCGTAAGATTTACTATAATTCAACTTAATTTATAATATATATATATATATATGTGGTATAATTTATTTTTTTCTAAGTTATTTATTAGATTAATTCACCAATTAATAATTCGTTTTATGGTCTTAATTAGTTGGGTGGACCTACCTGGACAGTACCATTGGGCAGAAGAGATTCAACCACAGCAAGTTTAAGCGCTGCTAATTCCAACATCCCTGGACCAGCTTTGAATCTTAGTGCCCTTATTAGTGCTTTCTCAAATAAAGGATTCACTGCCAAGGAAATGGTGGCTCTTTCAGGTGATTACTAATTAGTAAAAATCTTTATTAATGAGCCCCAATTAATATTATCAATCACATTTTATTCAGGGCAGTAATTAAAGAAATTTTATCTATTTAAAGGAGATAAATTATTAGATGAAAAAAAAAGAATTATTAGATGGGTAATAATGTCTGCCACGTGATAATGGACCAAATAATAAAATAAATAACACATATACACTAATCAATTCTAATCATTATTTATTAAGTTTGGTTAACTACTTTTAAAAAAGGTTTGGTTAATGAAACAAACATATATACATATAATATATCTCATTTTTATTGGTTTGGTACATATTCCATGTGGTGGAGAAAGTGTACCATCCATTGCGAGAAAAAAATTCCTAGGTCAACCACATCAATCTAAAGCTTGACTTATCAATTTACATTACGTTCATAAAATCATGTGTAATACATCATGGTTGGTTTCTAGTTTAATTAATATAAATTAATTATAATTAAATAAGATATAAATCGTGCATGATTTATGTTTAATCACGTGGCATAAATAGATAAATCGAACCTTACTTAGCTTACTTAACGGTTAAATATTTTTATGTGATGGATTTGTATGATTGAGCATGTATATATTGTATGTAAACTAAAAATTCATAACCATCAATTGATTCAAGCACGACCTATGCAAACATTTCTCCTACCAAAAGATGAAATTAACCCTAATTTGATTAATATCTTCAACAGGATCTCACACCATAGGGCAAGCAAGGTGCACAACATTCCGTACCAGGATCTACAATGAGCCCAACATTGATTCCTCGTTCGCAACATCGTTGCAAGCCAACTGTCCAAGTTCTGGAGGAGACAACAATCTCTCCCCTCTCGACACCTCGAGTCCTACATCTTTCGATAATGCCTACTTCAAGAACTTGTTGAGCCAAAAGGGTTTGTTGCACTCTGATCAACAACTCTTCAATGGCGGTTCAACAGATTCTCAAGTCAATGCTTACAACTCAAACTTGGCATCTTTTAGGACAGATTTTGCAAATGCAATGGTGAAGATGGGAAACCTTGGCCCACTCACTGGCACCAATGGCCAGATCAGGACCAATTGCAGGAAGACTAATTAATTAATTGTGATCGTCTAGGCAATGGAATCCAATTTTGAGTTTTTTTTTTTTTTTTTTTTTTTTGGGGGGGGTGGGGGTGGTTTATAGGAGTTGCTGTTATTGCTTTATTGAGTACTTTGTGGTTAAGAAGATTAATCTTCTAATTAATAAGAATAAATTAAGGCACTTGTTTTGATCATATTGCTCATATGAATTACTGATTTAAGTTGTAGTTTCGGCGATGTTCTAGGAAATATTGCTTAATAAATATCACATGATCTTTTTAATTAACTATGAAATTAAGTCGGTACTTGATACAAATAGAATTAGAATTAGTAAAGTAATTTAATTAAATAAAGAATTAGATAATTATGATTTGATTTAGTTTGTCAGTAGTTGATTAAATTGTTAAACGGTTAAGATTGGTAGTTGGTTAATTCTTGTATTCATAGTTTATAAAAAACATTGTACACTTCATTAATAAAATGAATGGATAATCAAGAAACTTTTAAGTTTTATAATTTCTCTCTTTTCTTTTTATTTTTTTTAGGGGTTTGATTATTGACCATTAATTAGCGTTAATAATCTTCATCTTCCCCACAATTCACCATCAATCAATCTTCATATTTCATCCAAAATTTTGTTTGTGACAGTTGCAATCCTTTTTTAGCTTGTTTAGTTAATTAGTGGGCAATATGGTTTATCAAAGCGTAAAACTTAACAAATATATGCGCCCAAATTTACCAAGAATTTGCCAAATTTGAATCAAATATTATCTTCACAAAAAATTGAAATTAATGAGACTATTCAAATTAATAGAATATTGAACCATGTATATCAGCAAATGTAAATCAATAATTAATTAATTGTTATATAATTTATTTTATTTGACAATCAGTAAATTAACAATTATCCTAATTTTAAAACACAAATTGTTTTTGTAAAAAAATATATTTTAAAGTCATTTTGGGTTGGATTTTGCCCCCTCTACATAACACAAAAGATAATAGATCTGTAAAAATTCAAAATGGAGATGCAGGGTATCGAACCCACACATGCAAAGCAAGCACACATTTGCGCACACCCCCTGCATATCGGGGGAAAGATAACGTTTTATTTAATGCATATTTGAAGCATAATGGCCTTACAAGCTCTGATATCTGGGCAACAAGCAAGTTCAACATCCCAAGTCCAATCACAAGCAACTGGGGAGAGTGAAGGACAAGTTAACGGAGGAACTGGATCACTGTTTTGCTTCAGCCATTGAAGAGCAAGAGAACGAAAATGAAGAGAACCTTTGTACCTGGACAAGATCAAATCCAAATTATTGCTCTTTGAAATTCCTCTTTTCTTCCATTCATTTTTTCTTTGCTACAACAAAAAATTACATTTCTTCTCTTCCTTGTGTAACTAGTGCATTCACAATTTCAAAAGATGCATCCTATCTCTGCTATATCTAGTACTGCTGTATAGAACAAGCATCTTGACCCAAATACAAAACAAACAAAAAAAAGTACTCCAAAGCGGGGATTTTCTTCAATCTATTTGCAATCATCTCAATTGAATTTAAGAACACAATTCTTGGAACCCCTTGGAAACTTGTGAATGATTTGTTTATCTAATCTTTTTAAAAGACACAATTCAATTGACATTCTCTTCAATATTTTGCCATTTTCAACAAATATCTAATTATTTTTAACTTGATGTTGTTCGGACATTTTATTAAATTTAATTTAAAACACCAAATAAGGCTCTCAATTTTCTTGGTTCTTGAGATTCACGTTCTCGATAATTTTAACATTTTGTAGTAAACAGTAAAGCACATTGCTCGGTGGAATCCAATCAAACTCTATCGTTATAACTTCTGCTTCATCATATTCTTCATTATGCAAGTCATTGACAAGATCCGAACTTAACTTATTGAAAAAAAAAAGAATAAAAAAGTTTAATTTCAGCAAAAAAAGTTTAGCTAATTAAATAAGTGTATATCGCTGCTAATGTATTATATGGGTTTAGTCCCGTATTGGTTGTGTGTAGCTTTACTTCTCCTATTGGCTTGTATAAATAGGATAGTCCCACATTGGTTGTGTATAGTTTTGTCTCTCTTATTGGCTTGTATAAATATGATAGCTCCCTTTGTGAGTAAATCACACCATTCAATACAATTCTTCTCTTTGTATTGTCTCACTTCCTCTCTTAAATTCAATATGGTATCAGAGCCATAATGGTTCTCGGTATATTTAGAGTTGAGTATGATCTGTGATTGCCACTATTAGTGGATCTTTCACATCAGAAATTCTCGGTATATTAAAAGTTGAGTATGCTCTATGATTGCTACTATTAGTGGATCCTTCACATCAGAAAAACTTCTAATATATCCTTTTCATACATGTCGGGTCATCACTATAGTCGGAGTCTCATTCTCCATCGACATCATTTCTACTGTCGCTTCTGTTTCAGACATGCTGCTGCCACGTCAGTGCCACATCAATGACACATTAGTGCCACGTTGACCGCCACATCATCGGTTGACCGCCATATCACCGGTTTCTTACTTGTCGAGTCATCACTATAGTCGGAGTCTCATTCTCCATCGACATCATCTCCGTCGCCGCTTTTGTTTCAGACACACTGCTGCCACGTCAGCGCCATATCAACGACACGTCAGCACCACGTTACTCGTTGACCGCCACATCATCAGTTGACCGCCACATCACTGGTTTCTTGGAGGTTCACTTTCCTCTTTGCTCCTATGGCTTAATCGAACTTACCTCACAGACAGAGCACACACCAGAAGCCCTTATATTGCAAGTATTGTCATTCACAAGGGCATGAATTGCTCAAATATCATTCTCGCCTATGTAAAGTCTGCAGAGAACCGGGTCACTATCTTGCAGACCGCCCTAAACTTCTATCTGGAAATCAGTCAAATGGGAACCAATATCGCTCTCGAGGCTCATACAATCGGCCCAATCGGTCCTATTCCAACCCAAAGAATACTACTGCTGTAACTACTGATGCTACACCAACTTCATCCAGCTCTCCACCTGATTGGAGTGGTTTCTGCACCGTTCTTACCGAGGCTCTAAATAAAATCAGTAACAATATAGCCATGTCAACTACACTAGGTACAACCCGATGGTATTTTGATTATGCCTGTTGCAATCACATAACTTCTGATGCCTCTATATTATCCTCTAAAACTCGTGATGAGTATGCACCTACTATTCACACTGCCAATGGATCAAATATGCTGGTTAGCCATACTGGACATGTTGATAGTTCTCATTTGTCTCTCCCTGACACATATTTGGTTCCTAATCTTACGCTTAACCTTATATTTGTTAGACAACTATGTGATCTTGGACTTGATGTGCATTTTTCTTCTACTGGTTGTAGTGTGCAAGACCCTCAGATTGAAAACTCCTTGGAACCGGCCGCAAAGTTGGTCGCCTCTTTGAGCTCACTCATCTCCAAGTCTCATCCTCACCATCACCAAATCAATCAGCCGCATCCATCCCAGCACTCTCACCCGTGGAATTGTGGTACTCTCGGTTAGGTCACACTTCATCTACCCCTCTACGTTCTCTTATTTCTAGTGGTCAGTTAGGTTCACTTTAGCATAAGTATTTTCATTGTATTCATTGTCAACTTGTAAAACAATCAGCTTTACCTTTTAATGAGAGTCAGTCTGTTTCCCTCGCACATTTTGATTTAGTACATTCTGACGTTTGAGGGCCTTCTCTTCATGCATCAATGGGTGGTGCTCGTTATTTTGTTATATTTATGGATGACTATTCTCGTTATACTTGGTTGTTTCTTATGAAAAGCATATCTGAACTCTTTCAAATATATTCTGATTTTTCTTCTATGGTTCAAACTCAATTCTCTCAGAATATCAAAATTTTTCGTTCAGATAATGCAATGGAATATAAAGACCGTGCTTTTCTAAACCTACATCACAAAAATGACACGCTCCTTCACCGCTCGTGCCCTAGAACCTCCCAACAAAATGGACGAGCCGAACGCAAACATCGACATATTCTTGACACCGTTCGTGCTCTACTCATTTCATCATCATGTCCTAAACATTTTTGGGGTGATGCTGCCTTCACCGCAGTGTACACAATCAATCGTGTCCCTTCCATTACAATCCAAAATCAGTCTCCATTCGAGCGCCTTTTTGGTAAACCTCCTGATTACTCTAACCTCAGAGTCTTTGGTTGCGCTTGTTTTGTTCTTCTCAAACCGCATGAACACAACAAATTACAACCAAGGGCTCATCTATGTTGTTTCATTGGATATAGTATTGAACATAAGGGGTATCGATGCTGGGATCCTATTTCTAAAATTCTTTGTATCTCTCGTTATGTCATTTTTTGAGAATATCAAATGTTCTCTTCCTTACGGTCATTTGACATGTCAACCATCACTAACTCCAGATTCTTTACTGATCCATCTATTGAGTTATTTCCTGAGAATCCAGTTTCAGGTACTGTTGAGTCCACCTCCGAATCACCAGCTGATATCACCCCTTCCGTTCCGGAACTACCAGCTGATCCTACCTCTCCAGAGCCAACTCCAGCTCTACAGCCATCTGCTGACCTCACCTCTCCAACTCAATCGGTCGTGCCCAAGAATATTCCAATGTCTGATGAGTCTGCACCAACTCCCTTTGAGAGCCAACCTCCAGATCACCCCTGCAGATCTACCAGAGTAACTCACCCCCTTCCCATCTTGCCAATTACCATTGTGATTATCATTGTTTTTTCACTATACTTCATCTGCATGAGCCTCAATCCTATAAGGAGGCTAGTACTAATCCTCTTTGGCAGAAAGCAATGGATGAAGAACTTCAGGCCCTAGCTAAAACTCATACCTGAGATATTGTTGATCTACCCCATGGAAAAACTTCTATTGGGTGCAAATGGGTGTTTAAGATCAAGACACTTTCTGATGGCTTTATTGAACGATATAAAGGGATTTGCTCAGGAATATGGAATTGACTATGAGACATTTGCTCCAGTGGCGAGGCTCACATCTGTCCGTACACTCATTGCTGTCGTCGCCATTCGAAGATGGACTCTATTTCAAATGGATGTCAAAAATACATTTCTGAATGGGGATCTTCTTGAGGAAGTCTATATGCATACACCTCTCGGCTTGGATGCCCCTCGAAACAAAGTTTGTCGCCTTCGTCGTGTCCTATATGGTTTGAAACAAGCTCCACGTGCCTGGTTTGCCAAATTCAGCACTACCATTCATCAGTTTGGGTTCACACCGAGTGGTCATGATTCAACTCTGTTTATCCGTCATACTGCCAACGGTATTATCTTTCTTTTACTGTACATGGATGATATGGTTATTACTGGAGATGATCTACATGGTATTTCTGAACTCAAAAATTTTATCAGTGGCCAATTCGAGATGAAAGATCTTGGCGTGCTCACCTATTTTCTTGGCCTCGAAGTCTCATCTAATTCTGATGGATTTTTTCTCTCTCAGGCCAAATATGCCTTGGATCTCTTTTCCAAGACTGGGATCACTGACTCAACCACTGCCATTACTTCTCTCGAGCCGAATGTCAGACTTACCCCACTCGATGGTTCACCTCTTCAAGATGCCACTCTATATCGTCAACTGGTTGGAAGTCTTGTATATCTTACTGTCACTCGCCCTGACATTGCCTATGTCGTTCATCAGGTCAGTCGGTTCTTGTCCACTCCTCGAACCACCCATTACTTGGCTATTCTTCACATTCTTAGGTATGTCAAGGGTACTTTATTTCATGGGCTTCATTTCTCAGCACAGTCTACCCCCGTTTTACAAGCCTATTCTGATGCCAATTGGTTGGAGACCCCTCCGACAGACGTTCAACCACTGGTTACTGTTTCTTTTTGGGCAATTCTCTCATTTCCTGGCGTAGTAAGAAATAAATTGTGGTTGCTCGCTCCAGTACTGAAGCTGAATATCGTACCATGGCTGATGCAACTCAAGAACTTATCTGGCTTCGATGGCTACTCGCTGACATGGGTATCTCTTCTCCTGCTACCACTATCCTACACTGTGACAACAGGAGTGCTATTCAGATCGCTCACAATGATGTCTTCCACGAGCATACAAAACACATTGAGAATGATATCCACTTCATCCATGATCACATCCTCCAGAATACGGTTCGTCTACAATCCGTCAGTTCAGCCGATCAGACAGCTGATATTTTCACCTCCCACTTACCACCTTGAGTTTGAGGGGGGATGTTAATGTATTATATGGGTTTAGTCTCACATTGGTTGTGGATAGCTTTACCTATTCTATTGGCTTGTATAAATATGATAGTCCCATATTGATTGTGTATAGCTTTGCCTCTCCTATTGGCTTGTATAAATAGGATAGCTCCCTTTGTAAGTAAATCACACCATTCAATACAATTTTTTTCTTTGTATTGTCTTATTTCCTCTCTTAAATTCAACAATCGCAATCAAGACTCAATCACCATGTCCATTGTTAGAATTTTCAGATTATAAGGCTTCAGGAGGATGGCTGGTAGGAGTACCTTGCCAAAGCGACCACAATCTCTAATTCCAGGTTGATCAAATTTAGAAATATGGGTAAATTATTATCAAAAGCATAGCCATTAAAGAGGGTATTTTGTTCACCACCACAAAGCTCACAAAGCAATCATCATGATGCATGTCGTGGTATTCCAGATTTGGGGTCTTAACCACAAATTTATGCTTTGAGCAATACTCAAAATCTTCCAAGTATAATTCTGTAGTTAAACTCTTCAGGGTTTGGTGCAACAATATCGAAAGTTAATGCTTGAAGATGATCACCATCCTTAAGAAACCCCTTTATCGACAATATTTCAAGAGCAGGACAATTACAAAAGAGCTTCCACATAAGCCCAACATCCGGACATCTAAATGGATTAGTTTTGGGTCTAATTAGATTTTTGGGTTTGAGGATGGATTTATAATTGGTTTTTCTTTAAAAATTAAAGTTTTGATGTCTCAATGTTAATAATTTTGGATCGAATTCTTATTATCCAACTTCACAAGTTGCCATTCTAACAATTGAAACGAAATTAATATACACTGCCACAATTTCTAAAGTGGCTAAAGATATTATGATAATCAGATGGAAAAGCAGATGTCAAATAAAAATCAATCTAGTTCCACAGCTGTCACTTGCATGGAGTCTAATTCCCACGGTACAGCACTGATGTCCAATTACTTGAACAGAACCGATCTACAGAAATCTAATGGTCAGAGAACTAAGAAAGTGGATCTAACGGTGAGTTCCAGCTCTATATCTGCTCTAACCCCATGGAACCAAAACATTCTGCCGAACTGTCTTCTTCTATGAGGTCAAATGTCCTCCAGAATTATGTCCCGCCTAACCCAAATCAACTCCACCACAGTGACAGTAGTGGTAGCACACATTCCACCAGTGAACAATGGCCATATCCCTCATCAAACCCATTCCCTTCTGTCCACTGGAGCACCATTTTCACTGAATCCTACTCAGAGCCCCTTCCAGCGCAATCAACCTTCCCTTCCACCAATTGGACAACGAATCTCCCCTCCACCACCACTCCTACTGAACCCTTCACATTCCAGGCCGAGGACGGCAGCCTTTCATGCGATGTACCCCCGTCTCCCTATCAGGCTTACCAGAGGAGAAGGCATCAAGTAGAGCAAGATCAGCTTATTCGCAGAGGATTAAACGAATATGTTTACCCACTGCATCTAGACCCTCATATCTTCCTCATCGCCAACATCTTCCACCAGGTCAGACTGATTCTCAATCAAGAAAGGGGAAATGGTGTACAAAGCCGAGAGAATTTTTTCTAGTATCATATGTTTTAGCCGAAAACGAAGATCAATATCTCCCTCCCCACAGACTGTACTGAGCTCTCCAAACACTCTTTAAGAGGTGAAAAACAAAAAACTTAATAACACCATGTGATCTATTCAGATGTAATGTCGTTAAGTTATCCATTAAATACAAACAAACACAAATCTTAATTATACTCAAAGGAATAGCTCTTTGTGATTATTATTCAAAATTTGGGTCTATTAAACCCTATCAACCAAAACACAGTTCAATAAAATCTTCATGAATTTTTCACATTAATTATCATTATTATACGTGTCTGAAGTGTTGAATACTATCACCATTAATTTAATGTGTGAAAATATAACATATATAAATAAGAGATCATGATTTTTTTTATTTAAAAATTGAAATTGAGTCAAGTTTATGGTGAGATTGAATGCCACGTCATCAAATGAAAAATATTCAAATTCAAATTTGTCAATGTGACATTTAATCTAACCATAAACTTGACATCCATTTTAATTTTTGGAGAGGATTGTGATCCTATAAATTAAAAAATAACCCATTCACCATAAAAATTGAACGTGATTTTCATATCAGATAGTTTTGATTTCTGGCAAATCATTTTTTAAAATAAAAAATAAAAATCATAAATTAAGCATTTTTTCCGAACACTGTTTATAAGTTATTTTGAAGAACTTAGGTGGGGTTTGTTTTTTTAATATGAAGTGTTGAATACTAAATGAGCATCTAAACAGTGCTGAACCGATAAGAGTTAATATCTAAATACAGAATGATTAAGTGTTTAGACTGTTTAATAACTGAACTAAGGGATACATATGAATATGTATATTTACCATTTTAAATCATTTTAACTGTTAAGAACACGACTGTTTATTGCAAATAAGAGTCTGTTGCTAATCTAAACAAAATTTACATGTTTTGTAACAAAAATATTCTCAATTGCATTCTTTTTTTTAATGAATTGAGACACCATTTTCTGGCCAAAAAAATAAGGAGTAAAATCATTGTTTTAAAAGTAAAAAAAAGATAAAAGATAGGAATTGAAGGCATTTTTGAAATTTTGGAAAACCCCTAAACAAACCTCTCTCTCTCTCCCCTACCGTTCCCCAAACTACCACACCATCTTCGTCGCGACAGCCACATCACACTACCACCACCGCGTCAACCCCAAGTAAAATTGCGCCGCCACACCTCCACTATTGTAATTTCCTTTCATTTTTTCATCCTTACAAGTTCCTCAGATTTTCCTTCACTTTCCAATCATCCAAGCATCAAATAAAACATTAAATTATCGAAGTACTTGTTTAATTTAAGGTACCAGCAGCTAACTCAAAGTGGATGTCGATATTGACGAAGGAAAGGGCGCGACGAAGGTGTACATAAGGCTCGCGTGGCGGCACATGGGAAAGGCAAATAAGGAGGCATTGTAGCGGATGGATATGAGGCTGTTGAAGTGGTGGTGGTGGCAACTGCAATCCGCTTAAGAGGTTGGAGGAAGAGTCCGACGAAGTGGTAAGTGGAAGATGGGTTTTGATGATTAGGGGCATTTGTGAGAATTTGAAAAAATAGTGAGGGTATTTTTGTTCTAAATACACCTGATATTAAAACTCAATTTTAGGTCTGATTTGGTAAAACCCATTAAATGACATTAAGATGTGAAAAAGAAATGAACTTAATTGCATTATCGTTGCTCAATACTTTAGGAGATCGACTCTATTACATAAGTTGATTCCTAACTTTTATCTCATATCATGACATAAAAAAACAATTTTTATTGTATCGGCCCAAAACCTTGCTAATTAATCTTACAGTGCTTCCTCTATCAAATTAGATCTTTTATCCATAGAATAAAATATTTAATTTAAGCATATCTATTTTTCATATTTCGATTTCTATGAAGTTTATTTCTTTGCTACGGCTGATAAAAATCGTTTTTTAGATGATGCATATGTAGAATGCCTATTTCTTTTTTAGTATTTAATTTTTTAACTGCTCAAATACAATATGTAATACTATTAAGTAATCCATTAAATTCAAACAAATACAACCTTAATCATCATGTGGAAGCTTATGCTTAAAGGGTTAGAGCTTCTTAATTATTATTCAAAATTTGGTTCTATTAAATCATACCAACCAAAACACAAGTCAATAAAATCTGCATGAATTTTTCACATTATTTGTCATTATTATATGCGTCTAGTTTTCGTTATCATGTTAATCCATGCATGCAACACAATTACTACAAGAAGAATGTTGAATGACAATTAACATGCAAAATTCTTGAATAATGAGAACCAAATAAGATACTTTGCTACTCATTTATCTTATAAAAAAAATACTATATAGGTAGCGCCAAACGATGTGGATGCTTAAAACCCACGAAAACAACTTAAAGCAAAGCGTGTGGGGTAGCAACTAGCAAGGAAAATCTGTGTCATACTCAGCAATATTGCATTTCCAAGTTTATCAATGACAACGGTCAAATATATCATGCTCAAGGAAATGAACATCTTGCAATATTGCTATCATTAAGATTCCCAATTCGTTATTTGACTTAATGAGCTGGACACCAACTACTCCCTTTGATTAGAATTTTTGAAGAAATAAAAAAATATATAAAAAACAAACAAAAAGAGACGGATAATAAAGACAGGACAAGTAAAACTGATATGCAATTTTTAGGTTACTTAGAGTTTGAAAAGTTCTATTTTAGAAAACAATATTTGTTATCGTGTTTTACTATTCTATAAAGCTCATATAACGAATTAAATATACAAAATTTTTATTAAAATTTTTTAGGTTATATGATTTAAAACTTATTAAATTTTAAATGAAACAAAATTTTAGATTGTAAATTAAAATTTATCAAAACATATTGAATTTTTATAACTTTAAAATTTTTATGAATGTATATTAGATGATAGATCATGATAATTAATTATATTGTTGTAAAATTAAAATTTTAAATGAAATTTCATAAACTTTGTATAAGAAATTTCATAAACAACCTACGTGTAACAAAATCATATTATATTTTTACTAACATCATAAGTTATATCCAGTGAATTACAGTTAAGGGCAACAAAATTACACATAAACACATTCAACTCAAGCAACGAGCTAGCCACCGCTTTTACATCCAAACTTTCCATGAATTATTTCTTTAATTCTTATTATTAAATATAATAGTTTTGTTTGTTACGTTGACTCGAACCAAGACAAAATACTCCATAGACCATAAATAGAGGACAATCTATAGAACCCAACACAAACAAATCAAGTTCTACACTAGTACTTCTTTTTCTTTCTTTTGATGACATCGTTAACCATGGCTTGCAAACATTTTAGCTTTAAGTTTCTATTTTTTATGGTTATGATGAGCTCGGCCTCTGCTCAGTTATCTTCTAATTTCTATGCAACAACATGCCCTGCTGCCCTTTCTACCATTAAAGGAGCAGTGAGCACTGCTGTTTCCAATGAGGCTCGCATGGGTGCATCCTTACTCCGCCTTCATTTCCATGATTGCTTTGTTAATGTAAGTTTTTTCTCTACCTTTGTATTTATGTTTTTTTATTTTTAATCACGTAAAAATATGATATTATGGTGGGTTTTACTGTAACTCACAGTTAAAACAAGTCATCATAGATACTGTATAAAAATCAAATTTATGATTATTTATCTTAAAACAAGTTCCCATCGAAATTTTTATATTTTGTCGTAATCTGTGTTGTATTTGTTGATAATGTTTGGAGCACATTAATTGATTGTTTTTGTCCATTTGTATTTTGCATGCATTCATCTGAACCACGTTGAATAATGGAGTTATGGGACCTAATGTTCCTAAAGTTGACAAAACAATAAAATTTCAAATTTAAAAGCTTTATTTATATGTTATCTATCTATAGAAAATCAAAACTGTAACGTCTTTGGTGACAGTGATTTGTGACCTTTAATTGGTAAGCTGTACATATCATTAGTTACCTAGTCTAATTAGCAACAGCAAAAAAAAAAGAGATTTCCCCTTTGTCTTCTACAGGAAAATTAATAATACAAATTGTTTCTAATTTTAAAATTTCTGAAAAAATTTGAATAAAAAAATACGTTCTCCATACAATTCGTTTGATTAACTAACCAACTTTAAATGTGTGACATCAAATCGTACAGGGGTGCGATGCATCAGTTCTATTGGATGACACATCAAATTTCACAGGAGAGAAAACAGCAGGCCCCAATAACAATTCATTGAGAGGATTTGAAGTAATTGATAATATTAAATCTCAATTGGAGAAATTGTGTTCTGGTGTTGTTTCTTGTGCTGATATATTAGCTGTTGCTGCTCGCGATTCAGTTGTTGCCGTAAGATTTACTAGAATTCAACTTAATTTATAATCTATATATATTATATATGTATATACGGTATAATTTATTTTTTTTCTAAGTTATATATTAGATTAATTCACCAATTAATAATTATCGTTTTATGGTCTTAATTAGTTGCGTGGACCTAGCTGGACAGTCCCCTTGGGCAGAAGAGATTCAACCACAGCAAGTTTAAACGCTGCTAATTCCAACATCCCTGGACCAGATTTGAATCTTAGTGCCCTTATTAGTGCCTTCTCAAATAAAGGATTCACTGCCAAGGAAATGGTGGCTCTTTCAGGTGATTGCTAATTAGTAAAAATCTTTATTAATTAGCCCCAGTTAATATTATCAATGGCATTTTATTCAGGGTAGTAATTAAAGTAATTTTATCTATCAAAAGGAGAGAAATTATTATGAAAAAAAACGAATTATTAAATGGGCAGTATTATCCGTTACGTGATAATGGACCAAACGATAAAAGAAATGGCACATATAGTAAGCAATTCTAATTATAGTTTATAAAGTTAGTTAACTATTCTAAAAAAGGTTTGTTTAACAAAAAAAACATAAACATATATATATATATATCATTTTTTATTAATAATTTGGTCCATTTTCCATGTGGTGGGGAGAGTCTACAATCAATATTGAGAAAAAATCTTAAATCTCAAGTCTACTGCATCAACCATAGGCTTGGCCTATCAATTTAAGCCACATTCATAAACTCATGTCTCATATATATATCATGGTTGGTTTTTAGTTTAATTAATGTAAATTAACTATAATTAAGTAACACATGAGTTGTACACGACTTATATTTGATTACGTGACAAGAGCTGATAAGTCGAGCTTATAATTAATGTAATAAGACTTAGTTTACTGAAGATTTTCTTTAGTCACGAATAATGATTAAGATATTTTCATGTAATAGAGATGTACATGATTGAGCTATTGCACGTGAACTATAAAATGTTAGCCATCAATCGTTTATGCTACCATTTCTCATACCAAAAGATGAAATTAACCTTAATTTGATTAATATCTTCAACAGGATCTCACACCATAGGGCAAGCAAGGTGCACAACATTCCGTACCAGGATCTACAATGAGCCCAACATTGATTCCTCGTTGGCAACATCGTTGCAAGCCAACTGTCCAAGTTCTGGAGGAGACAACAATCTCTCCCCTCTCGACACCACGAGTCCTACATCTTTTGATAATGCCTACTTCAAGAACTTGTTGAGCCAAAAGGGTTTGTTGCACTCTGATCAACAACTCTTCAATGGCGGTTCAACAGATTCTCAAGTCAATGCTTACAACTCAAACACGTCATCTTTTAGGGCAGATTTTGCGAATGCAATGAAGAAGATGGGAAACCTTGGCCCACTCACTGGCACCAATGGCCAGATCAGGACCAATTGCAGGAAGACTAATTAATTAATTGTGATGGTCTAGGCAATGGAATCCAGTTTTGAGTTTGGGAGGGGGGGTTAATAGGAGTTGTTGTTATTGCTTTATTGGGTACTTTGTGGTACTTAAGAAGATTAGTCTTCTAATTAATAAGAATAAATTAAGGCACTTGTTTTGATCATACTGTTCATGTGAATTGCTGATTTCGAAACGTAAAAATATAATACGGTTGTTATATTATTATGCTTAAAAGCGTTATTATATTACGGTGCTTAAAAGCGTCACAATATTTCATGTGAATTGCTGATTTTAAAGTGTCAAAATATAGCGGTGCTTAGAAGCGCTGGTATATTACGGTGCTTAGAAGCTTCAAAATATAGCGATGTTTCTAAAAAAATGCATATTTCAGCACTTACATTAAGCGTCGGTATTGGCATTTCGACACCACACATACCGACGCTAGCAATAAGCGTCGGTATCGCATATTGCTACACTTTAAAGAGCCGAAATATGCAAAAAAAAAACATCGGCATATACCATTTATATTGTAGTGTTCAGTTATATTCAAAGAAATATTACTTCATAAATATCACATGATATTCTTAATTAACTGTGAAATTCAGTCTGCTGTTAATATGAATAGAATTAGAATTAATAGAGTAATTTAACTGAATAACGAATTAAATAGTTATGAATTGATTTAGTTAGTTAATTTGTTAGATAGATAAGATTGGTAGTTCGTTAATCTTTGTATTCATAACCTATGAAAAGCATTATACATCCCATTAATAATCAAGAAACCATTTTGGGCCTTTTGGAAGTCAAACTTCCGAGTATTTTCTCGGTTTGAATATTGGGCTTTTCAATTGTTGCGTGCCAATTTCAGAGGGTAATTTCTCAAAGCCACTATAACACAAAAGATAATGGATTTGTCTAATTATAAAAAGATGTATGTAAAAAATTCAAAATGGAGATTTGGGGTCTTAACCACAAAACTCGCAAAGCAATCATCATAGATGTCGTGGTATTCCAGATTTTGGGGTCTTAACCACAAATTTATGCTTTGAGCAATACTCAAAATCTTCCAAGTATAATTCTATAGTTAAAACTCTTCAGGGTTTGGTGCAACAATAACTAAAGTTAATGCTTGAAGATGATCACCATCCTTAAGAAACCACTTTATCAACAATATCTCAAGCACATGACAACTACGAAAGAGCTTCGACATAAGCCCAACATCCGGACATCTAACGCAAACATGGAGGACTTTAAGATTGGCATAGCTGTCCAGACAACGTTCTGGTTCTGGTTTTCGGGCTAGGGTGTGACTTTTTGACAGTGACGAGAGGTTTTAAATGGATTAGTTTTGGGTCTAATTAGATTTTTGAGTTTGAGGATGGGTTTGTAATTGATTTTTCTTTAAAAAAAAAAATTAAACTTTTGATTTCTCATTTTTAGTATTTTTGGATCGAAATCTTATCATCCAACTTCACACGTTACCATTCTAATAATTGAAGCGAAATCGATGTACACTACCATAATTTTTAATTTCTAAAGTGGCTAAAGATATTATGATAGCCAGATGGAAAAACAGATGTCAAATAAAAACCAATCTAGTTCCACAGCTGTCACTTGCATGGAGTCTAATTCACATGGTACAGCACTGATGTTCAATTACTTGAACAGCACGATCTACAGAAATCTAACGGTGAGTTCCAACTCTATATCTGCCCTTAACTCATGGAACCAAAACATTATGCC
Source organism: Bretschneidera sinensis (assembly GCA_023935145.1). Taxonomy (NCBI): domain Eukaryota; kingdom Viridiplantae; phylum Streptophyta; class Magnoliopsida; order Brassicales; family Akaniaceae; genus Bretschneidera; species Bretschneidera sinensis. Next base: position 142,199,068 of record CM043697.1, read on the forward strand.
GAACTGTCTTCTTCTAGGAGGTCAAATGTCCTCCAGAATTATGTCCCGCCAAACCCAAATCAACTCCACCACAGTGACAGTTGCGGTAGCACACATTCCACCAGTGAACAATGGCCCTATCCCTAAGATAAATTTAAGAGAGGAAGTGAGACAATACAAAGAAAAGATAATTGTATTGAATAGTGTGATTTGCTTACAAATGAGGTATCTATTTACAACCTAACCTAAGGGGAATGTTTCTCATTCTAACCGATATGGGATTAACATATACATTGTGTATATATATATATACATTAACAAACCCCCTCAAACTCAATGTGGTAAAATGGAGACCAACTTGAGTTTAGAAACTAAATCCTGAAGGCGTCCAGGAGGATATGTTTTAGTGAAGATATCAGCAGTTTGATCGGCGGAAGAAACTGATAATAGTCCAATAGTCCCACGGGTGAGATGATGATGCACAAAGTGACAATCAATCTCAATGTGTTTTGTGCGTTCATGGAATATATCATTGTGAGCAATCTAGATAGCACTTTGATTATTGCAGATGATGATAGTGGCAGTAGAATGAGTGACGCCCATGTCTTCAAGTAACCAGCGAAGTCAAAGAAGCACCTGAGTTATATCAGCAAGGGCTCGATACTCAGCTTCTGTTTGCTTCTTGCTTTGCCAAGAAATAAGAGAATCACCAAGAAAGAAGCAATAACCAATTGTGGATCTACGATCAGTGAGATCACTTGCCCAATCTGCATCTGAGTAGGCACGAAGCTCAAGTGAAGAGTGAGCTGAGAAATGGAGAACATTAAATAGGGTCCCTTTGATGTACCAGAGAATGCGAAGAGCTGCGGCATAATGAGGTATGCAAGGAGCAGAGAGAAATTGACTGACAATATGGACAACATAAGAGATGTCAGGGCGAGTAAATGTAAGATAAACAAGACTACCAACCAACTGGTGAAACAATGTGGGGTTTTCCAAAGGTGTACCATCCAGATAAGTGAGTTTAGAGTTGAGCTCAAGAGGAGTGGTATATGTGTTACTATATGTGAGTCCCACTCGAGTAAGAAGGTCAGAAGCATACTTTGCTTGAGAAAGATAATATTCCTCGGAGTTAGAAGTGATCTCAAGTATTAAGAAGCAACTGAGCTTCCCAAGATCTTTTATCTCGACATGTTAGCTGAGATAAGTCTTGAGATCCGAAATTCCAGATGTGTCATCACATGTGATGATCATGTCATCAACATAGAGGAGAAGAAGGATAGTACCCTAGTCCGTTTTCCGAATGAAAAGAGCAGAATCATGTGAGTTGGGAGTGAATCCAAAATCTCCAACAATGGTGTTGAATTTGGCAAACCAAGCCTAAGGAGCTTGCTTGAGACCATAGAGAGCCCGACGAAGTTTGCAGACTTGATGCGGAAGATGATAAGAACCAGGAGAAGGGCACATATAAACTTCTTCAGTGAGGTCACCATTAAGAAAAGCATTTTTCACATCCATCTGAAAAAATCCCCAATGATGAACGACAGTAACTGCAATTAAGCTGCGAACTGAAGTGAGGTGGGTAAACATTTTAGCAACCAAGCGAGCCTTATATTAGTCAATGGGCCCATCAGAGTGAGTTTTGATCTTGTAAACCCACTTGCATCCTAGAACATGTTTGCCTTTTGGTAGGTCTACTTGTGTAATGACCCATCCCGAGTTGGCCACCCCTGAGACGGTGTCATCACATTTTGAAAATCCCAGCACTACACATATATGCAACTATAAAAATAATACTAACAGAAATTTTTATTTTAATCTTCAATCCTCAACAGGGGAGGTACATCATTTTGATATTAACTTAAACATAATATACAGGGTAAAATGCATGAATATTTACAAATAAAATTTCTAAATTTCATTTTCTCATTTGTCTAAGGATATTGACACGTACGTGGCTTACAGAAAATGATTTCGTCTAACTCCCAACTCACCAGATTATTTGTTCTGTCTGCTACCTGAAATCATAGTACAACGAGTAATGAGTTTCACAAGCTCAGTGAAGTAAATTTACTATAAGTATTCAGTTTGTATAAATAGCCTTTTTTATATTTAATCATTTATCTCCCATATGATTAGATAATAACATGTAGTCTAACATTTAAATAATTACCATCACATCATACTTCTATGTCTTTTTCTCACTGTAACTATTTCTCTGTGAGACTAATTTATCTACAAATAAATTAAATACATAATATCCGCAACATTTTAGTAATAAAATCAATATGTAAAACAGATGCAATGCACGAATTATTATTAGGGAACGTCTTCCCACACGTCGACATGTTTTTATTATCTTAGACCGGCTCTCTCCTGGTTTTTTTCTTTCTAGCATATACCTGCTGTCACGGTATTTATTTCCAGCATATATCGGCTGTCACAGCTTTTTCATTTATTTTCAGCTTATATCGGCTGTCACGGTGTCCCTTTTATTTCCAGTATATACCGACTGTCACAGTTTTTCAATTAGACTGGCCCCCTCCCGGTTCTTTTCTTTTATATACATGCATATGAACAATGATATGAAATATATATCTGAACAATAATATAAAAACAAAATGAATTCAAATATTAAATTTAGCTATCATATCTTTCCTCAATTTCTGCTTGATAAATTTTACTAATTTCTTCTCCTCGTATATTACATCCATTTATTAATCATAACTCATTAAGAATTTTATTTATCACTATCATTATTAAATCGACTCATTATTCTAATAATATTTCTTTTCAAATAATAATTTTCCATATGTCCAAATATTCATATCATACCTATCAACCAAATTTTTATCTACCGCCAAAGCATAAGCTAATAATTTATTTTAATATTATCACTAGACAGTTGATTTTTATTTAGATTACTTAAAGTAAATCTAACTCATGACATAGCACTTAAATCTACCCGTGGATCACCTTTTTGCCTTTTCCATTCTTCTTAGCAATTTTTCCCTGTTGATGATCGTCAACACCTGACATAATATTTATATTAAATTTATAATTTATTCTTCAATTCTTCATAAATCACATCCTTTGAAAATTTTCACTTTGAATTCCGTGAAATTTCATGTATGCTAAAAATTCAAAAATAAACATTATAGTATTACCTTCTGTTTTTCTCATAGCTTCTCGCGACTTTCTATAAAATTCCCCCATAAACCCCTTCAAAATTTTGCTCTTTTAATCTTTATTTCGGTCCCCAAGTGTTTAAAGAAAACGTATAATGGAAGGAAAACTACACGAATTTGGTAAAGTGTAAAATTGTGTTCACATATGTGTGTGTGTGTGTGTGTGTGTGGTTGTATATATATAAATTTGATGCACAAAACCTTGGCAACACTTGTTTGTTTCAATTGGCAACTGTCTGACAATCTCCACATTATACCTTGCTGCAACATATGCAAGGCTTGAATTTTGCACTTGGAAACATGCAATTTACTTGGCAGCAGGTGCTGCCACCTGCTGCCATGTTTTTGTGTGTGTTTTTTTAATTGTTTTATAAAAATATAACTTTTCGCATTTAAATATATATATATTATTTTAACTCTATGTCATATTTATTAAAGTACTTTTTTACCCTTATTTTAAAAATACAGGTATTATAATTCTACCCACCTTACAAAAATTTCGTCTCCGAAATTTTCTTACCTAACTCAAGAAAAAGTTGGGGGTATTCCTTCCTTATTCTTGTTTCATACTCCCACGTGGCTTCTTCAACATCTTTGTTCCGCCATAATACTTGAATCAAAGGAATGACTTTATTGCGCAAGACTTATTCCTTTTAGTCTAGGATTCTGACCAGTAGTTGCATAAAAGTCAAATCTTCCTGAAATTCTATCGCCTGATTCGAGATACTATGGGATTCACCATGTAAGTACTTTCTCAGCAGTGACACATGAAACACATTATGTAATTGCTTTTATTCTGGAGGCAAATCCAAATGATACGATATTGGTCCAATTCTCTCGATCACCTCATACGGCCTCACAAATCTTGGGCTCAACTTTCCCTACCTTTTAAACCTCACCACACCCTTCCACAGAAATATCTTCAAAAATATCCAATCACCAACTTGGAATTCGAGAGGTTGTCTTTTTTTATCAGCATATCCCTTCTATTTATTATGGGCTACTATGAGGTTCTCTCTAACTAGTTTGATCCTCTCAGTAGTTAAATCTATCATTTCTGGGCTATATATCTTTCTCTCTCCAACTTCTTCCCGACATACTGGAGTTCTACACCTTTTACCAAATAAAGCTTCGAAGGGTGCCATCCCAATACTAGTTTGATACTGATTATTGTATCCAAACTTGATCAAAGGCAAATAAGCATCCCATCTCACTGAGAAACTCAATACAGTTGCCCTCATCATATCTTCTAGTATTCTGATGATTCTTTTTATCTACCCATCAATTTGTAGATAAAAGGTTGTACTAAACTGTAATTACGTACCTATAGCTTCTTGAAAACCCCTCCAAAATCTAGAGGTAAATCTAGAATCTCTATCTGATATGATACTTAAAGGTACTCCATGTAATATTACTATCTCCATTACATACAACTCAGCCAACTTTTCTAGACTCCATGTAGTTTTAATAGGAAGAAAATGTGAAGAATTAGAAAGTTTATTCACTATAACCCACACATCGTCATATCCTCTCTGGGTACGGGGAAAACCAGAGACAAAATCCATACTTACATTTTCCTATGGCCACTCAGGCACTGGAAGAGGTTGTAATAAACTTGCTAGATGTCTATTCTCAAACTTAACTTGTTGACAAGTCAAACATCTCGAAATATATTCTGCTACATCCTTCTTCATCCCTGACCACCAATAATTCTGTCTCAACCCCCTGTACATCTTATTATTACATGGGTGCATGGAATATACAGAATTATGAGCCTCCCTTAATATCTTTTTTCTCATCTCCACATCATTGGGAACACAAACTCTATGCCCCAATACTACCATATCATCTTCTCTAATTCTAAACTTAGTTGACTTCCCACTCGATACTTCCCGTCTGATCTTCTCTATCCCCTTATCTCTACCCTGCATCTGTAAAAAACAATCAATAATAGAAGATTGTATCACCATATTTGCCATCAATACTCCTCTATCATTGACACTCAACTGTATCCTTATTCTTTTTAATTCTATCATCAAGCTAGTATTATGACTCATCATAACAACTAATCTCCTTGTAGTCTTTCTACTCATTGCATCAGCTACTATATTACCCTTTCCTAGTTGATAATGAATTGTATAGTCGTAATCACAAATCAACTCCATCCATCTCATCTGCCTCAAATTCAAATCTTTCTGGGTCGGTAAATGCGTCAAGCTTTTATGATCAGTAAAAATTTCACAATTGGCTCCATATAAATGGTGCCTCCAAATCTTCAAAGCAAAAATTATGGCAGCCAATTCTAAATGGGTCGAGTAATTCCTCTCATGGTTCTTCAGTTGCCTAGATGCATAAGCTATAACTTTCTCATGTTGCATCAACACACATCCCAACCCCTGATATGACGCATCACTATAAACCACAAATCTTTCATCACCAGAAAGAAGCACTAATACCGGGGCAGTAGTAAGTTTTTCTTTCAACAGTTGGAAACTTCTCTCACACTCCTTTGACCACCTAAACTTCATATCCTTCCTGGTCAATTTAGTCAATGGTCCAACAATCATAGAAAAGTTTTGGATAAATCTATTATAATAACCAGCCAACCTCAAAAAGCTTCTAATTTCAGTGACACTCGTGGGTATTTCCCAATTCAACACTGCTTCTACTTTCTGTGGGTCAACTATTATCCCCTCTTCTGACACAACATGACCCAAGAAAGATATTTTGCTCAACCAAAACTCACACTTAGAGAACTTTGCATATAATTTCTCTCTCCTCAAAATCTCCAACATTATCTCCAAATGTTGCATATGCTCATCTTCATTCTTGGAATATATCAAAATATCATCAATAAACATAATCAGAAATCTGTCCAAGAATGGTTGAAACACCCGATTCATAAGGTCTATAAATGTTGCAGGAGCATTAGTCAACCCAAATGGCATCACCAAGAACTCATAATGGCCATAATGTGTCTTAAAAGCAATCTTAGGCACGTCCCCCTCATTTATCCTCAATTGATGATAACCCGATCTTAGGTCTATCTTAGAAAGCACTCTAGCTCCTTGTAACTGCTTGAATAAATCATCTATCTTGGGCAAAGGATATCTATTCTTGATGGTGATCTTATTCAACTATCTATAATCAATACACAACCTCAATGTCTCATCATTCTTCTTGATGAATAACACAGGAGCTCCCCAGGGTGACATACTAGGTCGGATAAACTATTTATCTAGCAACTCTTGAAACTGAACTTTCAACTCTCTCAATTCAGCTAGTGTCATTTTATAGGGTGCTATGGATATGGGTGCTGATCCTGGAATCACCTCAATAGAAAATTCAATTTCCCTTTTGGGAGGCAAACCAGATAACTCCTCAGGAAATATATCAGAAAAATCTTTCACTACCAAGATTTCTTCTAACTTCCTACTTTCCGTGGTAGAATCCACCACATATGCCAAATGCCCCTCACAACCCTTCTTCAACCATTTACTAGCAGTTAAGGTAGAAATAAGACAATTAGCAAGTATCTTACGTTCTCCCTGAAAATTAAACTCCTCCTATCCGAGTATCTTGAACGCCATATTTTTCCTAAAACAATTTACCCAAGCATGATATGCAGATAACCAATTCATCCTCAGAATTAAATCAAAATCTGTCATATCTAAAAGCAATAAATCAACTTCAAATTCTCTATCAGCAATATTAATCACACAACCTCGATAGATTGTCCTGATAATAACCCTATCTCCAGTAGGAACCTCAACAATAATTGCATGCATCAAAAGACTAGCACTAGCATCAATAAATTTCATATAATTACTAGATGCAAAAGAATGGGTTGCACCAGGATTAATCAATAATCTAGTAGGCTTGCCAATGATAGATATCATACCCATAAGAATATCAAGAGTGGCTTATGCATCATGTTGGGTCAATGCATAGACTCTGCTATCTCTGCACTGAAACTGGGCCACATCCTCGCTCAGCTACTGATCCTCGACCTCTACTCCGCACTCTCCTTGATTCACCACCTCTCTCCATCGTTCTTCTCCCAATACTTCTAACGCCTACGTCAGCAGATTTTCCCGCTGGACAATCTGCAGCAACATGTCTTCCCCTACCACATACAAAGCATATCTGCATAAGGAAACTATGAGCCAGATACCCCATCTGATTACATCTAAAGCAGACCATTGCCTCTCTATCATACATCAGGTTACCATTTCTCCTAGTGGCATACTTACCCCTCTACCATAACTTCCAATTCCCATAGCTTATCTCCCAAATCTAGGGATCCCACCGATATTACTCTGAGCTACAGAAGCAAAAAATCTTGCTTGCCTCTGACTCTGCACTACAGTTCCTTGTGACAAGAAACGTCCCCTCTAGGGTGGTCTCCCGCCCTGTACACCCATAATGCTACCACCTCTAGGTCCCTCAAACCTAGACCTCTTCAGCCAATCTCTTATACCTCTAAACTCCATCAAATCCTTTTCAATCTGTAATGCTTTATCCATAAGTACAACATAATTTCCTCGGCCCACATAAAAGAGTTTAGTCTGAATATCATAGTGTAATCCGTCTAAAAATCTCTTACATTTTCTCTCCTCCGTATTCACTAATTCAAGTAGAAACCCTGACAGGGGTATGAATCTACTATCATATTCAACCACCGATAAATTTTCCTGTCTTAGATGAATAAAATCTCTCTCTGGCTGTGCCCGAAAGGTATCTGGAAAATACTTCACAAAAAACTCATCCTTAAACTTATTCTAAGTTAAAGGTTGTTTTACCTATGTGCTTACCCTAGGAAAAATATCCTCCCACCATTGAGAAGCCTCACCCTCCAGAATAAATGAAGTAAAAACAAGCTTCTATCTATCTGGCACTAGTAAGACCTCAAAATATTTTTTGATTTGTCTAATCCACTGCTCAATTTCTACAGGATTTATAGATCCTCTAAAAGACTGGGGTTTAAACTAAAGAAATCTCATAAAACAATCACCTTGCATTTCATGTGCAAACACACCTCCCTCATGAACCTCTTGCCTCACCATATCAGGTTCTCTTCCACCCCTTTCCTTTCATCTTCTCTGTAGATTATTAGTCATTTCTTCAGCTGCAGTCATCCTCTCTATAGCAAGATTAAGTACTTCTCTCAATTCATCCTTCCTAACCTCAGATTCTCTCCCAACTCTACTAGTACCCGCTGCACTATCAATATGTTCCCTCGCGGGAACTATAAACTCAACTTCTTCTTCTGCTTTAGTTCTCCTAAAAATTGGGGGTCTATCACGTCCTCTCTGATTTAGAACTCTACCTCTAGCTCTAGCACGTCCACGTGTCATCCTTATATTATGCATTTAAAATATAGTTTATTTAAATCTTCCACTTTTTTAAGTTCTCATGCAGTCTACAGAATCTTAACACCTAATACTCTAATACCAAAATTGTAACGACCCATCTCGGGTTGGTCACCCCCGAGACAGTGTCATCACATTTTAAAAATCCCAGCACGACACATATATGCAACTATAAAAAAATACCAACATAAATTTTTATTTTAATCTTCAACCCTCAACAAGGGAGGTACATCATTCTGATATTAACTTAAAAATAATATACAACGTAAAATGCATGAATATTTACAAATAAAATTTCTAAATTTCATTTCCTCATTTGTCTGAGGATGTTGACACGTACGTGGCTTACAGAAAATGATTTCGTCTAACTCTCAACCCACCAGATTATTTGTCCTGTCTGCTACTTGAAATCATTGTACAATGAGGGATGAGCTTCACAAGGTCGATGAATTAAATTTACTAAAAGTATTCAGTTTGTATAAATAGTCATTTTATATTTAATCATTTATCTCTCATTTGACTGGGTAATAGCATGTAGTCTAACATTTAAATAATTACTACCACAGCATACTTCTATGTCTTTTTTTCACTGTAATTGTTTCTCTGCGAGACTCATTTATCTACAAGTAAAATAAATGCATAATATCCACAACATTTTAGTAATAAAATCAACAGGTAAAACAGATGCAATGCATGAATTATTATTAGGGAATGTCTTCCCACATGTCGACATGTTTTTATTATCTTAGACCAGCCCCTCTTAGTTCTTTTCTTTCTTGCATATATCGGCTATCACGGTTTTTTCATTTATTTCCATCATATACTGGCTGTCACGATTTTTGAATTAGACCGGCCTCCTCCCAGTTCTTTTCTTTTATACACATGCATATAAACAATGATATGAAATATGCATCTGAAAAATAATATAAAAACAACATGAATTCAAATATTAAATTTAGTTATCCTGTCTTTCCTCAATTTCTGCTTGATAAATTTCACTAATTTCTTCTCCTCGTATATCACATCCATTTATTAACCATAACTCATCAAGAATTTTATTTATCACAATCATTATTAAATCGACTCATTATTCTAATAATATTTCTTTTCACATAATAATTTTCTCCATGTCCAAATATTCATATCATACCTATCAACCAAATTTTTATCTACCACCAAAGCATAAGCTAATAATTTATTTTAATATTATCACTAGATATTTGATTTTTATTTAGATTACTTAAAGTAAATCTAACTCACCACGTAGCATCTAAAGCTACTCATGTTTAAAGGAAACGCTGAATGGAAGGAAAACTAAACAAATTTGGTAAGTGTAAAATTGTGTTCACATATAAGTGTGTATATATATAAAACTTTGCTGCATAAAACCTTGGCAGCATTTTGTGTGTGTGTGTGTGTGTGTTTTTTTTGGCTAGACATCCCGATTTTTTTTTAATTTTTTATTAAAAAAATTGACTTTTCGCATTTAAATATATATATATATATATTATTTTAACTCTGTCATATTTATTAAAGTACTTTTTTACCCTTACTTTACAAATACGAGTATTACAACTAGATCCCAAGTGTGAGTGTTTTCGAGTGCCTGTAGTTCATCATTCATTGTTTTTTTGCCAAAGAGGATCAGAACTAGCTTCACAATAAGACTGTGGTTCATGGTGAGAAAGAATAGTAGAAAATGCAACAAAGTCACGAAGCTTAACAGAATGAGTTTTTACCCGGTTACTTTGCCATGGAGGGAGATCAGAAGCTGTTGGAGCGGATCCATCGGAAGAAACAAGTTGCTCAGAAGAGGGTAAGGTGGATAACTCCATTAAGGTATCTGTAGACATATTAGGTGGTAATGAGATATCTGATAAAGAGATAGGATGTGTTAGAGCGGATCCATCGGAAGAGACAAGTTGCTCAGAAGAAGGTAAGGTGGATAACTCAATAGAGGTGTCTGTAGATATGTTAGGTGGTAATGACATATCTGATAAAGAGATAGGATGTGTTGGTAGAGATGTTGACTCAGAAGAAGAGATTGTCTCAAAAGTGTCGGGAAAAAGATCCTTAGAGAGGTCAATGAATAGGAGAAACGTGTTATCGTGGGATAGATGAAACTTGGACATGGAGGCGAACATCTTGTGTTCCTAGAAAACAACATGACGAGACACTCGGAGACGTTTGGAGGAAGGATCCCAACATCTGTAGCCTTTGTGTTCAACACTGTATCCCAATAAACAACATAAGCGAGATCTAGGTTCCAATTTTGTGCGCTCATAAGGCTGATGGAGAACAAAATAGGCATAACCAAATACCTTAAGAGTTCTATAGTCAGGTGGGTGACCATAGAGACACATGAAGGGTGATTGATTCCCAATGATGGGAGAAGGTACACGGTTCTTAGTGTAAACAGCTGTAAGAGCAGCTTCACCCCAAAAACGTTCAGGACACGAAGTGGATATGAGAAGAGGACGGCCGGTATTGAGAATGTCTCGGTGTTTATGCTCAGCACGCCCATTTTGTTGAGAGGTGCTTAGACATGAACGATAAGGAAGAGTGCCATGTTGGCGAAGAGTGCCATAAACGAGAGGTGCAACATTGTCAGCACGAAACACTTTGATATTGGAAGAAAATTGAGTTTTGACCATGGTAACAAAATCAAAGTACAATTGAGGTAATTCAGATCGATTACATATAAGAAATATTTAGGTGTAACGGGAGTAATCGTCAACAAAAATAACAAAATATCTAGAGCCTGCCATAGTAGCAGTGGGAGACGAGCCCCAAACATCAGAGTGAATCAAGTCAAATGGTGTAGAAGAAAAAGAATCACTTTTGTGAAATGGCAATGCTGATTTTTTAACAAGTTGACAAGGAAGACAATCAAATTTTTCTTTATTAACAAGCCCTAAATAACCACTAGACACTAAGAATAATGACTGACAGAAGCATGACCCAGATGGGAATGCCAGAGACTGACGGATGGTGTTGATGAGACTAGGGTTGTTGTCTGAACTGATGAAGAGAAACGGGATGGAATGTGAAGATTGATGAGCTCAAAGAGTCGTCCAACCTTACGGCCTATGCCAAGAGTTTGTCCCGTCTTTGGATCTTGTACACAACAACCAGAAGCAAAAAAAAGGACAGTTAGATCGAAGTCACATAATTTACCAATAGATATGAGATTGAGAGTGAGTTGGGGAATACAATAAGTATCAAGAAGATAAGTGTTTAATGTTGCAATTTTTTCGATATGACTCATGGTCATGGGAGAACCATCAGCAGTTTGAATAGTCAGAGTATGATTAGCAAGATGTTTGGTGGAAAAGATAGTAGAATCAGGAGTCATGTGATTACAACATGCAGAGTCAAAGAACCAAGATTATTTACCTGAAGTGGCTAGTATAGCAGTAGAAGGTAGATTACCATAATGAGAAAGAACTTGTTTGATAATTTTCTCAATGTCAGAGGCAGAAAACGTTTCAATGGAAGCAGTGGATGATGAACTTTCAGCAGTAGTGGCGGCAGATCTAGAAGGAGTACCGCGAGATATGTATTGCTAGGAATGTCTGTTGGGGTTTTGGAAACAATCATACTAAAGATAACCAGGGGCTTGCTTCTTACAAAATTGATAAACTCGAACTGGGGACTTTGATGGAGAATAAGACTCCGACTATAGTAATGACCCGATAAGTATGAAGAGGATATATAAGAAGTCTTTCTGATGCGGAGGATCCACTAATAGTGGCAATCACAGAACATACTCAACTCTTGATATACCGATAACCATAAAGACCCTGGCTCTGATACCAAGTTGAATTTAAGAGAGGAATTGAGACAATACAAAGATAAGAGAATTGTATTGAATGGTGTGATTTGCTTATAAAAGAGGTATCTTATTTATAGCCTAACCTAAGGGGAATTTTTCCCATTATAACCGATGTGGGACTAGTATATACATTGTATATATATAGACACACACACACACACACATTAACGCCCTCATCGAACCCATTCCCTTTTGTCCATTGGAGCACCATTTTCACTAAATCCTACTCAGAACCCCTTCCAGCGCAATCAACCTCCACTTCCACCAATTGGAAAATGAATCTCCCCTCCACCACCACTCCTACTGAGCCCTTCACATTCCAAGCCGAGTGTAGCAGCCTTTCATGCGATGTACCCCAGTCCCCCTATCAGGTCTGCCAGAGGAGGAAGGCATCAAGTAGAGCAAGATCAGTTGATTCGCAGAGGATTAAATGAATATATGTTTTCGCTACAACATCTAGACCCTCATATCTTCCTCATCGCCAACATCTTCCACCACATCAGACTGATTCTCATTCAAGAACGGGGAAGAGGATCACAAAGTCGAGAGAATTATTTCTAGTACCACATGTTTGTGGCCGAAAACGAAGATTAAGATCTCCCTCCCCCATAGATTGTACTAAGCTCTCCAATCACCACTGTGAACATAACAACGCAGAGCCCAACAAGTCCTCAAGCTCTAACAGTGGACCTCCCCCCTCCCCCAACCCCCTAAAAAAACAATGATGGGTTAGAATCCTCGCCTGGAACTGTCGTGGGGCAGGAAGATCAGTCTTCCTCTATGTTGGATACTCGTCTATCTTTTACTCGTTCTGATGCTGTGATTTCAAGGCTCTTATTCGATGACTACTATATAGCATCTTCATCAGGTACTTCGGGTGGCATTTGGAAGTTTTGGAATGCCAATGTTGTCTCTCTGTGTCGTACTGCCCTAATTATCTCCCTTGAAGTGAATTAAGGTCCAGCTCATGCTCCATTCCACCTCACATGCATCTATAACTACCCATAACTCCACCCCCATGCTCAATTATGGAATACACTTCGTTCGCTATCTATAAATATTTCTCAACCTTGGTTAGTTCTTGGCAATTTTAATGCACTCTTATATGCTCATGAAAAAGCTAGTAAATATTCTGTCAATCATTATGTGGTAGATGCTTTCTCTGCATGTATTATAGATTGTAACTTATATAATATAGAAGCATCTGGACCAGCTTTTGCTTGGGATAATAAGCAGAGGGGGTATAATTGCATTCAAGAAAGACTAAATAGAGCAATCGCAAACCCACATCCTTTTGTTAGATACTAACCCTCCTACATTTCGGTCTGAAAAAAAAAATTAGGTTTGAGAATTAATGGACACTTAATAATGATGTTACCCAAATAGTACATCATTTGTGGAATTGACAAATTAAGGGGTCTCCTAGTTATGTTTTTTTAATAAAAAATTGTTTAGGTTGCAGCATCACCTAAAATATCATAGTCTGATATACCACGAAGATTTAAAATTTAGGATACATGCAACAAAAAATGAATTTCAGGAATTACAATCTTTAAGAGGTTCCCCAAACTATCCTGATCTGATTGGGAAAGAAATACACTTATCTCAAAAGTACCTTCATCTCCTGAAACAATTAAGATGAGATTTCCAGGGCTCAAAGAGGTAAGTTTAAGAGGATATCTGATGTAGATCAAAATACCTCATACTTTCATGCTAGAGTTAAGCATAAACAAAAAGGATCATTTCATGTCAGTCTTAAATGATCCTGTAAAGGGTTGATTACTGGATCAAAAGGAAATTGCTAATATTATCTCCCAATTCTTCCTTCTGCTCTTCACTTCTACAAATCATAATGGTTTAGATTATCCTTATGTCCCTTTAATTCCAATTTTAGATAACAAGGATCATGAGCACCTTATGAAGCCTTTTACAAGGGAAGTAATTAAGGAGGTTATTTGGAAAATGGGAAAATAGCTAGTCTAACCAATACCTGTCTTATGCAGGAAGAGTAACTTTGATTCAGTCAGTCTTGCATGGCTAGCTTCTATTACAATCCATGCTATGACTTCTTTTAAACTCACTGAATTAATCTACCATACAACAAATGGAAAAAAGAAATTAGGAATTTTGTATGGCAAGGATGTTCTCAACAGAAGAAACTTCATTTAGTGAATTGGAATCAAGTTACTATGCCAAAAGAATGGGGAGGACCAGGGATAAGAAAACTTTCTTTAATGAATTCAACATTGCAGTTTAAAAATATATGAAAAATTGTAGAAGCACCAAAAAACTTATGGGTTAAAACGGTTCATGATAAATATTTCCCAGACTACATCTAAACAAAAAAAGAAGAAAATAAAAAGAGATTGCTGCCATGGGTTAGACTCCGGGTCTATGAAAGATATATGATCAAGGATTATCTCAATAATGAATGAAAATAAAATATCTCTTTTTTTCAATGTTTTCATGCCATTCAATTATGACATGGACCTTTGCTCAATGTATCCACTACAATGTAAATGACATCTGCCGGCACTTTATTTCCGGTGCTTCATACAAACGCCGCAATATATAAACCGCTGGTGCTATATTCAAAGAACAATAATTTAGGTGAGAGTTACATTGAGAGCCATTAATCATGCTGTATTTAAAGCCTACATCAGAAAACAATATGCCAATAGTGGGTTATCTGTTAAATCTGTTTTCTTTTTCTGTATAGACTGCGCAGCTCTATAAATCAGTTTCTTTGAGTCTTGTTGTTACCTATGATTTTGTGGACTATTCTTTTCTTTTTCTCCTTTTTCTAAAGTAAATTATTAGACATAGAACTGGAGTTAAATTTTCTTGTAATTATTGATACTGTAAATATAGCTTCTCTGTTTGCTTTCCCAGGTTGCTAAGAAATGGATTTTTTCCTTACTTTAGGTCTTAGAGAAAAAGGGAGGAAAAAACCTTCAGTTGACTTAGTCTAGTAGATATATTGGATTATTCACAAGAATATTACTTAGCCATCTTAAGTGTTTCATCTTTTTAGGCAAAACCACAATAGCAAGATTTGTAAGATTCAAAGTTTCTCTAATTTTTGGTAATTGAATTGAAGTTTAAGTTCTGTCGGTTTCCAACCAAATTAGTAAATAATTTTTTCTTTTGAAAAAGAGAAACATGTTTTTAAAACACTTCATTCACTTGACAGCTGTTTTATCACAATAATAGAAGTTAATTTATCTTGCCTCAGCAATTAGCTTCATGGAAGTATCTCTTTACACCAATTTTGCAAAAATCCATAGAATCAGTTTCAATTAACATTTTCGGATGCCTATATAAGTTATTGTGAATATTGTGAGCGGTACTACTTTTTTTTTACCTTGTGTTTATGTCTTGTTTTAAAAGCTCATAAACAGATGTTTGAGGGTTGAAAAGTTCCCTTATTTGGCTAAGCTTTGTTTAATACCCCATATTTTTCCAAGAGATTCAGTTCACCAAAAGTGGCTATGGGCTTTGCTTATCATTCTCTGTGGAAATTGGTGACAAGCAGCTCAAGCATTAGAAATTTAGATTTTCTATTCCTACTTTGTAACCTGTAAATGTATTTTTGAGGTTGGGGTTTTGGGTTTAAGTTAGTCGTTCAAATATTTTGTAGTTTTTTTTTGTTCGATACGGCCAGTAGCTAAGGAATCCATCATTAGTAAAAGTTACGATATCTAAGCTATTTTTATTTTTCTTTTCGTTACCTTGTTTTGTTTGCTAAACCCTTGATTTTTGTTTGGCGCTCTGTGCTTTGGGTTTGTTATGTTTGTATGCTTTGTTTCTTTTGTACAGTTAGCAAATAAAGAGCCAAAAGAGAGCCTGACAAACTGCAACATAAAAAGGGCTCCCTGGGCTGTTTTCAATTATGTTTTTCTTTTCTTTAGCAAACTGACTTGAGTTCTGTTTATCTATATGTTTTGGTTCATATGTATGGGATATTCTTATTGGGTTTGATCATAATCTGAGGTTTGAAGTTGTATTTGGGTCTGTTAACATGAGTTTTGAGGTTGATTGTCGGTACTAATCTTAGTTAAATTTTAAATCTAACTTAAATCCCGATGAAATGTGTGTGTTAATTCTGCACCTGAACATGGAATTTACCTTGCCTAAAATCTGCTTATTTGAAATGAGATATTACTAAGCTATAAGAGATTTTGTGGTTGTTGGATCTGAAACGATTATTGATCTTGTTTCTGGGCATGTTATCTGAATTTTTGGTTAGTTGTTTTGAATATGTTCTGGTTATGTTGGGTGATTGTTTTTGTTCTGATTGGTTTTGTTATATAGAAGATAAGGTTCAATACTTTCTGGTAAAGGTATGCATATAGTAAATGATAGACGCGATGACGATGGACATGATGACTAATAAATTCTAATCCTTAAGTTTTATCTGAGCTGTCATTTTTGAAAATGTAATCTCCTTTGGTATTGCCATTAAAGAAAAAAAAAAGATTCTTTGAATTTTAGTAATCAAAAGAATATTCTTTTGTTTTTCTATTTAATTAAAAGATACTGTATTGAATTAAGGATGAGCACTGGGCAATGTTTCCTTTATTACTGTATATCTCTCATTTTCTTTTTGGGAAGTGTTAATGACACGGATTCTTTAGGGGATCCAAGGCAGTTTGCATATAGAATTGCAATTTTATCAAACCAAATGAATGAGATCTCTGTTTGGTTTATTTTGTTTGGACTATATTTTTGTTTTTCATTTGCAGAAGGTTTTATAAAAATATAAGATCTGATAAGCAACTTTTCTTTTATGTAACTTTCGCTGCATAATCTTTGGGAGAGTTTAATCTTTACTGTTTCGTAATTGTAGGTGACAGCTGAAGCTCGTGTGGCCAAACTTATTGCAGCTTCAGGATCTTCTGATGCTAGCAATAATTTACAAATACAAAATGAAGTCTTCACCGAGTTATGGGTGAAGGGAGTTCTGGTCGTGTCCGAGATCAAGGGTTTGGAGTTACACCCTCAACCATGTATGGACTTTCAACTCAAATAAAGAATTATATGGGATACAATGGGGCTTATTCTGAAGAGATAAATAGTTTGAAAGCACAAATAGAAAAAAACAATCAAAAGCATGAGCATCAGATTCAAGAAATAACAGCGAAGCACGATGATCAAATGAACAATATGCAATCCCAAGTTGATGAGTTGAAGTCTTTACTACAACAGTTGGTTAATAAATGACCTCCTAATTGATTTCAAGTGTAACGGAAAAATAATTTTCCAAACTACATTCTATTACTTTGTTTTGTATGAAGTTATATGTTAACTATGATTGTTTTTTGTGTAAATGAAATGACTTTTGTATTGATATTTGAATTGTTATGGATTTGATGGTACATTTTATGTATTGAAGAACATGGGTATTCGTGTTGATATTAAACCCAAAATAATGTAAAAACACAAGGCAGATGTATATTGGTGATTAAACCTACTATACTACGGCGCATAAAAGTGCCGCAATATGCATAATTGTCCGTAATATTTCAGAA
The DNA here is from genome assembly GCA_023935145.1 of Bretschneidera sinensis. Classification (NCBI taxonomy): domain Eukaryota; kingdom Viridiplantae; phylum Streptophyta; class Magnoliopsida; order Brassicales; family Akaniaceae; genus Bretschneidera; species Bretschneidera sinensis. The sequence continues at coordinate 142,216,973 of CM043697.1, forward strand.
CTTCTAAGCGTCGGTATATTACGGCGCTTAAAATGGCCAAAATATACCGGTGCTTAGAAGCGCCGCAATATAAGGACTGAAATATACCGGCGCTTAAAAGGGCCGAAATATACCGTTGCTATATTGCGATGCTTAGAAGCACCGAAAAAAATGCATATTTCGACGTTTTTTTTAAACGCCGATACTGACACTTCAACACCATACATACCGGCGTTTTATCCAGCGTTTACTATAAGCACCGATATTGCATATTACGGTACTTTAAAGTATCGAAATATGCTAAAAAAAATATTGGCGTTATCCTTTTATCTTGATCTTTTATGGATAAATGCTTAAACAAGAATTTCTTGCATTGCGTGGCAACCAGTGGCCAACCTTCTCAATTTAGAAGGGAAAAAAAACTTCGTTTCTACAACATGAGCTCTTCTAAAGTCAAAAGAATCACGCAAAACAAATGCAGACAAAGAAGTAGGTATGAATGTCGACAAATTAATTATAATGGTTCTTCTGTTTTTCTTGGGTTGCATTGAATCAGAATTGTGCCTGTAATATATGCAAAAGTGAACATGCATATATTAAATTAATTATTTATAAATTACAAACAATTAACAATCAAGAAATAAAATACAACTTTAATAAAAGCTTTAACAAAAACTTCCACCGAAATTAACATTTTTTTTTGTTTCCTGGAATAAATTGTACTGCTACTGTGCCACACCAATTTATAATGCTATAAATTGTCTTTGCTGGATATATATGTGTGAAGTAAAATAGTTAAAACCTATATGCTTCATTTGAATTTTTTAGTATCAAACTCTAGCTAGTTTACTTTCTGCTGTGTACGTAGGTGTGATTGTCAATTTAATCCCCTGATTGCATTTGTTTTCTCATAAATTTAATATTTTGATATCAATGAGTTGTCGAGGAAAAAAAATCTCTATGATAGATATTGATCGGTTATTGATAATTCATGAGATTTTGTGAAAAACATTTTCATGGTAACCAATTTTTTTTTTTCCTTTTTTCTTGTTGGCGATGAAGGTATAAGTTAATGTATATATTGGATGCATTTTGATATATCTTGATTGGAGAAAGAGAATTCTGAAATTTGAGAGAGAAAAAGAGAGAACAAGTTTAATGAGATTAAGAATTTTCTTTTATTCCTTCCTTCACACTCTTTTCATAGCTTTGTTTACAACTCATAGGTATCTAACTTGCTAAAAACTTTGCAGTTAACTACTAATTTATATTTTTTGTTATTGAGCTCAACAAGTTCTCTTATATTGTAATGACTTGACTTTTTGTAAGTAGATATAATAATCATTTACATACAATCCAATTACATTTTCTCTAAAGAAAAACATCAAAATTGAACCCCATCTCATAACGTCACATATACCACTTTGGCATTCTCACTCTACTTTTTAGCCTATTGTGCTATATTATTTTTTCCGTGTGTATCACATTTATGGTAAACATAATTGTCTCATCATTTTGTATCATCAAAATGAACATTACCTCACAGGCCAAATTTGGACAGCTATTACTTGCCACCTTACAAATCAAAAGGATAAAAATGGTAAGTTAAAAAAATCTGACATGCCATATCTGGACACAATTTGGTAACGTCTTTTTTTTTTTTTTGTGTTAAATAAAGTTTTCACATATAGTGCCAAATATGGTCGCCAGATAGATATTCATATTTAATAAGATCTCTATCCCTTCTTCTCTGTTAGCAAACTCTACGACCACCTTTACCGCCGGTGCTTCTGACATCTCTCCGATCACCGGAATCCGTGACTTCTTCAGAGAATTCTCTATTGAATCCAAGAAGCTATGGTACCTCGCCGGCCCCGCCATCTTCACCACCATATGCAAATACTCTCTCGGAGCCGTCACTCAAGTCTTTGCCGGCCACGTCAGTACCCTCACCCTCGCCCCTGTCTCCGTCGAGAACTCCGTCATTGCTGGCTTCTCCTTCGGTCTCATGGTACATATATATAATAATTAACTAGCTATTACTCCGTAAATCGCATCAATTACAGTATTCTCAGTGCACATTATGTGCTTGAGATTATGGGACAACTTCATTTTCGCACAACATTCAATTTCGATCCAGGTTTGACTTTTCAATTCATAGAGTTTTGATTTTTTTAAATCTTTGAATTTTATTAGCTAAGGGACATGTAAGGATTATTGAAACCACATATCTCCACATTGATATGATATTGTTCACTTTGGGCCTAAGCGCTCATGGATTTGCTCTTGGGTTTTTATCCCAAAAGACCTCATACCAATGGAGATATTTGTTCATCCTTATATACCCATGATCCTCCCCACTTCTAACCAATGTGGGACTTTGGTTGTATACCCAGCAATCCTCCCATCGAACAAAGGACCACCGAGCCTCCCCTCAAATGATCATTCGTCCGTCCACTCTCTACCAACCAGGATTCTCCACTCCACTGCGTTGGAGCACACGCCTTACATGGAGCACCACCTGCCTCGAGAGCTTGCTCTATCCCAGGTCAACTCTTCTTCACCGTGTTATGACCAGGACACGTCCATGAAGAATCTGGATCACACTGCCTGTCAAACCGAGCTCAATCCACGGATCTCATCGTGATCTAACCTGAGCCCACCACCTTTTGTTCGGCATTCCGAGGATTCATCCACATGGCTAACTACGTGGCATGGCTCTGATACCACTTGTAAGGACTATTGAAACCACATATCTCCACATTGGTATGATATTGTCCACTTTGGGCCTAAACCCTCATCGATTTGCTCTTGGATTTTTACCCTAAAATGACTCATACCAATGGAGATATTTGTCCATCCTTATATACCCATGATCGTCCCCACTTCTAGCCAATGCAGGATTTTGGTTGTATACCCAACAGGACAAAATCTCAATATTCGATATACATGCCTTGATCAAGATTTAAACGGAATTTGCTCAAACCACGGTATGAAATATATAATAAAACTTTTTTTAATCAAACTTACCTATGATTAGTTTCTAACAAAACAAAAAAATTGATTGATTCAATTATCAGCTTGGTATGGGGAGCGCACTTGAAACTCTATGTGGGCAAGCATTTGGAGCAGGACAGATTGATATGTTAGGGATTTACATGCAAAGGTCATGGGTGATCCTTAACACCACAGCTATAATCCTTAGCTTGATCTACATTTTCGCTGGTCCAATTTTGAAGCTAATGGGCCAAACAACCAGTATATCAGAGGTAGCGGGGATGTTATCCATTTGGATGATACCCCAACTATTCGCCTACGCTGTGAATTTCCCTATAGCCAAGTTCTTGCAGTCACAAAGCAAGATCATGGTGATGGCCGTGATTGCAGCTGTGGCCTTGATTTTGCATACCTTCTTTAGTTGGGTGTTGATGTTGAAGATCAAGTGGGGTCTGGTGGGTGCAGCCGTGGCTCTAAATGCGTCATGGTGGTTCATAGATGTGGCTCAGCTTTTGTATATCTTCAGTAGGACTTGTGGTCGAGCATGGTCTGGATTTTCATGGAAAGCTTTTCAGAATCTATGGGGTTTTGTTAGATTATCTCTAGCTTCAGCTGTGATGCTCTGGTGAGTATCTGTTTTAGTAAAATATATTTTTCATTGTTAAGTTTTTAGGATAAATGCATTTTCCTACACTTTTTGACAGCAACTATAAGCAAATTGGAACGCTATTTTACTAAATGCGCTCGTAACTTAATTATAAACAACACTTTTTAGTCAAAGATTAAATTTTTTATGTCATAAATTCGTTTTCGCCATCTGATTTAATTTGACTCCAATCAAAACGTTAAGCTGCCTTGCAACCCGTACGGGAGTGCACATCTTTGATGGTATGGTAAAAGTACCCAAAAAAATATAAATATACTCCTTTTTAATTATATATTTCCAAATCATTTTGCAGCTTGGAAATTTGGTATTTTATGGCATTAATACTCTTTGCAGGATATCTCAAGAATGCAGAAGTTTCCGTCGCTGCCTTGACCATATGGTGAGTTTTTCATCATTTCATTTTATTACACGAGATTACAATTTAATCTCAAATTTTAAAAAAAAATGATATTTCCTCTCGAAACTTTTAATTAGAGTAACAATTATACCAAAATAAGCTCATAAGTCAGCTAAGATTAATGAAAATTCATTTCTTCACAGCGTAATATTAGGTCAATACTATTATGTTAAAATGTGAATTGTTTATTGCACATATACAATATTAATTAAATGGTATTTACAATTTTTCAATTTCTGAAAATTTCTTATAAAGTGTGATGAATTTATTATTTTTTAAATATTTAAGGCCAAGTTGTAATTATTACTAAACTTAAGGGCTGTATTCATATTTTAACCAACTTTTTACAATAGTACACTCTATCATGCCATTAGTAAATATCTTTTTAGTCTTTTCGGTTACTAGTGGAATTCCTTCGCGTTATTAATAGAATTTAAGGTAAGTACCTGTAGATGTTCAGACAAACAACTGTCAAAACCTACTGTTAAAACCTTTTTTTACGCGCATCGCAGCTCATTATAAAGTTACTCAAAAGGAAATATGCATATATAGTGATGGAATAGTAAAAAAATTTAAGCCAGATTGGTAACTCAAATTTAATCATATATGTTTTAAGTGCGTATATATACGATAATATTGGGGTTTTGACAAATTGCTCCTGTACTATATATGATGCACTGTTGAATTTTGCAGCATGAACATACTGGGATGGACTGTCATGGTGGCTATGGGAATCAATGCAGCTATAAGGTCTGTTTCATTTCTTTGACTAAAAGCATCAAAGAAATTAAGGATAAGAGAACGGTGATACAACGGATTTGGAATTAGGAAAATTTATTAGTAATTATAAAAAAATTAAATAGTAATTGTTTAAAAAAATTTAAATACCAAAATTACTACGTAATTTCTCCGTAATTACTAATAAATTTTCTTAGTTCCGTGGTATTACCGGGATATAAATCTATAATTAATAATAGGGAAATATAGAAAAGAAAAATGAGCCGAAAAAAAAAATTTCTCTATTGCTCTAATCAGTAGAAAAGAAAAATGAGCCGAAAGAAGAGAGAAAACGAAAAAAAAAAAAAAGATATTTTCCATAATGTGATTGATAAAGATAATAAAAAAATAGTTTATTACAGGTTTCTCAATCTCCCAATCATAACTTATATGTTTAATAGATTAATAAAAAAGTAATCAGAAATAAGTAAAAAAAAAGTAACTATTTGAGTTTTTCCTCTCCATTTTCTTTTTCCTTTCTTTTCACATTTCTCTTTTACCATGAGGATAGTCTATAAATTATCATAAAAATTGTGCAGTATTAGGGTGTCAAATGAATTAGGAGCAGGACACCCAAGAACAGCGAAATTTTCATTAGTGGTTGCAGTGATATCTTCATTTACGATCGGTCTTATCATCTCACTCATTCTGATCATCTTCCGGAACAAATACCCACCCTTATTTTCAACTGATACACAAGTTAAAGCTCTTGTTTGGGAGCTCACACCATTGCTGGCTCTCTGCATTGTCATTAACAATATTCAGCCTGTTCTATCTGGTAATTAATAATATCTCACTTGTATTTTTCTCAGTATACTTTTTGGGGTTATTTTCATAGCAATTATCTGATTTTGCTTCCATAGCAATTAAAATGAACTCAAATTTTCCATTTAAAAGAAAAAAACGAAATCAAAATTAGGTGATGATTTATTTTTCCCACTGCAGGGGTGGCTGTTGGAGCTGGATGGCAAGCTATTGTTGCCTATGTGAATATTGGATGTTATTTTTACCTGTTTGGGGTTCCTTTGGGTCTCATACTTGGTTTCAAGCTTGATTTTGGCGTCAAAGGAATTTATCTCCCTCCTCTTTCTTTTCTACCTATTATCTGGTCATAACTCGATTAACAATCGGGCTATATATCCCATATGGCTTTTATCTGAAGCACCAAACGTGCCATAAGAGAATTTATTCAAATTCTTGCAGTCAAGTTTGCCAATCAAAATGCTTGTTGATGGGGTTTTTTTTTCAGGGAATTTGGTGTGGAATGCTAACGGGAACTATCATACAGACTAGTGTCCTCTTTTGTATGATCTATAAAAACCAACTGGAACAAAGAGGTGAAGTTTAAAGTTTAAATTTGGATTAGCAAAATTCTTTGGAAAATTACTGATCTGAGATGTTATCATGGCGTGATATGCAGGCTTCTATTGCTGAAGACAGAATAAGGAAATGGGGAGGGGAGACGGATTCCATTGATAACAATTTGGAAAGATAAACAAAGACACGAGGAAACACCACTGTTAACTTGATTAAATTTTGATTTCAAGTTAAAAAGGGACGAGCGATGTTCTTAAATCAACAGGCTTTAAGTTGCCATTTTAACTGCCAGATTATTATTTTTTTTTCCTGTTGAATAAGATAACTCATATTTTATTACCTTTTTTTAATCTTTTTTCCCTTCAAACACTCTCCGTCATCTTGTCCACTTCCAGCTACAAAGTAACATCAAGTCAAATTCAAACAGAGCCAGTGGAAAAATACATAATGAGATAAACAAATGAATTCTGACAGAGAAGGAAAAAACAAACAACGAAGACGAAGATGAATATACTTTATGTCAATGCCATTTCTGGATGGGAGAAAACTAACTGAAGCCTTTTAAGAAGAGGCACAAACACTATTTACAAAACAAAAAGTTTTTACCTAGCACATCTATTGAGAAATACATGACATCATGATCAATCTCACCATTAAATGATATGAGAAGAAAGAAAAAAAGTATTTTATTTTTATTCAAAAGAGAGATGAATCATTATGACATGTATTTCTCATAAATATGTACTAAGCAAGAATTTTTCCTATAAAACAGCATCCTCTCTATTTTCATCATCCTGAAGGGATGGGAAGGTGGAAGAACCACATTCTTATCTTCTATGTGTTGTGTTGAATAAGAAGAAAAAGAAACACCCAAAAAATTAACAAAAAATGCATTCTATTAACAATTAAAATCCTTCAACACTAGGCCTTCGGAGAGATGACGATGATGATTTACGACTTCCTTGCCGATCAAGTTCCTCTAATGAGAGAACAGATGAACAAGCACGTGGTGGGAGAGACAATGGGAGGGCATGTGGCCTCGTAGGAGAAACAGACGGTCGGGCTATTGATGGTGGGGGTGGAGAGAAACTTAATCTGGGTGCTGGGGTTATTATTCCATTAAGACTAGGAGATCTTGACATCTGTTTCCCAGCGATTACTGCAGGTTCTTGCAGAGGAAAGCGGCAGGAATGTTTCATATCTTGTATAATCTTCAGATGCTCAACAATGGTTCTCATGGTGGGCCTTTCTGATGGATCTTTCTGAAGGCATCTTTGGGCGATGTCCGCTATCGTGCGTGCTGCTTTGGCAAGGAACCGGCCTTTCAGCAGAGGATCCATGATGAGTGACAGTCGACAATCATCAGCCAGGAAAGGTCTGCTCCACTTAACCAAGTTCCTCTCTTCCCTGGGGTGACGGCTATCAAGATTCCTCCTGCCAGTGAGTAGCTCAAGCAGAACAATTCCAAAACTCCAAACATTGCTCTTTGGAGTCAGCAATCCTCTCTCTAATGTCTCAACTGAAAGATTTGCTACAGCCTGTGAAAATTAATAAAATTAAAGGCCAAAAAAGATCAAGGTTTCCCTAAAAAATAAAAAAGATCCAATGTTTATAGAGAACAAATGACCAAATGCAAATGCAATCAAACAAAATCACACCCACGTTCTAGTTTGATGGTAACAAAAATGGAGATTAACCTTCCAAATCAGAAATATAAGAACTTACAACTGAACTATTAGAGATTTCTGCCTCAGGAATATGACCCACACAACCATATCCAGAAAGCTTTGCGCTAAAATCTTTATCAATTTGTATGTTGGCAGTTGAAAATTCATTGTACATTGCCTGTTAGTACAAAACAAGCTTTAAGTCATCGTACAAAGTCATTTACCTTCATTTTCAAATATTACCGAAAATAAGAGTTTGCATTACCTGGAAAGGCCCCTCTTCATGCAAGAAAGTAAGACCTTGCGCAGCACATAACGCAATTTTCATTCTTGCATTCCAATCAATGGGAGGCCCGTCTGATCTCCCATACAGTAGGCGGTCCAAGCTTCCATGAAAGAGCCTTTCGTAAACCAACATTCTTTGTTCTGAACCATCGCGTGCATGATAACCAAGCAATTTACAGAGGTTTGGATGTTGCAAAGATGCTAGTGTGTTTACCTCATTTATAAACTCCTTTAAACCCTGGAGGGGCACAGAAACAAACTGTGAGACTCTATCAAAAAGTTCTCAGGCATTTCAACCATTCAAAAAGAAATTTATCATATATCAAAGTTCTCCAGCACAAGAAAAGCTAATTAGTTATTAATTACACTCATAATTCACTTGATCCAGGTTCATCTGTATGACATAAAATCAAGAAAATATTTAATACACGATCGTGTTCCATGCTTCAAGTCAGTCTTATTACATCGACAACAAGTTCCTTCATATGGTCAAACAAAGCATAACAAGAAAAAGGATTATTCTAATTTAAAATGCGAGTGTTTAGGAGAAGGCAGATGTAAACAGAGTCCAATTGCAGAAGTCACAGAAAGTTGAACTCCCTGCCTGCATATCTGCTGAGCTTATGGCTGAAATCATTACACTACCTTTTTATTGCATACGTAATAGATATTCTTAATTTCCAAATGTAATATGTAATTTTTACCAAACTAAAAACTGTAGGAGCTGTTTCAGAGGTAAGATGTTAACTTTACGCTCCATTACATTTGAGCATATACTCAAATCATATGTCACAATAGCATGAGAACTACAAAAACTACGAAATTAAAACATGAACAAATTTCGAAACCAGCAAGACATCAGAGTTTTCCATAAAATTATATAAACTTAGAATACTGATAGCAAATAAGAACACCCATGCGAATTTCAAACAACTTCTGTGTTCTCAACTGCACTGGTAAAGAACAGTACAAACAGAAAAGGAAAGATGAAAGAAGAAGATAACAGAAAGATGTGGTGCATGCATGAACGCATCCTAACAAACCATATGCATTACCTGAGTGAATGGGTGAAGGCGTGTAACAGTTGCCTCAAACTTCTTTGAACTTGAAATGTCATCTCCAAAAGAAGCTCTATATATAACAGAAGAGAGACCCTCAGACGTGCATCGGTCTGTAGAAAAATTGTGGCAAGCGGATGAAATTTCCTCATAAGAATAGTTCCGCAGTGTTCCACTAGTTCCACTAGGAGGCAGCGGCAATGGTCCAGAAGCAAAGAGTGGGCCACTGGAGTTCCCTGCTTTAAAGCTTCCTGTAGTCTTCAGTGCAGCAGCACTGTGAGGTGATGGAAGTGGAAGCGGCTGTGCACTTGAGGACCGTAGTTCTTTTGCCAATCCAACACGGCTTTTTGATTCTTCCTGTTCTTCATATTCAACAGATACAAGGGCATCTTGTTCTGCTGCATCAAGACTTGAAGGAGCAGACAAAGCCCGTGTTCTGATGTTGGACACTTTATTATTGGGTTGAATAGGTTTCACTCTGGTCCTAAAACTTGGGGGTGCTGACTGCAGCGAGCGGGTCGGGATTTGGGGCTCAGGCAGTGTGGTGGGTATGTGCTCTTTAGGATCAACACGCTTCATGTAAACTGTCTGCTCAGTCTTTTTCTTCTTACTTTTCAAAACTGTGAAACACCCCATTCTATGCTCAAAACTTTAAAACTGCAACAAGGTCTTCTATGCTTCTGTCAAAGAGAAAGGAAAACAAGGGCCCACATATCAATAGAGGCCTCCAAGTTATTGAGGTTCTAGAGTTTGGTCTACGCCAATGTATAGAAACCCACATTAATGAAAGTACTAACAAATTATATGGATCCGATAACATTAGTAAATCTTGCAACAAAGAACAAATTTAACTGGACGAACAGCTCCACTTGCATGAATATTCATATCCACAGATAAAGTTGATCAGCCAGTTGGCCATCGAGTATACTATTATATACTACAATAACTGAGCCGTTAAGTTCCTTGTTATAGAGGACATTAGACCTCAATGCTTTAAGCTTCATAAAACAGCAGCATGAAAAGGATAAATAAGAGAACACCCCCCCCCCCCTTAGAAATGGTGGCAATCATAAGGAAGAAAACAACACAACTTTTTTCAGTTCAATAACAATACAAATTCCCCATAAAAGTTCCGGCCGCAATCCACAAAAGCAGAAAATATTGCAAATAAAACAATTAAGTGAATAATTGATTGGTGCGTGAATATGCCCATGTCTAGATCACTTGTTCGTGCATAATTTCACCTAAATTTCAGTACTTAATTGGTCGCATTGCCATTACCTTTTTATCCAGAAAAATTAATAAGGCTAATTTGATCATAAATTTTGGGAAACCGTTCCATATCATCCAATGCTCAAATCCTCGAGAAAATGACAACCAGTCAGCATAATTGCAAGAACAAAAGGATAAAAATAAAAAGGCGATATTACTTTAAAAAAAAAGGCGCATATCCATTAATGTTCTTCCAAAATAAGACAACCCCGTGAATTAGCATCTCATCAACAGGACAAAAAATATCAAACCAGATCCAATAGAACCCAAAGTTCAAAAGTAAAAAAATATATATAAAAAAAAAACCTGCAGAATTCATACGTCAATTAATTAGCTGATTGAATTTTCCCATCTGTCAGATTACCACAAACAGGCATACCCGTTTACGCAATACAAGCAAATCAAGCAGGAAAAGAACAACACAGTTTCAAACAAATCGTACCACCAAAAAGACATACCCAAAAAAGGAATTCAAAGGATTTTCTCAAGAAAATTCACTCTTACGTCATTTAAAGAGGAACTCATCAATTCCAAATTAACCCAAAATTCCTCTTAAACAGAAAAATAAAAGAACCAATCAAACCTGGAAAAAGCAGCTCATACAAGTCCAACTGAATCGATTGAGAGACGCAAACTGGTGAAACTGAAATCCGCGGTTCTGATTAGATGAAGAAAAACCCTCCACAAGTCAAAGATAGAAAATGGGAAAAGCTGAAGGGAAGTGTGAGAGATTTTGAGATAGCCAGAGAGAGAAAAAAGTATACAAAAGATGAGAAGAATATGAGAGTTGAAGAGAGAGAGAGTCTCAAAAGAGGAATGGAGCCCAATGAACAATGGTCAAACCAACCAAAGCCGGGATTTAATTAACTAATACAACGTTATCATTATTTACTTCTACAAACAGCAGAAATGGTTTTCATACTTCTTTTTGGACTGTTTTACCCTCAAGATTTTCTGTAATATCCCAACTTCTCCTTTTTTTAAGGGTAAATTACATCCCAATTTCTAAATTTAATCTTTACCTACTCTCAGTAAGATAGTAAGATACGCAGCTACAGTTTCCACCCATTCCTCTCCTTTTCTGAGTTTATATTCTTCACTTCAAATTTTGATGACCAAAACTCTCTTAATTTGGCATTGTAGAGTAAAGTTACACAGTAAAAATCTTTGCATATTTTTTACTGACTGTAAATAAAACATATAAACAAAAAAAACCTATTTTCTAGCTTTTTATGTAAAATTTAAAACTTTCATTTATTATTATACTTTGAAGGAAAAAATTAACAAAAAATTTTAAGTATAACTTTTATCAAATGTTAAATAACTTGGATTTGGCTATTGAATGTCCTTAAAGCATGCATTAAAAAATATTTAAATAAAATATATGCAACGATAAATGTAAAACTTGATCATATATAATTATATATTCTTATACACTAATAAATAAATCAAAAATATTATTTGAGGCTATTACATAAAAGGAAAAACCTGAAAGGTCCATGACTAAAATCGTAAATTAGCGGTATACCCCGATTTTCAAAGAAGGGCGCCTCGATTGAAGTGACAGCCCAGTCAAAGTTGGAAATTTAGTTTTTTGTTTTTAATTTTAACGCATGTTTCCGGTGTGGTCAAAGAGACCTATCGAGATAGGTCATTGACTGCTAACATGTCCCGTCAGATTTGCGAGTGGCGGAAATATCAACGGCCAGCGTGTACTTATTTAAACTTTAAGAAGCCTTGGTGGGATCCACTGACATCAACTATTTTGTCCTTATAATTACTAGCAGTCTTACTCTCTTACTTACACGCGCCTTGTACGCGTGAGAAGAAACTTACCATCATCAGCACGAACACGTGGGTCCCAGTGGGCCCCAATCTTCTCCCTCTTTTTACTGTTACTGCTTTTTTAAGTGTTTTAACCCTTAATATTCAAATGGCAGGCCTAAGTTGGGCCAGGTCAGTGTCAGCCCAAATCTCAGTAAAGTCAACATCGCAGGCCTAACTCAAACCACTTCCCTTTGAATATACAACTCTTGGTAGTTATATCATTTGGATCGTTTGAAAGAGAAAATTGTAGGTAGAAAATGGGGGAAAATTAAAAAAATAACTTCGATTTTTTCATAATGTTTAACAAAGAGAATGGAGAAAAAATGTAAAAAAAAAAAAAAAAAACTCATTTTAGTTTGCGACTGAGGTTTCACCCTATAAACAACAAATCTCCTAATATTTTAGATGAATCAATTTAACCTTTGATGTTTTTAATTTGATGCAATGTTTGTCTTCCATTCAATTTCTTTCGTTAAAATAATATGAATTAATTTTTAAGATTTTATTTATTTCAAATATTTTAAATATAAAAATTCAAATGAGTTTTATAATTTAAAATAAAAAAAATCAAATATAAAATTTTATTTCAATTCATTACAAAAAATAAATCAAAATAATTTATTTTTTACAATTTATTTAAAAATAAAATATATTTTATTTTTATTTATTTCCAAACGAATACTGATAACTAAAAAAAGTTATCTTCATGCACTTGGTTAACGTGTCTTATTGTTTTTTTTAATTGGGTGTCAGTTGCTTTTAATCAATCAATTTCTCAAAGTTTTAATAATTTTTAAATGAATTTCACTTTCATTTGGTTACAAAATCACTCTTAACCAAATTTTATCTTCTTTTAAATTGTGCAAGCAAAAACAGAGGTAAAACAAAATTTAATATAGCAAAGAAAGCTCAAATTGTCATCAATCTTAAATGATAATGTTCGGCATTATATGAGAACCGATTAAAATCAATTTCGAGTGGTAAAAGAAAAAAATTTGATTTTAAATTAACTTTAATTAGTTCCAAAACAACGTGAAAATACAATAGCAACATAAAAAAAATTTAAAAATAAATAAATAAACCCACTGAAAATTACTATTTTCTTTATCTTGTGAATGATGTTAAGGAAATATTACCTTGTTGATTAACATGTAACCAATCCATTTATGGTCTATGTTCAACCTTTTGGTTGCCCATGAACCTTTTGACTGCTTCAACCTTTTGGCTACCCATTGATTGTGGTAACAAATGTGTGGAATACGAACGGATGTTATTGATGGGAGAACAAGTATAAATACAGGTTTGGTCCTTATACTCGGGACTACTCATTTTTCTTTCATAGACCATCAAATTGGAGAATTCTAAGAGTTTAGAAGTAGCAATACCGAGAGAATAACAGATTGTGTAAGTAAAAAACTTCAATAAGCGGAGGTATGTTTACGGTCCATATAATTCTGCATTTGATTTATATGCTATTTAAATTGTTTAGCATGTTTAGATTATATTTAGTTTTACATTTGGTATCAGAGCATTGTTTGCCGCTGCCTTGAAGTATTAAGCAATCTGTAAAACTTTCGTTTTATACCCGAAAAATAATTTGGATTCAAAGTTTGATTTTTTATATTTTTTTATGGAAAATAATATTAGAAATCATTAGGAATTTGATTTCTAGTATTTTTTAGTTTTAAAATCTTGTCTTGGTATCCTGGAAGCCAAAAATTAGTTGGGTTTTGAAAACATGTCAAAATCGACCCGGCTGAAGGTTGAAGACAACTGGTTTAGGAAAATATCTTATAGTTTCCAAATTCGGTAACTTTTCAGAAATCATATATATATATATATATATATATATATATATATATATATATATATATATATTTGGAAGTTCATATTTTGACCTAATTTTATGGATTTTCACAATTTTGCATATGATTTGTAATTATTTGCAAAAATAATGTTTATGAACCCTTATAAGTATTTATTTTATTTATGTGCTTAAAATTATGTTGCTATGTATGTATAACTTCTTCTTTTTTAGTTATGCATGCAATTTAAGTTTAAATAGTTTTAGTGCATAAATAATTTAGTGTTGGGCATTTATTTTTAATTTTTGTGATTATTTTGCTCAAATTAAGATTATGCATATATACTATTTATGTTAGTTCTACATATGCAATTTGATTAAATGCTCATATTTAGCATCATTTTTTGTTTTTCAATTCATGCTTTTAGAATGAGTTTATTTTATGCAATGAATTAAATTAAGTGCATAATATTATGTTTAATTATGCAATTTATGTTTTATTTATGAGAATTTTATTTACATATGATAACATATTATTAAGTTTAGATACTGTTAGATTATGTAAACTTAGGTTATTCTCGTAAAACTTAATTTGTGCATAACACATTAAGGTTCATAATATATTAGTATGAACAATTAAGTAAAAAATTATGAATAATTCACAAACAATTTGTAGTTGGCATAAAACAACATGATCTGAGACAATGTTCTGTCTAAAGATTCTGGTTTTTAATGAGGCTTTGTCCCGACCAATTCTCCCGGGAACACTCTTAGTGCTTGCCTATTATGTTATTGTGTAATTGTTCTTAGGCATTAAGTAGAGCCTAAAATATAGTAAATATAAATGTTTAGTGAACCATGTAATTTTAAATATTTAAAGAGTAGCCACTACATCTTTAATTATATAAAAATTATATATTAAGTGGATTAGGATCACATAATGGACACTAATTGTAATTAATTATATAAATATAATGATTTTACCCCACATGAATTTTATTATGTTTATATAATTAATTAGGATAATATATTAAAATTAGTTTTTCTTAATTTACCCATAGGAGTTAGGAAGAATTAATTTAATAGTTTTATCATAAAGTTTAAGATAGAAAAACATCAAACTATAATCATAACATACATTATGAATTTAGTAAAAATAGTTTGATAAAATCTATTATAAAGTATAAAGAATCTTATTGAATAAAAAATTTAGCCCACAAGTAATTTTTAATGAAATTAAATTCAATTTCAGCATGTTTTTACATTAGTAAAACATGCAATTTAGAAAATTAGACCTCAAATATTGACATAAGCTTTTGGACTTTATGCAGTTACTCAACCCACTAGTTTTTCTGATATCTGTTGTGACATATCCGAACTTAGAGGAGATAACTATAAGGTATGGAAGAAGAGGATTCTCCTCCATCTAGGGTGGATGCACATAGATTATGCTATTAGGAAGGACGAACCACCTGCAATCGCCGATAACAGCACTCCAGTTGCGGTCACTCTATATGAGCGATGGGAGGGATCCAACCGGCTCAGCGTGATGTTTATCAAGACTAAGATAACTGCTGATATACGTGGTTTCTGTCGACTAGCATGAGAAAGTCTGTGATTTGCTGAAAGCCATTGACGATCAATTCGTCACTTCAGAAAAGGCATTGGCAAGCACCCAGATAATGAAATTATCATCCCTCAAACTCACCAGTGTAAAAGGTGTGCGCGAGCACATAATGCAAATGCGTGACATTGCGGCTCAACTTAAGAAACTCAAGGTTGATACGTCGGAGTCCTTCCTGGTGCACTACATTCTGAACACCTTTTCAACTCAGTACGGGCCTTTCAAAATCTCATACAACACACATAAAGACAAATGGTCAATCAATGAATTAATGACCATGTGTGTTCAAGAAAAAGAAAGACTTGTGATTGAACTAGGTGAGAGTGCAATGCTGGCTACTACCCGTGGGAAGAACAAAGCTAAGCCTATCAAATCTCAAGCCAATCACAAAGCTAATCAGAAGAGGAAAGGTAAAATACCACCTCAAGTTGATATCAAGAAAGAAGAAACCGAACATTGATGGACATGGTGCGGAATATGCTTAGCAACTCCAACCTTCCTACATCCTTGTGGACTGAAGTACTAAAGACGACTACGTATATATTAAACCGAGTTCTAACCAAGGTTGTTCCCAAGATACCATTTGAATTATGGAAAGGTTGGAAACCGAGTTTGCGACATATGCGCATTTGGGGATGTCCGTTTGAGGTGATGATTTATAACCCACAAGAGAAGAAACTGGATCCGATGACCATTAGTGGGTATTTCGTTGGATATGCCGAAAGGTCCAAGGGTTACATGTTTTGTTGTCCAACTCATACTACTAAGATTGTGGAATCAAGAAACGCTAAGTTTCTAGAGAATGACATGATCAGTGAGAGGGATCGGTTCAGGAACTTAGTTCCTGCACATGATCATACAGAACCTGCACATGATCATACAAAATCTCAACCTTCATCAAATGATAGATTGGTTATAGTTCATAGCACACCTCAAGTACAAGCTCGTATTGAGTAATCAATCATTGAGGTTCCACAAGCTGCTGACAACATTCTAATAGATCAAGCAGTTCAGGAAATACCATAAGCTTCTGAACAACCAGTTGAACCACAAGCTCCCCTGGGAGACATTGGTACAACATTAAAAGAAAATCTACTAGAGACAGGAGATCAGCAATTCCTAATGATTACATTGTGTATCTACAAGAATCTGACTATAATTTTGGAGCCGAAAATAATCCTCAAACCTTTTCACAGGCCATGAGTTGCAAATGGTCAACCTTGTGGCACGATGCGATGAAGAAAGAGATGAATTCCATGAAAAACGATGGAGTCTGGGATCTTGTAGAGTTGCCTAATGGGGCGAAGGCCATTGGTTGCAAATGGGTCTTTAAAACCAAGAAAGATTCATTAGGCAACATTGAGAGATACAAAGCGAGACTCGTTGCTAAGGGATTTACTCAAAAAGAATGAATCGATTACACAGAGACTTTCTCTCCTGTATCTAATAAAGATTCTCTTCGTATTATTTTGGCATTAGTTGCTTATTTTAACCTTGAGCTACAACAAATGGATGTGAAAACCGCATTTCTTAATGAAGATCTGGATGAGGAGGTTTATATGAAACAACCTAAAGGTTTCTTCTCTAATGATGGTGAGAATTTGGTTTGCAAGCTTAAGAAATCCATACACAGTTTAAAACAAGCCTCCTGTCAATGGTATTTTAAATTCCGTGAAGTAATTTCTTCATTCGGTTTTGTTGAAAACCCCATGGATCAATATATATACCAAAAGGTCAGTGGGAGTAAAATTTGTTTTCTTGTTTTATATGTGGATGATATTTTACTTGCAACCAATGATAAGGGCTTGCTGCATGAGGTGAAACAATTTCTCTCTAAAAATTTGGATATGAAAGATATAGGTGAGACATCTTATGTCATTGGCATTAAGATCCATAAAGATAGACCTCGAGGTGTTTTAGGTCTGTCACAAGAAACCTATATCAACAAAGTTTTAGAGAGATTTCGGATGATAAATTGTTCACCAAATGTACCTCCCATTGCGAAGGGTGATAGGATCAATTTGAACCAATGCCCGAAGAATGATTTTGAGAGGGAATCCATGAAGAACATTCCATATGCTTCTGCAGTGGAAGCTTTATGTATGCTCAGGTCTGCACTAGACCTGACATTGCATTTGCTGTAGGGATACTAAGGTGATATCAGAGTAACCCAGGTATAGACCATGGAGAGCTGCAAAGAAAGTAATGAGGTATCTTTAAGGAACTAAAGACTACAAGCTTATATATAGACAGACGGACAATCTGGATGTGACTGGCTACTCTGATTCAGACTTTGCTGGCTGTGTTGATTCACATAAATCAACATCAAGGTATATTTTTCTGATAGCTGGTAGAGCTGTTTCTTGGAAAAGTGTCAAGCAGACATTGACTGCTACTTCTGTTATGGAAGTCGAGTTCGTCTCCTGTTTTGAGGCCACTTCACATGGTGTATGGCTTAGGAGTTTCGTTTCTGGGCTTAGAGTCATGGATTCTATATCCTAGGCCATTGAGAATTTTTTGCAACAATTCAGCCGCTGTCTTGATGGTTAAGAACAATAAAAGTGGAAGTCGAAGTAAACACATCGACATTAAGTATTTAGCCATAAGAGAACGTGTAAAAGAAATGAAAGTGGTCATTGAACACATTAGCACTGAATTGATGATCGTTGATCCTTTAACTAAGGGCATGCCACCTCTGAAATTCAAGTATCATGTAGAGAAAATGAGACTTGGTTCCATTTTGTAATTGTATACATACAGTTTATTAATGAAACTCTTATATATTTTGATGTTTTCTCATATTCATGTGCACCTTAATTTCTTTGAGAAAATTCATCTGTATAGGACGAAGAATAAACATAGGGTTTATTCATTAAGAAATGTTGCCACATGAAGAATAATACTTGAGGAGCTAAATGCATCGTAATACATGGAAGGTAATGCTCACTCTTAGAGGACTTATCGCCATGATTCATGTATTTACTTCTTAAAATATAAACAATTGGATTAAGTTAGGTTAAACGTATGACCAAGTGGGAGAATGTAACCAATCTATTTATAGTCAATGTTCAACCTTTTGGTTGCCTCAACCTTTTGGCTACCCATTGATTGTGGTAACAAATGTATGAAATACGAACGGGCATTCTTGATGGGAGAACAAGTATAAATACAGATTTGGTCTCTAAACTCGGGACTACTCATTTTTTTTTCATACACCATCAAATTGGAGAGTTCTGAGAGTCTAGAAGTATCAATACCAAGAGAATAACAGATTGTGTAAGTGAAAAGCTTCAATGACCGGAAGTGTGTTTACGGTCCATATAATTCCGTATTTGATCTATATGCTATTTAAATTGGTTAGCATGTTTAGATTATATTTAGTTTTACAGAATAATGATCTTCATTAATAAAATACATGTTCGAAATTTGTAGTAAAAGAAGTTTATAAGCTTTAAAAATGATTTTATTATATTATTTTCTTAGTTATTTAGTTTCAGTTAGATAAGATTTGATTAACCCATGCATGACAAAATATAAAATGTGCATAAAAATAAAATGTAGTCAGTAATACGTATAAATGGTTCTCCACTACTGTTAGATGCTCAACCCGAAATAAACCAAATCGATAAACGCGGTTCTTAGAAATTGGAACCGATAACATGAGAAAACACCGATTTAAAGCTTATTTACACACACGAATAAAACAGAAAGAGAAATTATTAAAAAGACAAAAGGAAAAAAGGGAGGACTGATAGAGAAATATATGTAGGCGTCCCTTTAAAATCCAATTTAAAGCTTATTTAAATCTAAAGTCTTAACAATACATAATAGTAGTATACGTTTCCGACAGTAAAATTAGTTAGATAAAAAGGAAAAAAAACACACATCTTCAAATTAGGACTCAACAACTCACAACCCAATTTAGCAGATATTTGAAGGAACAAAATCATGGGCTATGTATTCCATTTTAGGCCTTTGGAGCCAATAAACCCAAATAGCTCTCAACGTAATCCCATCCACAAATTCCTCTTATAAGAAGTACAAAATCCATCCGGAAAAACAAAAAAGAAAGAAGAAATGGAAACACCCCCCTCCTCTTTCCCGGCCCACCAATACTTGCATTTTCCCCAAGAATTTGATTTACTGCAAATAAACTGAGAATTTGCACAGATGTCACCGTAAACAACAGTAAATAAACAATGAAATCCTAAATATTATTCATTTATTATCTCAGCAACACTCCTGTAAATTATGCAGAAATAAAAATTAAAAAAAAAGGAGGAAAAGATAGAAAAATTACTGCTCTATATGGGAAAGTAATTCAAATACTCCGTAGTTGTCAAAGACTCAAAATGAAGCAGAACTGAACATACCACTGTTGCAATCACTAAAACAAGCAACAAAGTGCTAGTTTTTCTTGTTATAAATTTATGGAGGAAGAAGCCAAAGCAGAGCAATATGGCTGCACCATGGATGATAGATTCCTTTAGACCTTTCCCGGAGATTGATTGAGATAAGAATGTAAGAGCCCCAATGAACAAGAAACCTACACAGATTTCTTCCTATCAACACACAAAGCAAAGTCACATGTATCAGTTTTTTTTTCACGCAAATGACTCATAGACATAGACATTCAAGGTATTGAACTATAAGTCAAGCAGATCCATACCTCAATTGCGAACTTCTGTAATCGATTTGCATGAGATTTAATTTCTGGGTATTGGGTTTTCAGGGTTTTCTTTGCAACAACATCTCGATTCTTCGCGCTACGTATCTTAAGCTTCTCGAATATCCAGAGGAGCCTAGACTTCAATGTGATTCTTGGTTTCCTGGGAATTGAAATGCTGGGCTCTGATTCCACTTTGAGGAAATACTTTCTGAGCTTAAATTGAATGGAGAATCGCTGCAACTTCCAAGTGGGTAAGACTGTTTCTGATTCGAATTTGAAATCCAAGTTCTTGGCTCTCGCGTGAATGCTGATTTTCCATGACTGCTGCTTCTCTGCTTGCATTTTTCAGCAGATAAAAAGCAGACTACGATTACACTTTGTTTCCCTGGAGGAAGACTACAGTTCTAGTTAACCTACAATTTTTTATGGGCTTTTTGGGCCAAGCTATCTTCCTTGGATGGGTATCAGCATAACAGCCAGGCTTAGCCCAATTATGGGTACCTGTTTCTATTTGACCTCAATGAACAGTTGAAATCTCTGATTAAATTAGCTGATTTCAAAACGACGCCGAGTTGTTCATTTTCTACTTATTGATATGTGAATTTCTTTTTCTTTTTTTTTTCAGAAACGAATAGTTAAGTGGAATTGGGTTTTGCGTTTTGTTTAATTAAAAGGGATACACAATAAATGCCTGTTTCATGATCAGTTCCTGCTCGGTGCTCCCTCAATCTATTCATATACTTAGGGCTAGTTTGGTTTGGGGTGTTAAAGTGGGATTGGACAAATCTAATCCCACCTTAATCTTTTGCCCATGCTTAGTTTCATTGTTTGGGATAAAAGTTAGATAAATTTAATCTTTATCCCACCAAATTAATTATGTGAGGGATGGGACAGAATTTATCCAATCCCACTGAATTAATTTATTTTCTAATTTCTCATTTACCCCTTCACTCATTTATCTTCTTTCTCACAGACACCATTTCTGTTCTTCCTCACAGACACCATCCTCTACCCCTCTTCCTCCGTCTCCATCTTCTTTCTCTCTTCTCCTCCTCTTCCTCCTTTTCCTCTTCCTCCTCATTTTTCATCTTTCCTTCTCCTCCTCCTCCTTCCCCAAATCGTGGGCACCTCTCCTCCTCCTTTTTCCTCTCTCCTTCTCCTCCTCCTTCTTCCTAGATTGCGACCCCTACTCATTTGTGCCTCCTCGATCCTCTCCTCCCCACGCCTCCCTTTTCCTTCCTCTCCTCTCTCCTCCTCCTTTCTCTCTGTTTTACAATATGAAAAAGCCAAAAACGAAAGAAAAAAAAGGCTCTCCGACCCTCTCTCTCTTGGTTTGTGGT
This sequence comes from Bretschneidera sinensis, assembly GCA_023935145.1. Classification (NCBI taxonomy): domain Eukaryota; kingdom Viridiplantae; phylum Streptophyta; class Magnoliopsida; order Brassicales; family Akaniaceae; genus Bretschneidera; species Bretschneidera sinensis. The sequence goes on from CM043697.1 coordinate 142,238,653, forward strand.
TTATAATATATATATATATAAAGGTTTTATAATATATAAAAGATTTATAATAAAATATAATAATGACATTTTAGTCTTTATATTTGTTATTCCACTTTAGTCTCAATCCAGCAATCTCATGAACCAAACATATAACTAAAATAGTCTCACTTTAATCCCTCATAATCATATCCCACTATAATCTTAATCGTATCCCTCTATCCTACTGTAATCCTGTCCGTGAACTAAACCGACCCTTAGAGTGGTGTGTAATGTCCCTATTAAAAAATAAAACAATTTGCATTAAAATATATTATGTATGTTTTTTATGATAAAAAAAAGATATTGATAAAAAAATGTTTACAACTAAAAACATGTTTTTTACTATCATAATTATAAATTTTATCATTAAAAATATATGTTTATCCTAAAATATATGAATAAAGCAAATTACCACTTAACAATCATTCTCTACCTCAATCAGTTGAAATATTGTGTCCAAGTCTCCAAGATGCAGGCTAAACATTGAAAAACAAAAGGTGAAAAAATTGTTGATTGTCTGCTCATTCTTTTCTTCTTCTTTTTTTTTTTTTCTTTTTTATGTTGTCTTATTAAAAAGATTGAAAAGTGAGAATTTGTAATCAAATATTTTGAGATGAAGTCTGGTTAACCCAACTGGTAACCACACATTTTTCTTTTAAAAAAATCAAATTCAAATTTTCAATTTTAATCACAAAAGAAAATATATTGAGATAAATTAACTATTTTTTTTATAGAAGAGATCAAATTAACTTATTAAGTGAGAATTTGTCATTCAAGAAAATAAAATTGAACTACACAAAATGACAATTCAAACTTAAAAAAAAAACAAATTACAATAACTTTAATATAAAAACCCATTGTTCAAATAAGTATTTCGTCATTTCAACAAAAGCCTAAGACATTAATTTTTTTCTCCTCTCTTTGTTTCTGTATCATTGTTCAAATAAGTGATTAGTACTCAAATAAAATAAAATTAATTATCAACAAACTTTAGTACTATAAGACCTAAAAATAAACAGTAGATCAAATAAACTTTTATTCCTCTCTTTTTTGAGGTAATAAATCATAAAAAAAAACGCTGTTTTGATACTCTACAATATTTTAAAAAAAATCTAACTCGAAATATACCTCAAACATCCAGAAATAAAATATATAAGCCCCAAAACGGGACGTATACCCTAACCAAAAAACCATACGATTTTGAGGGGTTATGTTTTTTTTTTTTAATTTTAAAAACCCTAAGGTTTTTTTGTATAATTCCATCTCTAGGCGTGCCCAAACGAATGCTAACTTTGCCTTTTAAAACACTCAACAAAACTTTGTAAGAATATTAAATTGAGAAACATGAGAATAAGCATTGTAAATTAAATTTAATCAAATATCACTAGAGAGAGAAGGGGAAGTGGAAAGTAAACTCAAAGTCTCGATGGGGTTGTCTTGGTAAATTTATCTAATTCATAAAACTGCATGAGATTGTTTTTGTAACTAAACAGTTCAGTTTTATAAAAACCCTAAATTTAAGGGTAATTTAGAAAATTTAATTAAAGTTAAACTTTAACTTTTCAAAATGAATAGACAATATGTAACATCTCAAAATGAAATATTTGCCAATATATATAGAACGAAATAAGTAGAAAATTAATAATTATTACTAACTGTTGATGCCAAAAATCTGGAGACCAAATCCCTGCGCACATGAGAGACACGTAAACTAGAAAATCCCCCGGAGGTTGTGCCCCGAGGAACTCTCCGATGCCTAAGTTAGTATAGGGCTTAAGGATATAATTTGTAGATTATTTGGTGTAAGTTATGAATGTCCACCTTTGATGGTGAGAGCCCCTTTATATAATGTTGTGGAGTAGAGTTCAATTAGGATAGTGATTTTAATGTTGTGATAGGAATAACATTTCTCTTAGATAAGACTAGAGTTATCCAAAGATTGGATTTGAATAGCAATCTATCCATAAATTGGAGTGTTGTAGTAGTACTGGGACATTGGCGTAAGATTACCATAAATTCGTTCACTGTAAAATTACTGTAATGCCCCTTGTTGAGTGTGGAGATTTGATTTAAGTGTATTTATGCACTTGAGGAAGTAGGTCGTATGGAGTTTACCATGTGACTCAGACCGGTTGAGTATACTTTGGTACCATGGAGATTTGAACCCATTTGGGTGGAGATGGAGACTCCGAGAAGACCTATCACGCTTGTAAATCATCGGAGTTTGGTGAATGAATCTAAGGAGTTATCGTTCAGCCAAGACGACTCGGATTTTGGCGATTGAGTCTGAGGAGTGGATGTTTAGTCACAATGACTCGGAGTTTAGAGATTGAGTTCGAGGAGTTAATGTTCAGTCAAAATGACTCGAAGTTTGGCGATTGAGTTTGAAAAGTTGACATTCAGTCACAACGACTCGGAGTTTGACAATTGAGTCCAATGAGTTAACATTCAGCTATAACGACTCGAAGTTTGGCAATTGAGTCTGAAGAGTTGATGTTCAGTCAAAACGACTAAGAGTTTGATGATAGAGTCTGAGGAGTTGACATTTAGTCATAACAACTTGGAGTTTAACGATTGAGTCCAAGAAGTTGATATTCAGTCAAAACGACTCGGAGTTTGGAGATTGAGTCTGAGGAGTTGACACTTAGTCAAAGCTGCTCTAAGTTTTTAGAGATTTGAGTCCGAGGAGTTGACATTCAGTCTAAACTGCTCAGAGTTTGGCGATTGAGTCTGAATAGTTGACACTCAGTCAAAGCTGCTCGGAGGTTTTTGAGATTTGAGTCCTAGGAGTTGACACTCGATCTAAACTACTCGGAGTGTGACGATTAAGTCTAAGGAGTTGGCACTCGATCACAATGACTTGAAGTTTAGCGATTGAGTCAAAGGAGTTGACGTTCAGTCAAAACGACTCAGAGTTTAGCGATTGAATCCGAGGAATTAACATTTAGTCAAAGCTGCTCGGAGTTTTTGGAGATTTGAGTATGAGGAGTTGACACTCAATCTAAATTGCTCGGAGTTTTGGCAATTGAGTCCGAGGAGTTGACACTTGGTCACAACGACTCGGAGTTTAGTGATGAGTATGAGGAATTGACATTCAGTCAAAACGACTCGGAGTTTAGTGATTGAGTCCGAGGAGTTGACACCCGATCAAAGCTACTCGGAGTTTTTGGAGATTTGAGTCTGAGAAGTTGACACTCAGTCTAAACTGCTCGGAGTTTTGGCAATTGAGTCCAAAGAGTTGACACTCGGTCAAAGTTTCTCGGAGTTTTTGGAGATTTGAGTTCGAGGAGTTGATATTCGATCTAAACTTCTTGGAGTTTTGGCGATTGAGTCGAAAAGTTGACACTCGGGCGAAACTGCTTGGAGTTTGGTAATTGAGTCGGAAGAGTTAACACTTAGTCAAAGCTGTTCAAAGTTTTTGGAGATTTGAGTCCGAAGAGTTAACACTCAGTCTAAACTGCTCGGAGTTTTGGCGATTGAGTCCGAGAAGTTGACACTCAGTTAAAGTTACTTGAAGTTTTTAGAGATTTGAGTCGAAGGAGTTGACGCTCAGTTTAAATTGCTCGGAGTTTTGGTGATTGAGTCTGAGGAGCTGATAATCGGTTTAAACTACTCGGAGTTTTGCGATTGAGTCCAAGAAGTTGATACTCAGTCAAAGTTGCTTGGAGTTTGGTGATTTGAGTCCGAGGAGTTGACACTCAGTCAAAACTGCTTGGAGTCTTTGGAGAATTACAATGAGTTGAAAATGAACCCTAACAGCTCGGAATCTTTGGAGAAATCTGAGGAGTTGAACATGGACTCCAACTGCTCGGATTTTGATGTAGAATTCCAAGAAGAAATATAAAAAGTAAAACTACTCTAAGTTTGATGGAGAGGTCCGAGGAGAAATACATGGAGTCAAACTGCTCGGATTTTGATGGAGAAACCAGACCAAGGTCAGAGTAGCTCGTGGCTACCTCCTCAAAGCTGATGTAAAAACAAAGCTGAAACTAAAGCAGCTCAGGGCTATATTCTCAGAACTGATGGAAAAACTGAGCTGGAGGCGAAGTAGCTCGAGATTATCTCCTCAAAACTGATAGAGAAACTGGGTTAAGAGCAAAGTAACTCGGGGATACCTCCTTAGAGAAAATGGAGAAACTGAGCTGAGGGCGAAGTAGCTCGGGGCTACCTCCTCAGAGTTGATGGAGAAACAAAGCCAAGGGAGAAGTAGCTCGGGCTACTTCCTTAGAGCTAATAGAGAAACTAAGCTGGAGGCGAAGTAGCTCGAGGCTACCTCTTTAAAGTTGATGGAGAAATTAGGTTGAGGGCGAAGTAGCTCGAGGCTACCTCCTCATAGCTGATAGAGAAACTGAGCTGAGGGCGAAGTTGCTTGCGGCTACCTCTTTAGAGTTAATGGAAAAACAAGGTTAAGAGCGAAGTAGCTTTTAGGCTACCTCCTCAGAACTGATAGAGAAATTGGGTTGAGGGTGAAGTAACTCGGGGCTACCTCATCAGAGCAAATAGAAAAACTAAGTTGAGGGCAAAATAGCTCAGGGCTACCTCCTCATAGTTGATGGAAAAACAGAGTTGATAGAGGAACCGAGTTGATGGAGAAACCAAGCTAATGGTGAAACTAAGCTGATGCCAAAGTAGCTCGAGGCTACCTCCTCAGAGTTGGAGAGCTTTGGTGTGCCATTAGCTGACAGCTTTGAATGCGTCACTAGCCTGTGTCATTGGCTGACGGCTTTATATTCGTCACTACTTGATGACTTTAGATGCATCACCAGTTGATTGTAAACGAACATGATGTTCGATCGTTTGAGCTCTGCTGGTTCAAGTTTTGGGACGGGTCTGAGGCACTTTAATGAAGAAATAACCATCTTTTCTTTGACCATTTGCAAGAAACTTTTCTGAAGAAGTTGAATTTCAAAATTCGGAGGCCGGTTCTAGAAAGAGAAGGCTGGAAAACCTTAGGAACTGTTTTGTTCAAATTTGAAACCAAGCTTGAGTTTGGTGGATCGACTGGTAAATATAAGTCAAAATTGGTGGTTTGTGAATAAACTCATATGTGCAAGCAGAATTTTGAAATTATGAGCCCGAATTTGAAACGAGTACATTATAAAACCTTAAGAACCGGTGTTGTTGGATCTGAAACCGGATTAAAAATAGCTAAATCAGATGTTTAAAGTAGTGAACCGATTGGTCAAACCTTATTGAACCAGTTGGTATGAGTCAATTGATATGGTGCTGACATTGCGATGACATGGTGCCTAGGTGGTGATGGCATGGTGCCTAAGTGGATTCTTAGGTGGTGCTAATGTCACATACTGATGTCATGTTGACTAGGCGTTTATTACCCATTGGGCAGTTGATGCATGACAGTAATTGTTGAAAATGAAATGAAAATCTGAGGGTCCAATGTAAATAGGACATATAGTAGAGGCATATCTGAAGATATAAAAGGTAATTTGTATGTCCAATAAAAGGTGAACATGTAGCGGTTGTATATTCTTAGAAGAGAATAGTAATTTGAGTATCCAATAAAAAATAAACATGTGACAGATTTTGGAGATGAGTAAAATTTGAATGTGCAATTAAAATGAGACATGTGGTAAATGCAGTTTTTTTGAGGTAATGTGAAATTTGATTGCCCAATGATACATGGACATACGGCAAAGGTTTGGTATCTTTAAGAAATTTGGTAGGTTGTACGGCTGTCTGTGAGTTTTTTTGTCCGTCGTTTGATCGATCATCGATCATTTTTAGGTGGTCGGAGTTTCAATTAGCCGTGAAACTTCACCGGCGTGCTCGGGGTAGGATGCTGAGGCACCTAGTGGTGGTGGCAGCGGTTTTTGATAGCTGGATTTTCACAGATCGCCGATCAAAGTTTATTTTTCGGTGAAGATCTGAGGTATCTCGGGACGATTTTTCGACATCTGATTTTCATAAAATTTTGCTTACTTGTAGATCAGAGTCCAACAAAGCTGGTTATGTGACTCAATATGAACTTTGATGATTAGATCTTGATAGATTTGACAGTCAAAAGTTTGTTTTCCCAATGAACTTTAACGATTCCGATGAAGGAATTTTTGACTTCCGATTGTCATGAAACTTAAAAGACATGTAAATCTAAGGATGGAAAATCTATTTCTGTGGGTTGATCTTATTTTTTATGGTCGAATTTTAGCAGATTTAATGGTCAAAATTTTGTTTTCTCGGTAAACTTCAACTGCTCCGATGGAGGACTCTCCAACTTCAGATCACCGTGAAACTTTGAAGGGTAGTAGATATGGAGGTGGAGAACGTAGTAGTATACTCCGATTGGATCGTTGACAGTTGGATCATTATGGATCTGATTTTTGACGATGTTTCGATCGTGTGTTGGGACCTCGGTGGCTTATCTTTAACAGCATCTTTAGAAAAAATATTTTGTCGTTCCCACGGACGGTGCCATCTGTTGATGCAAAAAATCTACCGACCAAATCCTTGTGCATATGAGAGACACATAAACTAGAAAATCCACCAGGAGTTGTGCCCCGGGGGACTCTCCGATGCTTGAGTTAGTATAAGGTTTAAGAGAATAAACTGGAGAATATTTTATGTAAGTTGTAAATGTCTACTTTTGATGGTGAGAGCCCCCTTATATAGTGTTGTAGAGCAGAGCCCAATTAGTAGAGTGATTTTTGTGTTGTGATAGGAATAAAATTCCTCTTAGATAAGACTGGAGTTATCCACAGACTGGATTTGAATAGCGGTTTATTCATAAATTGGAATGTTGTAGTAGTACTGGGGCATTGACGTAAGATTATCATAACCCCCTTCAAAGTAAAATTACTGTAATACTCCTTGCTGAGTGTAGAAATTTGATTGGTTGATCTGTTCAGATTGTGGAATTATTTTTTTGCCCTTTTAAGTTCTACGTATCGTAACATTATTGGAGAAGAAATTTAAATTTTGTGCTTAACCATCTTAACTTGGTGATCGTTAGTTTAGCTGCAGCCTGTAGTTGCATTGTTTTAAGTGAGTAATATGATATCTTAGGGTTCGTTTGGTTGTGAGACTAAAGTGAGATAAAATTGTTTTAATTCAATGTTTGGTTATAGGGAATTATTGTTTATATGAGATTAGGGTGGGATAAAATCAATTTTATTCTCATTTTTTTGTCCAATCTCTCCCATTAGATATAATTAATCCCTCACATCTAGGATTCAATTTTTTCCTTCCTCTTTTGCCCTTGAGTAGTAGTAATAATAATAATTATATTTATTGCATGTTTTACTTTACAATTTTTTACAATAGATAAATTTACCAATATTATCAAAAGGAAAATGAGAAGAAGTAAAAAGAAAACATGGACACCCCGCAAGAAAGAAATACAGGTGAAGATGCCAAACGGCTAAAAAAGCCTTAAAAAAAGAACCAAAATGAGGTCTAGCTATTTTAGCCGAAACTGATGGACATCATTTTTATCCTGTGTGATAAGTTAACTAGTGTCTGGAAGATGGAATTGAGTGTTATCCATAATTTTGTTAGTATCATGATCATATGCGCATGCTGCTAAGGAGTCAGTCAACGAAAATGATATTTTTCGTTTCAAATCTGATTTATTGTCATCTTATTTGTAAGTGTATTGAATTTTTTTCTTTAGTTGATTAAGGTGTGAATTTGAAATTCACGTAAGTTAAAATATTACGGAATTTGAGCAAACATCTAATGGGACCCAAATTCTATTTTCAAGATGCAGAGCAGCTACGAAACTTCACAATCTTACCACCATTTGCGGATATTCGAAAGGTAATGATAATTGTTTTCTCTTTCCTTTATTTTCTTCGCAATCAAACAGAACATAAGATGGAAAAATCCGTAATAAAGCACGATGACCCTTAATTACTAATTTGATGAAACCTGAACTTCACTTAATTAAGGGCTTTACTAAGAGATCAGCTAACTATTCAAGTATGAAGAAAATTAAGAAAATGACAATAGCAAAATGGGTCAGAGTTGAACAAACTTTAGTAATGGTACAATTGTTACGCCTATAATTTGTTATGCACATGCGTTCGGTGGAGTTCCACATAAATAAAAGAAAAGAAAGAAAGATAAGTATCCATCAGATTGGACGATTAAAAAGTTTCTGCTACAATTAATTTCTCAATGATAATTGATTAGCAATTTTATCTAAAAATTCCTTCCCCAGATTAAAGTATATTGACTAGTGTGATCCCCTATCCTATGAGATATATGGAAAGATCTTGAGACCTCATCTGTTTTGTACTTTAACGATCCTGGATTTTATTTTTCCAACGTCTTTTTATGGATATTTTCAATTTGTAATTTTTTTAAATAAAAGACAAAAGAATACTTCATTTTATCTTCATCTCTCGTGAATTATATATCTTTTTCATTTATGGAATATGTCTCAAACAAAAGATTTTACACACTCCGATTTTTTCTTTTTATAAAAAAAAGACAAAACACAAGAAACTAACCTTTGGGGAATGAAAATGAGCTATTTTTATTTAAAGCGTTAATTATCGCTTATTTGTAAAGAAACATTAATATATAGTTTGGCTTAATTTAATTTTTTTTAAATAAAGCATTTGATTAAATCTTATTATAACATTAGGCTTATGGGTTGCACCATCAATACACTATGAGGTTGAAATGTCATAATTATAAATAGGTATATATAAATATTTTTTAATAAATATAAATAATATTCATATGTAATGTAACAAGTTAATGAGGTAGGCTATAGCATTTCATGAGTTTTAGAGGAAACATAAATTTAGTCTTTCCTCCCAATTTTTTTACTTTATTTTGGTGGGAAAAGTTTTGGGATTCAATGTTGCATTGTTTCACCTCTTATTAGGTAAAGAGTGAAGACACTTCATTATCATTCACCTGAATTTCAAAGAATGTTTCCCAAGATCAACACCTAAATGGGCCAAAAAGGAACTTTTATGGCTAAAAAATGGGCGTTTTATCACCCTTCCAAATTTTTGGGTTGAGCTTGTCTAGGTTTTACAAGCCCGACCAAAAAAATATAAAGCCATTACATTTGAATTTAATTCAATTTTATGTTATATAAAAAAATCTAATTTATACTGTGATAGTTGAACAATTAAGACTAAAAATGCATATGACATTTAAAAAAGATGTTTCCTTTTGTTTTATAAATAGTTTTTTTCATAAAAAAAAAACACTTTACTTCTATAAAAACTAAAAACATTCTAAAATAAATAATATGAAGAAACTTTTTCTCACTATATATCATTTCATCGCGAATTTAATTCATTTATTTATTAATTCCTTATCCAAACATGCAACATGAAGCTGCATGTTGCTTCTCTGATAAGAGAATATAGTCAAGATGAGATCAAACTCTTACAACTAAGTGGTTGAAACCAAAACTAGTTCAAAAACAATTTCGACAGCCATAACCTGTACCTTAATATAACTTGATTCTCACTTGCAACCGTAGCCTCAAAAAAATTAACCTTCTTTAATTTGAACCCTAGTAGAACAGTATCAACTACAATAACAGTGGATTTTAACCTATTACTTGCATTTTCTGAGCTTAATTTTTTTACCTTGATTCTTAGTTACCATCATCGCAATCAAAAGAAACTCCATTTAATTACCAATAGCACACAAATTATTAATTACCCAAAAATCAACTACCCTCTTCAACGGCGATAACGACGCTGCCACGGCGACTGGATTCATTCTCCAGTGGTGGTGCTCCGGCGACAGCTTCTTCCGATGGACAGCTTGAAGCTATTTTGCTGGTGTGATCAAGCAACGAATGCCGACAATTTGGACACGAAGAGTGTGACGCTAGCCATGTATCTATGCACCTCACATGGAACCCGTGGTTACATTTTGGCAGGACCCTAACTTTTTCACCATCGACAAACTCCCCTAAACAAATTGCACACTCAGTAGCCGATATGTTCACGCCGCCGGCTCCATAAGCAGCCACAGGGATTTGGCGCAACTCTCGTTTCTTGAGCCCTGTTGCAGCTAGTCGTGCCGCCGCTTGCTCTGGTGTCTCCAAGGCTAGCCTTCGGCTGCAACGCAAAGCGCAACGCAGGATTGAGTTCAATCCCAGTGCGCATATCAGCGCACATAACAGAGCCGCCAATATGATCACCATGTTTGTGTCAAATTTCGTCTCGCTAATGTATGCATCGCTCCTCGTCGTTATGTTCCCAATTGCTGCTGGTGACATGCTTCGCTGATCTGTCTCTAGAAGACGGCGATGCATCTTCACCATCGCCCCTTAATTAGAACAGTAAATTAACCAACAGCCTAATAATTAAATTGGAGAGATATGTGTAAGAACACTGATGAGTAGTATATATTGTGATGGGTTTTTGGTACTTTGATTCAGAGAATTAGAGAAAAATAACTAAGAAACAGAGGAAAAAGTGACAATTGTTGCTTCTGATTTATATATATTTTTTGAGGTCAAGCTGGTTTTTCTAAGAAGGAAAACAGAAAGGTTGGTTTGTTCTTCCTTTTGAGTTACAGTAATGTTGTCGAGATTCCAACTAGAAAGGGACATAGAAAAAGAGCATCTTCTTTGCCTTGCAATTTTTGTGGGTGGCTGTCATAAGAATCGGGGACCGTTTTTCTCTGCTTGATTACAGCTTCTAGATCAGATCAAATTGTCAGATAAATCTCTCTCCTTGGAAACGAAACCGAACAATAAAGCAAAAGAGATAATGGAGATTTCAACAGAAAAAGGAAATTTCCTATCCCTTACCTTAGCCTCTGTTTTGATAAAATTCACTGTTGCTAGAGACCTTGAAAGATCAGAATTCTGGTTTCCATTATCCAAATACCAGAAGAGTGACTTTTGTGGTGCCGAGAGCGTGGAAGGCAAACTTTTATATATCAAGTAATTGTAGTATCTTGAGGGGTCAAGTCTCATGAGATTACAAACAGAGAATATATTAAAAAAAAAAGTGTAAATAAAATTGGGAGTAGCTTACTAGTTAAAGCTTTGCCTACCTAATCATATGATTAAGCACTTTATAACATTGATATTTAGTACAAAATCTGATCATAATCCCTTGATTGTACAGTTGTAATATAACCTAGTAATTCCAGAGCTTGGTTTGTATGTGACAGGCAAGTTGAATCGTAGTGGAAAGCTTTGTTGCCACTATCTTATTCTGTTACATGTTACTTTTGACATCAAGTAGGACGATAAGTACTATGATTAAGGATGGAAAAGAAAAAAATCTTAGTCACCCCGCTACGAAATATCTCGCCATCACCCCTATTTTTTGCTCTTTGTTATTGGTAACAGCAAATTTTGATGCTACTTCTCTCTTCTTTTTTTCTTTTTTTTTATAAGAGTAATATCTCATAACCCGGTTCGAGTTATTATTATCACGATAATAATAAAGTTCTAATTACAAATTTTTATCGTATGGTTTGAAAATATTTTGCTTTTAAGATTAATATTTTTTAGTAAATCAAACTTTCGGTTTTAATTATTAACAAATCAAATCATGAGGTAAAATAGCGATGATAAGATTGTCCAATAACCTTAACCATCGCGTCATCTTAATCACAAAACTACGATATTGAGATTACTTAGTAACCTCAAATGCATGATAATGATGCTTACAACAATCTACCGTCATAATTTCACAATGTTTAAGGTTGTACAATAAGTTTATCATCGTAGGCTAACGCAATGGTTGAAGTTACTGGATAACTTTGCTATCTCAAATTATTCAGTTTAGGCCAAAATTCAATTTCTTAATAAATAAAACTTGAGGATAAAAAAACTCTTTGAAATTTAAAAAGAATATACCAAACCACAAAATGAAATATATAATTAAGTATAATGATATTGTAATAAGAAAACCAAATAGTATTTACAAAAACGAACACATTTTATTGTTTTTAGCGGTGCTATTAAAACATTCTTTTCATATACCGTGAATATTACTCTATAATAATTACTACTGCACTTCCTCCATAATTACAACTGAAATTTTCTAAATGTATTGTTTTTTTTGTATGACTTGTACTTTATCATTCCACTAAATAGCAAGTTGGCAAATTACTTTAACACCCTTGTGACCATGAGAAGGTCATATGGCAAATTTTAATCACTAAAATTACATGGAATTGGCAGTTCGACGCCAACAGAGCATGAACAATATTGAAAGTGTAGCTTTATGCCTACAATTAAGGGTAATAATATTTTAATTAATGAATTATGCGAACAGATTTTGTAAATTTTTTTGAGAACTTTTTAAAAGTGAACCTGTTGGATGTGATCCGACCATTGTAAGTTCATGTTCACAATGAATACGAGCTCACTAAATCAAAATCCTTAAAATCTTTAATATCATAAATATCTTTTATGGTCTGTCTCAATAATAAATTCCTGTTAATGCAAAAAAGAAAGACAGCTGTGACAAGGAGATTGCTCATAGGGTAGCGTGGGGGGGTGGTGTGGGTGAGTCAGTGTGCCTTCCTTGGTTGGTGCTGTTGCATTCAAGTTAACATCAGTAGCCATGTTGTGTGATTTGAGCCACTTCCCTAATCCTTCATTATTTATTTAATTAGGTGAGAAAGGAACGAGAAAGCTTTTGGCAGTTGGAACAATACCATAAAAACTATATATTTAAACGCCCAAAATCTTAGTGGAGAAGCTCTGCAACCAAAACTGATATGGGTATGTCCAACCTAGCATGGGTCTACTCAACAAAAATCTAATAATTTTTTGTCAACTAAGTAAGGTGCAAGGTTCAAGCCTAAAGTGGAAGAAGATTTGAATGCAACAGCTTACTAGATTTAGGCTGATCATACCAAGCCCAAACGATCTCATTTTTGAGATTTTCTTAAGTCTAAATTAAAGTTCAAGACGTCATCTTTCCAACCAAACAAGTTTCAGCCCATTTGGAGATGTCTACAAGAAGATATGACCGTTTGAATTCTGGTCATTGGGTGCTCATGAAAATCCGAAATTGTGTTCCTCTTTTTACTTTTGACCAATTCCTTGATTCCTTGCATGTTTTAGGGATTGTCTCCTTCATTGTTTTAGGGATTGTTTCCTTGAATGTTTTATGGATTGTTTTCTTACTTTTTCTAAGCTTAGAGGGTTGTTCTAAGCTCTATAAATACTTGTGTTTGTAAGTTGAAAATCAGACTTGAGTTTATAAATTAAAATTAGCCTTTGGCTTTTTAGAAGAGAGTTTTCTTCTTCTTGTAATTCTGTATCTCTTTGGTACAATCCTTAGAGTGGTGAATTCCTATAGTTTTGTATCCCTTGTGTTAATCCTTTGGGTGGTGATATTCTATATCCCTTTGGTGTTATCTCTTGGGTGGTGAACTCCTATCTTTCATTTTGTTGTTTGTTTGTTTAGTTTCCTTCAATTCTATTTAAATCCGGTATCAAATTGGTATCAGAGCTTTGGTTTCTCAAGTGTGATATCTAACACCTTGATTTCCATAGTTCTTGTTATTATGGCTGGTCGTGGTCGTCGTGGTCAAGCTATTCCAATAGCAGCTCCAGCACCGCAAGGAGACCCGCGAGATATCGAGCTGGAATCCTTGAGGAGACAAGTGCAACAACTCGAACAACGCCTAGAGCGTTATGAAACTTCTGAACATGGTGCTCCTCATCATGGCTCAGATGTTGAAGTTTCCAGCAATGATGGAGACGAAGTTAATCCTTTTCACCAAGCTCGTAGCCATGCCTCAAATGACAGCACGCCACCTCACCCCCGTGAGCTAAGAAATCATATTTTCCAACGTGATTATGACGTCAAGGTGGACATTCCAGAATTTGAAGGAAGAATGCAACCCAATGAATTCATTGATTGGCTTAACACCATTGAGCGGATCTTTGATTACAAAGATGTTGCAGATCACAAGAAGGTGAAGCTTGTTGCCATCAAGCTACGAAAACATGCTTCTATTTGGTGGGAACACCTTAAGAGGCAGCGAGAACGTGAAATGAAGAGTCGCATTGTGACATGGGCAAAGATGAAGAAAGCTCTTAAGAAGAAGTATTTGCTAGATCATTATAGGCAAGATGCTTTTCTTAAGTTCCACAACTTTCTACAAAACAATCTCTCCGTGGAAGAATATACAGCAGAGTTTGATTATTCTATGATGCGTTGTGACATCGTAGAGCCCGAAGAACAAATGGTAGCCCGCTACCTTAGAGGGTTACGTCGTGAAATCAGTAATGTTGTACAATTACAACCTTACTGGACATACAATGATGTTTGCAAGCTAGCACTAAAGGTGGAGAAACAATTAATGCAAGGGCGTAAGAATACTTATCGACCTTTCAATCGCGATGGAATCACAAACCGGGGGAGTAGTTCTACTTCCAAGGCCACTCCATCAACCAAAACTGCAGCTGTCAAACCACCTACAAGGAATGAAGCTCCATCAGGTTCTAATCGCTTCAATAATTCTAATTCAAGTAGAAAATGCTTTAAATGTCATGGTTTTGGACATATTTCTTCCGATTGTCCAAATCGCAAGATAATCTCCTTTGTTGAAGAAGAATTGGAAGATAATGCTGAGGAGGAGCAAGTTGAGGACGAATCCGAGAAGGAGTTCACGTATGCGGATCAGGGAGAGTCTCTTGTTATTCGTAGACTCTTGAAGTCAACTTATGCAGAAGATGATTGGCTTCGAAACAACATTTTCCACACCAAATGCACTTCCAATGGCAAGGTGTGTAATGTCATCATTGATGGGGGAAGTTGTGAGAATGTGGTGTCTACAACCATGGTGGGGAAGCTGAATCTAAAAACAGAAGCTCATTCCCATCCCTACAAACTTCAATGGCTTCGAAAAGGCAACGATATTCAGGTAACTAAGAAATGCTTAGTTCAATTCTCCATTGGGAAAAATTATAAGGATGAAGTTATGTGTGATGTTGTCCCTATGGATGCATGTCATATACTACTTGGTAGGCCATGGCAGTATGATAGGAAAGTTATCCATGATGGTCTCAAAAACACCTATTCTTTTGTAAAGAATGGAATTAAAGTGACTTTAGCCCCACTGAAAATGATATTCACTCCTAAACCTTCTAAAGGGGAGGGTTGTAGTTTACTTTCTGTAGGTGAAGTTGAGAAAACTTTAACAGAATGTGGAGAGGGGTACAATCTTACGGTTGTTGAAAAGAAAGATCCCATTGAGATTCCACTTATAATACAACCACTTCTTAAGGAATTCCCTGATATTATTCCTGAAGAACTTCCACCGGACCTTCCACTTATAAGGGGTATACAGCACCATATTGATCTTATTTCAGGTTCTGTTTTACCTAACAAAGCAGTTTATCGGATGAATCCAAGGGAGCATGAAGAGTTACAAAGTCAAGTTGATGAGCTGATCTCCAAAAGCCTTGTACGAGAAAGCATGAGTCCTTGCGCTGTTCCAGTACTTCTAGTACCAAAGAAGGACGGTTCATGGCGAATGTGCATTGACAGCAGGGCTGTCAACAAAATCACCATCTGGTACCGCTTTCCCATCCCACGGTTGGATGATCTCTTGGATCAACTTCATGGAGCCACAATCTTCTCAAACATCGATCTTCGCAGCGGATATCATCAAATTCGCATGAGAGATGGCGATGAATTGAAGACAGCGTTCAAAACGAGAGATGGTCTTTATGAATGGATGGTCATGCCATTCGGACTATCTAATGCTCCGAGTACTTTTATGCGCCTTATGAATCATATTTTCAAACCATTTATGGGTCAATTTGTTGTTATTTACTTTGATGATATCTTAGTTTACAGCAAGTCTCAAGAGCAACATATGGAGCATCTTCATCAAGTTTTCCAAACCTTACATGAACAAAGGCTGTATGTCAACTTGAAGAAGTGTCATTTCTTCACTAATAGCCTTGTGTTCTTAGGCTATGTTGTTTACAAAAAAGGAATCATGATGGATCCGGGCAAGATAGAGGCAATCACCAGCTGGCCTATTCCCAAGTCCCTTCACGACATAAGAAGCTTTCATGGACTTGCATCATTCTATCGATGGTTCATCAAAGGCTTCAGCACCATTATTGCTCCTATCACAGAATGCCTTAAAGGGGGAACATTCAAGTGGACGAAGGAAGCCCAGAAGAGCTTTG
The DNA here is from genome assembly GCA_023935145.1 of Bretschneidera sinensis. Lineage (NCBI taxonomy): Eukaryota > Viridiplantae > Streptophyta > Magnoliopsida > Brassicales > Akaniaceae > Bretschneidera > Bretschneidera sinensis. Next base: position 142,254,794 of record CM043697.1, read on the forward strand.
AACTTCTCAAACAGAAGGTGACGGAGGCCCCAGTCCTTACACTTCCAGATTTCTCCAAAGTGTTCGAAGTTGATTGCGATGTCTCTAATTTAGGGGTTGGTGGTGTTCTCAGCCAAGAAGGTAAACCCATTGCCTTTTTTAGTGAAAAGCTCAATGAATCTCGAAAGAAGTATTCAACATATGACAAAGAATTTTATGCTCTTGTTCGTGCCTTGGGGCATTGGAGTCATTATCTACTCCATAAAGAGTTTATACTTCATTCTGATCATGAAGCTTTAAAGTACTTGAGCAGCCAACAAAAACTCAACAAGCGACATGCAAAGTGGAGTGAATTCTTTTAAGCCTATTCATTCTCCATCAAGCACAAGTCAGGTAAACTTAATCAAGTTGCTGACGCCCTAAGTCGAAGACACTCTTTACTTAACACTATGCAAGTGTAGGTTTTGGGTTTTGAAGTTGTCAAAGAACTCTATAAAGATGATCTTGATTTTGGCAATGCATGGAAGGAATCTTCTAATGGTCCTAACAACAATTTCTTGTTACAAGATAGTTTTCTCTTCAAGGGCAATCTTTTGTGCATTCCTCGATGTTCGTTGAGAGAAGCCATTATCAAAGAAGCCCATGGAGGAGGCCTTGCTGGTCATTTTGGTAGAGATAAAACTTTAACTCTTGTGCTGGAACATTTTTTTTTGGCCCAAAATGGTGAGAGATATTGAGCGACATGTGAAGCAATGTCAAATTTGCCACCTCGCAAAGAGCCGCAAGCAAAATACCGGGCTATACATCCCATTACCTGTTCCTAATGCCCCATGGGAGGACATTAGTATGGATTTTGATTTAGGTTTGCCAAGAACTAAATGAAATAAAGACTCTATTATGGTGGTGGTTGATTGATTCTTAAAGATGGCTCATTTTGTTCCTTGCAACAAAACTCTTGATGCATCTCATGTTGCTGACCTATATTTCAGAGAAATTGTCAAACTTCATGGCATTCTTAAGACAATTACTTCTGATCGTGATTCCAAGTTCGTCGGACATTTTTGGTGTACTCTTTGGCGAAAGCTTGGCACTATCCTTCAATTCAGCTCCGCTTATCATCCCCAAACAAATGGTCAAACTGAAGTTGTTAATCGAAGTTTGGGAAATCTTTTGAGAAACTTTGTGGGGAAGATCATCCGTCAATGGGATCTCCTCCTAGCTCAAGCTGAATTTGCCTATAATAGGTCTACTAGCCAAACCACTGGCTATAGCTCCTTTGAGGCTGTCTATGGTCTCAAACCTATTAGCCCTCTTGATTTGGCTCCACTTCCGACTACTACCCAATTTAGTGGAGATGCCGATGAACGAACGAAGGAGATCAAGAAATTACATGAGCAGATTCAAGCTCATATTGAGAAGCAAAATGAGAAGTACCGCAAGCAAGCAAATAAACATAGAAAGCCTGCAGCTTTCAAAGAAAGAGATCTAGTATGGATTCATCTTCGAAATGAATGTTTTCCCGCAAAAAGACGGTCTAAACTTTTGCCATGAGCTGATGGCCCATTTAAGGTACTTCAACGCATTGGAGAAAATGCTTACAAGATTGAACTTCCAGGAGATTATGGAGTATCTGCAACTTTCAATGTGAGTGACTTATCTCCCTATGAAGTAAATGAAGAAATATTGGACTTGAGGACAAGTCCTCATCAACTGGGGGAGCCTGATATGGGTATGTCCAACCTAGCATGGGCCTGCCCAACAAAAATCTAATAATCTTTTGTCAACTAAGCAAGGTGCAAGGTCCAAGCCCAAAGTGGAAGAAGATTTGGATGCAACAGCCTACTGGATTTAGGTTGATCATACCAGGCCCAAACGATCTCCTTTTTGAGATTTTCTTAAGTCCAAATTAAAGTTCAAGACGTCATCTTTCCAACCAAACAAGTTTCAGCCCATTTGGAGATGTTTACAAGAAGATATGACCGTTTGAATTCTGGTCATTGGGTGCTCCTGAAAATCCGAAATTGTGTTCCTCTTTTTACTTTTGACCAATTCCTTGATTCCTTGCATGTTTTAGGGATTGTCTCCTTCCTTGTTTTAGGGATTGTTTCCTTGAATGTTTTATGGATTGTTTTCTTACTTTTTCTAAGCTTAGAGGGTTGTTCTAAGCTCTATAAATACTTGTGTTTGTAAGTTGAAAATCAAACTTGAGTTTATAAATTGAAATTAGCCTTTGGCTTTTGAGAAGAGAGTTTCTCCTTCCTATAATTCTGTATCTCTTTGGTATAATCCTTAGAGTGGTGAATTCCTATAGTTCTGTATCCCTTGTGTTAATCCTTTGGGTGGTGATATTCTATATCCCTTTGGTGTTATCTCTTGGGTGGTGAACTCCTATCTTTCATTTCTGTGTTTGTTTGTTTAGTTTCCTTCAATTCTATTTAAATCCGGTATCAAAAACCAAAACAACCAAACTTTGTTTTGGACATAAAAGCACAAATGAAACGGACATTGTTTGCCCAAAATAAACAAATCTAACCAAAAAGAAGAATGAATCCATTTTAATCACTTTTCATTCTTAAAGGATCCATTAACTCATATAAAACTTGGGAGATTGTTGGATACCACGGGCTATAATACTATATTTTTAGATCCATTTAATCATAAAACACTTACCCATTGTATAGATAAAAAGTCATTGGGTGAATAGATAAAGATTAAAATTAAGCAAGTTAAAATATTATTGCAAATAAAATTATATTTTAAGAGGACAAAAATCAAATAAAATATATTATAAAAGTAAAATATAAATGTTTTTAACTTTATATATAATATTAAGAAGAAAAAAAAATCTTGAGGCCAAGGCTTAGCCCCATTTAGAATGATGTAGGTCTTCCCATGTTCATCGATTGAGTTAACTCAGTCGAATTAATTAATATTGATCAAAAGTTCATGTATGATTAACATGTCTTTTTTATGAATGGGTTAAACTATGGTTTTGTTATTCTTTTTATAAATGGGTTAAACTATGGCTTTATTATTGGAATTATGAGCACAATATGTTGATTGTAACTATTTTTTGAATACGATATCTTAAAATTTAAGGTATAATATGGTTTAACTATAGAAACGATTTATGTTTTGTAAATTAATTTATGAGAGTGAAATTATAAATTGTTTTATATTTGACAAAACAGTTTATGAACTGCTTCGTTGAATCGTGTATGTTTGTTAAATAAGTTCTAAAAATGTATATGAATTGAAATTAACAATAAGAGTATATTAATATAAAATGACAAATTTTGACTTATAAATTGTGTTTTTTTTCATTGTTTTCATTTGGGTAATTTTACTATAAAATAATAATTTAGTATATTTATTAATAATTAAACAAATAGTATTAATAATATTAAAATAATAAAAATTTCAGAAAAAATAATTTAACATGGTACAAATATTTGTTGCATGATAGAAGATAGAACTGACCCAAAATAAAATTGATCATGCAAATTGAAAAATTAAGACTGAGTTATGTTCGAGATTTTATTTAAAGGGGAGACTTGTAATAGCCGTGCCATGAAGAGGTGTTGACTCTTATTTGATTTTAATTATGAAAAAACACTATTTAAATTGTACTAACAGTTTTTCTAAGTGTTTAAGTTGCAAAATCATCAAACTCAAGAACAAGACGTAATTCAAGCACAAAGAAGAAGATATCATACTTGAAAAACACTCAAAAGAAGACCGAAGACCTAGTGTAGGCTCAAAGGTAAATAAGACCTGTAAATCTCTACCTATAAGTACTCAGTTTTTTTAATATGACTCATTTTTGTTTTAACAAAAAATGTTTTATCAAAAATCTTTTTCTGGCTAGAAAACTATTTTGAAAACAGAAAACTTTGTTCCAAGACATCCAGTCGACTGAGTGGTTTCATTTAGTCGACTGAATATAGTCCAGTCGGTTGAAGAGTTTCATTTAGTCGACTGAATACAGTCCAGTCAATTGAATAATATGGTTTAGTCGACTGAATGAACCATTCAGTTTACTGAATGACAACCCTAACTTAAATTTGAATTTCAAATAGCCATCCGGTCGACTGGACATTAAAAAATAACGGTAATATTTCAATTCAAAGGGTCAGTACAGTGTATTTAATGCACCAAACTACTCCCAAACAGGATTTTCTTTGAGAGTAATGGCTACTAGTTCTCTTATCTATAAAAACCTATCATAAATGAGAGATAAATATTACACAAGAGCATAAAATCTTTATCTTCTCATTTGCTATCAACAAAAGCTTTCAAAATTCCTTCTGAGTTATTCTTAAAAGCTTTGTACTTCTAAGAGAGATATATTCTTCCTTGTAAGAGCGTTAAATTCAAATCTCTCTTATACTTTTTCCATATTTAATTCAGATAATTGTAAAGAAAAAGAGTTAGTGTAACTTTTAGAGTATTTAGTCATTAAACACTTATTTGTAACTTCCTTGAAAAATAAATTATTGTAAGGTTTAGGCAACACTCGAGAAGTTGCTCGACTAAAATTAGTGGATTGCTTCAAGGAAGTTGCTTGAAGAGAGTGGACTTAGGGTCGAAATGATTCTGATATTGTTGAACAACTATAAACATAGTTTGCATATTTTTTCTCTTTACTCCTTTAATTTCAAATATTTTATTTATAGTGTGTTTTACTTGAGTAAATTGTTAAAAACTTATATGTTAATTGCAAAAAGTTTTTTAAAATCCAATTCATCCCTCCTCTTGGTTTTATACCTCGTCTACAAGGAGCAAAGCAGAATTTTTTTTTTTTAATCAACGGAAATTGTCAACTCTTGATTGGTTGAATATAAACTGGTTTTTAGTTTATCATGGCTTCATAAATTATTTTGTTTAAAAGCGTGAGTTAGTTTATCTTTATAATAAACAGAAACCAAAATATAACCCGTCCCAAAACAGAACCTAAACAAAACTGTTGGATTATAACGGTTACAGTAAACATGAGGCACCGACCACCGTCACTCCGTCGGAACTATCCGCCTATCCCAATTCAAGGGGACAAAATAGGAACCAAGTTGAACGCCACATAAGATCCATCAAACGGTTCAATCACATATCTCCCGCCCATTTGCTGCACATTTCATAACTAGGAAAGGCTTCTCTGGCAAGCTTCCCAAATATTTTCCCTCTATCTATCTAAGGTTTTCAAATCACTATTTAATTTCTCTCTCTCTCTCTCTGCATATCTTTACAGAAAATGAGGAGATATTCCGTTGGACTTGCAGCGCCGGAAGATAGTCTTGATACGGTACGTCTTTCTCTTTCACTTATTGTTCATCTTTCCTTTCTCTTTGTGTATATTTGAATTTCCTTCATCCCCCGTTTGTTTTCCGACAAAATCGAGGGAAAGAACTGGAAGTGAGTGAATTTCATTTTTTTTTGTTGTTGTCCGGGTTTTTCAGTCATGTTAATTTAATAGACCGAGTCTATTAGCATCCACAGTTAGTCGGCTTAAAAGAGAATGTTAATTACAGTTTCGAAATTGCGTTACTGTGTCCTTTTAAATTGGGTTTAGAAGCTGCAGAAACTGAAGTTCTTTTTATTTACTATTTATTTATTTATATTGGGTGGAGTGTGAAGATAGGATGAGTGTCCAATTTTATTTACGAAGTTTAATATTCTTCTCTTTAGGTTTTGTGTGCTTAACAGAGGGCAATGGCACTTACCAAAAAAAAAAAACTCAGTTAATGGTATTGCGAGTCTGACCAGCTTATGTTTAACCACTAATCACTAGAATTCCTGATAATTTTAGGAGAATGATCTCTGAAAATTTTGCTCTTTACAAAGTCTATGCAGGCTGGGGATTTCAGTACAAGATTTTCCTTACCATCATTTGTCAAACGAGTGGAGAAACTCACAGATGATCAGAGAAACGTGCTAAGGAATATGGGTTTTGGGAATTTACTGCTGATGCCTAGTCATACGCTGAGCAAGAATTTATTAGTTGAATTGATGGAAAGATAGAGTTGCGAAAAGCGTGCTTTTATTCTTCTTCCTGGTGCAATAACAATTACACTGATGGATATTGCTCTGATTTTGGGACTACGTGTGATTGGTCATCCTGTACTCCTTAAGGAAGATGAGCCCTTCTCTTATTTGGAGAAGGAATATGGTACTGCTTCATGGACGAGGAAAATCACAGTTGCATCACTTAAGAGTAGATTGGATTCTATTGGTGGGGCTGTTAATGATGATTTTACGAGGACCTTTTTACTATTCACCATTGGGACTCTTCTTTTCCCAAATGCAAATCAGAAAGTAGATACCTGCTATCTTTCTTGGCTTAAAAATTTGGATGATATTTGTCACTTTGCCTGGGGTGCAGCTGTTCTTGAGGATTTATTTACGTGGTTGAGCAAAAGAAAAGAGACAAATGTGCAATATGTGGGAGGCTGTCTTATATTTCTCCAAGTAAGTTTGTAGTAGTGGCTAATTAGTTAAGGACCCAGCTGTTTTTGCATGTATACTTTTGAAGCACTTTTAAGTTCCTTCCTATAACTGAAATGTCCACATTGTTCCTTGAAATTATTTGAATTACGTGTCTAGTTTCTGACATTATGCCGCATTTTTTTTGCGAAACATTGGGGCATATTAAGTTATCTTAGATGATTATGGAGTATCTAATTATTTATGTACAACGAATAGTTTCCTAATTAGTCTTTCTTATCTCAACTAACATCATATTTGTTGCGTGGTTTTGAACATATGGTCTTATGAGCATATTGACATAGCTCGACCGAGTTTGCTAGATAGCTACTTGACATTTCCCGTTCATGTCGATGGGAGAATAGTAGGTCCTACCATACACAATGGCTCACCGCAAAGTTTAAGGAACTGTTGTATAATCAGGTTATAAGATCGCTGGTTTTATGGTTACTTGTAGTTCCCCTGTACTTTAGCCGCCGCGAGTACTCAGCATCCTTTAGTTTATGGTCGTGAATTTCAGAAAAAAGAAAGTGCTTTAGTTATAAGGTGCTTACTCATAAAATAGGTGTGATGTGGTCCTCCTTTTTACCATTTAGCAGATGCCCATTATCTTTATCTACTGTATATCAGATGACTTGGGAGCTTCAACCAATTTCTGCAGAGTTAGAATTTGATATAATCAAAGAGTTATTGGAGGCACCAAATGTTAGGCTATGTGTGGAGCCTGGTGGGCTTTTTTGTCCAATCTGGTGTTTTCAGCACTGTTTGGTATCTGTTTTATTTTAACCCAGAAATATAAGGGTTTTATCTTATTTTTTTGTGTGAGGGAGTGAGCCGTCTCTTTTTGTGAATACTGTGAGGGGTGTCTAGGGGTGAGACCTCCTTGTATTGTTCTTCAAGTCATGCTGAAATCGCTGCAACTCCGTGGACGTAACCCGAGTTTAGGTGAACCACGTAAATTTGTGTGCTGTGTGTTTGTCTTTGATTTATTTCTATTTTCTTCTCTATATTCGCATATCAAGATCCGTAGGGATAGGGTGGTTTAACCCTAACAACTGGTATCAGAGCTATCGGTTTTTGAGTGGGAGCGATGGCCGGAGAAGAAAGAAAGACGATAGGAATCGAGAAATTCGATGGCACAGATTTTGGGTATTGGAGGATGCAAATCGAGAATTATCTCTATGGGAAGAAATTACATTTGCCTCTGTTAAGGGCAAAGCCAGACAGTATGAAAGAAGACGAATGAAATCTTCTTGATAGACAGGTACTGGGAGTTATTCAATTAACTCTATCAAGATCAGTTGCGCACAATGTTATGAAGGAGAAGACCACCAAGGATATGATGGCAGCTTTGTCCAGTATGTATGAAAAACCGTCAGCTAACAAGAAAGTGCATCTGATGAAAAAGTTGTTCAATTTGAAGATGGCGGAAAGTACCACTGTTGTGCAGCATCTGAATGAGTTCAATACAATTGTTAATCAGTTGTCCTCTGTTGAGATTGATTTTGATGATGAGATCCGTGCTTTAATTGCTTTGGCTTCTTTGCCAAACAGTTGGGAAGCCATGAGAATGACGGTGATTAATTCTGCAGGGAATAATAAACTCAAATATGAAGATATTCGGGATTTGATTTTAAGCGATGAGGTTTGCAGGAGAGATGCGGGTGAAACCTTGGGTTCTGGTTCCGCTTTAAATCTAGAGACAAGAGGTAGAGCACAAGATAGAAATTCAAATCGGAGTAAATCAAAATCCAAAAGAGGAGGTAGAAGTAAATCCAGATCTGGACGACAACTGGAATGCTGGAATTGTGGCAGGACTGGCCACTTTAAGAAAAATTGTAGAGAACCGCAGAAGAAAAGGAATGAGAACGAGGCTGCAAATGCTGTGATAGAAGAACTACAGGATGCCCTATTACTTTCTGTTGACAGTCCCATTGACTCTTGGGTTTTGGACTCAGGAGCTTCTTTCCATACCACTGCACACCGAGAAATCATGGAGCACTATGTGACAGGTGATTTTGGGAAGGTATATTTGGCTGATGGAGAAGCCTTGGATATTGTGGGTATGGGAAATGTTCGCATTAAATTGCCGAATGGGTCTGTGTGGTTGATACAGACAGTGCAACATGTTCCAAAATTAATGGGGAACTTGATCTCTGTAGGACAGCTTGATGCTGAAGGTCACACGGTGACATTTGGGGCTGGTACTTGGAAGATTACAAAGGGAGCTATGGTAGTGGTTCGTGGAACAAAAACGGGTACTCTGTATTGCAGTGGTTGATGCAAAAGTTGATACAAACCTATGGCACCGCAGGCTTGGTCATATGAGCGAAAAAGGGATGAAAGTGATGCTGTCTAAAGGGAAACTGCCAGAGTTGAAATCCTTTGACTTTGATTTGTGTGAGAGTTGCATTCTTGGGAAACAGAGAAAGGTTAGTTTCTTGAAAGGAGGCAGAACTTCAAAGTCTGAAAAATTGGAGTTGGTACACAGATTTGTGGGGAGCTTCCCTGGTTGCATCTCTTGAGGTTCGCGGTATTATATCACATTTATTGATGACTCAAGCAGGAAGGTATGGGTTTATTTTCTGAAAAATAAATCTAAGGTATTTGAGACCTTTAAGAAATGGAAGGTCATGGTTGAGACTGAAACAGGTTTGAAGGTAAAATGTTTGAGGTCTGATAATGGTGGAGAGTACATAGATGGGGGGTTTAGAGAATTTTGTGCTGCTAATGGGATTAGGGTGGAGAAGACTATTCCCGGGACACCACAGCAGAATGGTGTGGCTGAGCGCATGAACAGGACCCTCAATGAGCGTGCTAGAAGTATGAGGTTGCATATTGGGTTGCCAAAAACTTTTTGGGCCGATGCAGTTAGCACAACAGCTCACTTGATAAATCGAGGACCGCTAGTTCCTTTGGATTGCAGGATACCTGAAGAGGTATGGAGTGGAAAAGAGGTAAACCTTTCTTACTTAAAAGTTTTTGGCTGTTTATCTTATGTTCATATTGACTCTGATGCTCGCAATAAACTAGATGTTAAATCCAGAAAATGTTTCTTTATTACTATGGTGATGAAGCTTTTGGTTATTGGTTTTGGGATAATCAAAATCGAAAAATCATTAGAAGTAGAAATGTGATTTTCAATGAACAGGTTATGTACAAAGACAGGTCAAGTGCAAAATCTGTTGTTACAGGGCCAGAACCAAAGAAGTTTGGGTTTGTTAACTTGGATGAATTTTTTGAGAGCACAGTGCAGAGTAGGAGTCAGGAAAATGATGAGAATGCAGACCCACAGGTAGAACAGTGTATGCCCATAAGTGCTGTCCGAAGGTCTTCTAGGAACATTAGACCTCCACAACGGTTCTCACCATCCTTGTTCTATATTTTGTTGACTGACAGTGGTGAGCCAGAATGTTATGATGAAGTTTTGCAGATTAAAAATTTTAGCAAGTGGGAGTTGGCCATGAAGGATGAGATGGACTCACTGATGACGAATCAAACATGGGAACTAACTGAATTGGCAGAAGGGAATAAAGCTTTACATAACAAATGGGTGTACAGAGTAAAGGAAGAGCATGATGGTAGCAAGCGCTACAAGGCCAGATTGGTTGTGAAAGGGTTTCAACAGAAAGAGGGTGTTGATTACACATATATTTTCTCTCCAGTTGTGAAGCTAACAACAATCAGGCTGGTACTGGGAATTGTGGCTGCAGGAACCTACATCTTGAGTAGTTAGATGTGAAGACAACATTCCTTCATGGTGATTTGGAGGAGGATATTTATATGCATCAACCACAAGGATTTGCAGTGCAGGGAAAGAAAAATCAGGTTTGCAAACTGAGAAAGAGTTTGTATGGGTTGAAACAAGCTCCAAGACAATGGTACAAGAAGTTTGACAGCTTCATGTGTAGCACTGGGTTCACAAGGTGCCAGGCAGACCATTGTTGCTATGTTAAGAGTTTTGACAACTCTTATATCCTATTACTGTTGTATGTGGATGATATGCTCGTTGCAGGGTCTAAAATTAAGGAGATTAATAATCTCAAGAGGCAGTTGTCAAAACAGTTTGCAATGAAGGATTTGGGTGCTGCAAAACAAATCCTTGGTATGAGAATCATCAGAGACAGAGTCAGTGGGACTTTGAAACTTTCACAGACAGAGTATGTGAAGAAGGTTCTCAGTCGATTTAGCATGGATAGTGTTAAACCAGTGAGCACACCTTTGACTAGTCATTTTAGACTATCTAAGGATCAGTCACCAAAGACAGAGCAGGAGCAGGACTACATGAGTAGGGTTCCATATGCCTCAGCTATTGGAAGTGTTATGTACGCCATGGTCTACACAAGATCGGACATTGCACATGCAGTGGGAGTAGTGAGTAGGTATATGAGTAATCCGGGAAAACAACATTGGGAGACAGTCAAATGGATCCTGAGGTATTTCAAAGGCACTTCAGATACATCTCTGTGCTTCACAAGGGCAGGTTTAAAACTGCAGGGTTTTGTAAATGCGGATTTAGCTGATAATGTTGATAGTAGGAAGAGTACTACAGGGATTGTGTATACTCTGGGTGGTACAGCTGTAAGTTGGGCTTCTAAGTTGCAAAAGATCGTTGCTCTCTCTACTACAGAAGCTGAGTTTGTAGCCATAATTGAAGCTGGGAAGGAAATGGTTTGGTTACAAGGTCTCTTGGATGAGCTGGGTAAGAAGAATGAGTGGGGTACTCTACACAGTGATAGTCAGAGTGCTATTTTTCCTGCTAAGAATCCGGCGTTTCATTCCAGGACGAAGTATATACAGTTGAGATATCACTTTATTCGCTCTCTTCTCGGCAGTGAACAGTTGGTATTGGAGAAGATTCGTGGAACTGAGAATCCAGCAGATATGTTGACTAAGGGTGTCACTATTGAGAAATTGAAGCTGTGCTCAGCTTCAGTTGGTCTTCAAGCTTGAGGACAGGCGAATGAGTTGCGGCGATGGTTGTTTTGTTTGAAGGCATGTGGTGCTTGGTGTTGGTGATTGGACCAGTCTCCAAGTGGGAGATTGTTAGGCTATGTGTGGAGCCTGGTGGGCTTTTTTGTCCAATCTGGTGTTTTCAGCACTGTTTGGTATCTGTTTTATTTTAACCCAGAAATATAAGGGTTTCATCTTATTCTTTTCTGTGAGGGAGTGAGCCGTCTCTTTTTGTGAATACTGTGAGGGGTGTCTAGGGGTGAGACCTCCTTGTATTGTTCTTCAAGACATAGTGAAATCGCTGCAACTCCGTGGACGTAATCCGAGTTTGGGTCAACCACGTAAATCTGTGTGCTGTGTGTTTGTCTTTGATTTATTTCTATTTTCTTCTCTATATTCGCATCTCAAGATCCGTAGGGATAGGGTAGTTTAACCCTAACACCAAATGCCAATGGAGTTCGTGGATCGCATAGAACTTCAGATACTTGTTCAATTGTTAGTGTATTCCTTGCTTATAAAAGGGCTTTGCTCAGACCACACCCTCTTCAGCTAATGACCTAGCTATTCATAGAAGCTCTCTTCTGCTAAAGGTTATTGAAGTAGAAAGCGAATCAGGTATTCCAGGAACGAGGTTCCCAAATTCTGCAGTTAGAATTTGATATAATCGAAGAGTCATTTGAGCATCCCAAGAATGAGGTCCGTGGACTTCTGATGGTTGTTCAATTGTTAGTGCAAGTTTCTTGCTTAAGGAAAACTTTCTTCAAACTACACATTCTTCTGTTACTGACTTAGCTACTAATAAAAGTTCTTTTCTGCTGAAGGTTGTTGAAGTAGAAAGCGAATCAGATTTGGATACTGCTAATGAAGTTTAAGTGTGCAGGGGACAAGAGCTTAATTCAGAGCTGCTGATGGCGTCAAAATTTGTTCCAGAGGTCCAAACAGACACCATGGAACATTCATCAATATCAAGCATGTTAGAACTAAATAAACATATGGACCTAGCATCACAATGCCAACAGTCTTCAATGGACTTCACTAATGTTGATGTGAGTTTATATAATCTATTTTGTTTCTTGTTTTCTATTTGTTTGGTTTCCAACCAGCACTTCTGGAGAAAAAAAACGATGTTCGCTATTCAATAAGATGACTTGAGAAGGAAAAACCAGTTAGTGAGCAATATATGGAATTGAAGAAGGAGATAGAAAAACCTTAAAAGTGAAAATTGAACATTAAGAAGCCAGCTATTGTTGAGCCAGTTATTAGAAGAGCAATATATGAAGTTGAAGAAGGAGATGGAAAAACTGAAAAGTGAAAATAGAACATTAAGAATCCCACTCTTGTCAATTCCAGTACTGGAAGAGCAGAACATAGAACTGATGAAACTAGCAGTCGATCTGAGAAGAAAAGACCAGTCTGCTGATAATCTTGTGGTTTGACTAGAGACTTTTATTGGTCGTGGGTATAAATGCCACAGAAGAATTAGTTCATGATATCAAGATAAAAGAAAGTATCATCACATGTGAAATGGTCCTTCTTCTTTGTTGTATTTTTTGAGCTCCAAGGGGGTGCAAACCATGTATTAAAACTATTTACACGATAGTAAATCCACAAAATCTATGAGGTCATCCTCATTTACAAAGAACTTGTCCATTAACCAAAAACTAAGGGAATTAACCCATATGTCTCTAATTGCTTCTATAGACCTCTTTTCACCATAAAAAATCCTTCTGTTTCGTTCATTCCAATCTTTTTCTTTCTTGTCTTACCCCATAAAGATTGACCTGTTTCTTCCCATGTTCTGAATGCAGACTATTTTTTATGCCTATGTCTCAGAAACTTTGCACTGAACCCTGAACTCTCCTTGAAAATCTTACTTGATCAACTTCTCTTGGATTTGCATCTCCACCGTACTTGCAAGTTGTAATACAGTAGTAGTTAGAGTTTTTTCCTGCTGCAATCTGCATAATCCAATTGTGATACTTATTAATGATGCAGTTACTAATTTGAAAAGAGAACACAGCTTCTTTAGAAGGAAATATTTTGAATCACCTGCAGCATGAAAATCGGAACCCCAGGAAGAAACAACACACAGAAGCAGGTACAAATCCACAAATGGAGCTCTTTTCTCAGGATCAGCTGTCTTTCTGGTATGTGTAGTGTGCAATATGTAGCAAATAGCTTATCTTGTAGATTGTGTTTTCGAAATTGCTTTATGTAAAGAATAAATTGGGTCTAATCCACAGTCCTTGTTACTTGTTAGCTTGCTTTCATGGTTTTCTTTTGAACTTTAGCAAAAGCAAATTCGTTCTCTCAACAGTAGCATAAGCTTTATAATCACTTAGACAGACATCTCTTGTAGTTTTGACTAGGTTTTGGATTGATTCCTTGAACTTTATGATGTTGCATTTCAACCTTCATGTGCTTTACATAGATACTTCTCTTTAGAGACTTTTTCAGTGGCATCTCCTCCCCAATTAAAAGGGACTGATGGTGGTTGGGGAGTGCTAGTGTTCTAGTCTTTACATATATTGCATGATTGTTTGGAAAGAATTTGTTACGTCCAAACTATTTCAATCTCTTATAACACTTGATTTCTTAATTCTTATGGTATTTAAGGCTCTGGTCGGTGTTTGTTGGAATTCATCCTATCATTGATGGTGGAAAATCCCTCTTAATTATTGTTGGTTTGTTGCTCCTATGACCAATAAATATTCACTTGGTTCCCTAGACTGCAGAAACTGCCCCTGCCTTTTTCCCCTTCTGAGTGAATGTGATTTTTCTTTCCCCAAAAATAGTAGTGGGCATGACTCATAATGCATTTCTTTGTTGATTTTACTTCCTCGTCTCTGTCACGTAATTGGTGATCTTTAGAGAAAGCAGAATGAGATAATCAATCTCAAATTATGCCATTCATTGTGCTTGGGGTGGAATTATTTTCCCATTTTTATAAAAGAATCCCTTAGAGTATGTTTGGATGGGAGAGAGTAGAGAGGAGTAGAGGATAAATTATGGGGTGTGTACCTTTCCCCTTGTTTGGATATTTTTTCAAATGAGGGGAAGTGATTTGGAGGGGTACGGTTACCCCTTCAATTTCCTCAAGACCCCATTTTATAAATTCTCCCAAATTGAGGGAGTAAGGTTGGAGAATCTACTCCGTATAAGGCATCCAAGGAAGGATATTCATCTAAATCCTTTCCTCCTCTACTTTACATCCGCACCCTCTCCTTTACTCTATCTTCCATCATCCAAAAAAGGTGTTAGGCTTTTAGTTCAATTGTAAATTGGCTACGCTGATTCAAAGCTTACCCAGCATACTTTATTTCTGTTTCCCACACCGGCTTACATTTTTTGTTTGCTGAATGTTAACTAATTCTTATATATGATTTTAGGCTTAGCGTTTCGGTTCAATAGATTGGGATTTTCAGTAAAAACTTATAGTCATTCTTGGATGCACTAAATCATGGATCTGGCTTACTAATATTATTGTTGAGGCCCATTTTGGAACCCATAAAAATGTCATCCATCAATTTTCCCTATGGGTATATCTGCTCATTGATGGTGCAGGTTGTTTTGCTTGAAAATCTAGATGGTCATCTCAGAAATAGTTCCATATAGGATCATAGAACATTTGAAACTTTGAGAAACATGACGGTTCTCGCTGGAATGAGGCTCTTTTGCGGTCAAATCATCTCTCACAAAGGGGATCGCTCAGAATTAAATTGCATTGTGAAGTACCATAGAGCTTTAGAGGTAATGACTAGATGTACATTAAAAAACTTGATTTCAACATTTTTTTTTTCTGATTAGGCTAAAGCAGAAGCTAAACAGAACACCAAGATACTCTCTAGTCCCCTCCTACTTGAGGACACACGATAGCTAGATTACTGCAATAACATGCTACATAAGATAGAAAGCTCTCTAAAGTACAAGTCAATGGTAGATTTAGCAGCTTATTCTGACCCTACTAGATCTTAAAGGAGTTATCTTGCTCGTCCATCAATCTCACTTCACGCTGCAACAGTCAGAAACAATAACAAGTTAGTATAATGAGCGTAATAGCTTGATCTAAGCTAATGATTTAGCTTGTCATTTTTTCTAGTAGATAGTGTACAGTGGTCATCATAAATGGAAAGTATACATACTTGTTGCAGTTGGTGGAGGGACTGATCTTGTAGGGAAGGTTGACACCACATTTGCTAGGAAGCCCGGCCGCGAGATTAAGGTTGAAGCTAGTGTAAGGAATTCCACTGATAGTGGATTTCAAGCACTTGCAAACGTCCTGGCGGTCCGCCGCGGTCCGGGCCAAGCCGTAGAGTGACCTGATCCCGTTGCAACAGTTTTCTGGCACAGTCCCTCCGTTTGCAACATAGGATATGCATGGGGAAAGGTGACTCACCACCTCATTACATGTTATTGCTGCTTTAGCTTCGGGTGCACTCACAACAATGCACACAAGCACCAAGCAAGCTATTATCAGGGCTTTAGTGTTAGCCATATTAACTGGTGTTTTAAGACACTCAAGAAACTCTATTGGAGAACTGCAGAGAAACCTCTATATTTGGAGGCTCAAATGTGAGTCTTTTCGGTACCCAGAGCTGGTGTTTATATAGAGCAAGTGTTGGTGTGATTAGAAGATGGTGTGTACAGATACAATCCATACTTGGTAGTTGGAGCTTAATTCATTGCTTTTATGGCGTATAGTTGAGCATGTTAAATGCTACAACCATAGAAGATGAGCATGATTCATACCCAGCATTCACCTGGTCCAAAAGCAAAAATTAAAGTATTACTATTAAATGGTCCCCTCCTATTCATAATTTGTTTTGTCTTAACTCGGTTCTTCTAAGAATAACTCACATAATGCGGGTTCGGGTTGTGTTTTGCGGGATGAGAATGAAAGATGGATCAAGGGTTGTGTTAGAAATGTGGCGCGTACAAACAGCCTATCAGCTAAGTTTTGGGGTCTTAGAGATGGCTTCCATTTGGTTAAGGATCTCCAAATTCACAATTTGATTGTCCAAGTTGATATGAAAGCATCTTCCATCACTTTAATGAAGCCGATGTGAATTACCATCCTAATGAAACTCTTATTTTTAACTGCATGTGCCTCATTCCTTCCTTTTAAAATCATTCATTGCTTCATGGAAGCAAACGGTGGCGGATGCTCTATGAAAAATGGCTGTTATTTACCTTGCCAATTTATTTTGTATTTTGACTCACTTTCAGATAATGTCTTGAATTATTATTATTATTTTTTATTACTGGGTAGCCTCCCTAAGTCTGTAAGCACTGTTTCCTAGTTAGTAATATCTTTTATGCAAAAAACGAAAAAAGGTATTACTATTAGAACTTACTGCTAGCAGGTGAGTAACCGTACCAAAGTTGAAAAAACTACACAGCCTTAATAACTTGTGGAGGAGTTTCTCACGGAAGGTAATTTCATCCGTACTATTTAGGAAAATTATATGAGAAAATGCTTCAAGATCCAAAGATATATTACTACTACTATTTACCTTGATTTTGTTACAATAGATAGCATGGAGATGTAAGCGAAAGTAAAAAAGAAAGAAGATAAAGCGGAAAGAAATAAAGAGATTTAATTTTTTTTAATCACATGTTTGATAAAAAAATAAAAAATCAAGTTATTAAAATTTATACACGGAAAAGAAAACAATTATTCACTAATTTCTCTCTTTTGCTATATGATAGAAAATGTTCACTCATTTTTTTCCCAATCATTACCTTGTTTATTTAGGTTATGCAAAGAGATTGAGAAAGCCATAAAAAAAGTGTTTACATGGGCATTGCTAGGATTTGCCCGGAGCAGGACAATGCAAAGACGGCAAAGCTTAAATTTAGAAAAAAATTTACAAGTTAAAAGACTCAAACTCATGATTTAAGGGTCATAGGTTAGATCATTGGTTTTAACCATTAAGCTGTTCTTATTGATATCATTACATTTCATAAATAAATATTACATGTTATCTAGTTTAGTAATAATTATAAACTATTTAATTGATCACTTATAAGTTATAACAACATAAAAATATAAATTATACTCTATATCATTTATATATAAATATATATTAATATTTATAAAATTATAATTATCGCACTATAAGGAGTTAGTAAAAATAATAAATTAATTAGTTATTATCATTTTTTAAAAATTTTGAAACGTCTTAACGTATTCATAAGATTTACGTTTCAACGCTTTGCCTAACACCTTCGCCTCTAAAATTAGCAATGAAGAGTAACTGCACCAGCACATTATCATTTTTGGGTAAATTTTCATTGCTTGTATATATATATCAGCAGGCATGGAAGACTTTGGTTTTCATTTTTCAGTACGGAATGAAATTAGAAAAAGTTTGATTGTGACCTTATCATATGAGATCTAGGAGAGATGATTTAAAGCACAGATCATTCTGGTAAAGAGTTAACCTCTGTTTGGATTTAGGAAATGAAGCAAAAGAGAGTAGAAGAAATAGACGGATACATGTAATTTTTGAGAGTTTTTTTTTAATGCAAATTGGAGGCTATCCCTCTAAATCTTTGTAAACTTTACGGGTATGTTCAATTGTGAAATTTTTTATTTTTATTTTTATCTCTATAGTTCTTAACATTTTTTATAATGTTATTTTTTAAATCATATTAAAATGTGCAAATTATTAAAAAAAATAATAAAAAAATATTTTTTATTTTTCACAACCAACAACATGCCATTGATAAACCCTCGCCTTAATATAAAAGAAATCTGTAATCACATAGTTTGGTTGTAAAGATACGTAACTTCTCGGATTAGACAAGTTTTATGTTCTGTTGATAATATCTTACTTCGCATGTTGATAAATCAATGTGAAACTATATACAAAATTAAGTTGTAGTCCCAATCCAGCGGTCTTCTCCACCCTCCCAAATCATCGTAGTACATGCATGCCTTGTAATCTTGATTCTTGATTAGCATCTATCATTTTTGTGTAATGCAGTAAGAATTTTATTAAAAATACTGTTCTGGGCTCCATGCTTCAATTAATTTCAGAATGTTAATTAAATCCTATTTACATCACTGCATAGCTATTTAGACACCAAAAAACGGTTGGAAATTTCAGTGCCAGTGGGATTCATTTTTCTCCTCTTACTCAATTATATATATTTTTTTAAATATTTTTTTCCTCGTTATTACTTTGTTATAAGTTTAAACTTAGTTAATTCCTAGTATTACTTTCTACCAAACATTTAAAAAAAAGTAGTAAGAGTTCTTCCACCTCGTTAGAAATGTTTGAATTCGAGTTTTTTCATAATTGTTTGTTAGTGTTAAATCTAGGCTTTTATCGCACAGAGTGTGGAGTAATCCTTAGCTTCAATCCTGATATAACTACGGTGGACATTACTCCAAATTCACTCTATATACTAGGGCTCAATGCTCTCTAACGGATATGTGGAGTATCCTATTTGCTTACCCATTTTTACTTAAAAAAATAAAATAAATTTTACACCTTTGTGATATAGCCTTGATCAAGTTAATCGGTTGTGTTTTTTTTTTACAAATTGCTCCTTGTGGTTTTTCATTTGATTAAAAAAGCCACAAACCTCTTTTTTTTTTTTTTTTTTGGGATAAATTACCCTTTGTGGTTCATGATATTAGCATAAGGGGTGGTATATTAGACTTAACCGTAGTAACAACCTTTATAAAATTTCTAATTTTTAATTTTTAAAATAATATATTTAACTTTTTGTCAATCTTTATGAAAAAAACCATATCATGTGCATTACACGTGTAAGAATATATTTAAAAAGTAACAAATCATTCGTTATGTTATTGCATCGAACAACAAGGTACAATCTGTTTTGCTTCTAAAAAGAGGTTTAGAGTTTTTTTAATCAAAGGCAAACCATACATGATAATGTTTATAAAAAAAAACCCACGAGAGACAAGCTTAGTAAGATCAAATCACAAAGATGTAAACTGTATTTTACTTAAATTAATAAATGCCCTAGAATTTGAATTCTTGATTATATTGTGCCTCTGTTTAGGATTTATTTTCATAAAAACTGTTGTTCATTATGAAATAAAATTAAGCAAACGAAGTCACATCTTAGAGAAAAATACATGCATAATGCTTTTGAATCTTATTCTCATCCATTTTCATTATGGCATGCGTTATTGTCACAGCTAAGATTGATACTGCCACAACAATTCTATTTAGGTGACTATTTTGCCTTTGCACACATCTTCATTTTCTGATACAACGTACGGAAGTTAAACACCCAAGCAGCCAAAGCTCCACAGTGAGTTGGAACGTGAAAAATGCCCATTTTTCCTTCTAGTTTCAATAGATAAGTGTTTGGGAGCTGTGGAAAGTGAACGTTTGTATATGAATTCCAGATTTGGCTTTTCTACCCATATTTGCAATCAAGTTAAACAAAAAATTAAACTCCATGTTCAACGGCGAGTCCTGATATCGTAGGACTGCTGAGAATTTGGAAATTCTGATTGCACGGATAGATCCGGAACGTCGAAAAACTTTGGGAGGGACTTGATCAAAATTTTCAACTTTCGGTCAAAGTCAACCCTAACCTAGTCAACGGTTAACGATTTTGACGGCTCAGTCAACTCGGCTTGGACGGCTCGGTCAACTCGGCTCAACTCGGTGAGTCAACTCGATTTTTTGGCCGGCGACGCGTCTGAACTCCGATCGGGGAGACTCTGGCAGGGTCGGATTCCTCTCGTCGAGACCTTCGATTTGATATGCAATAGTGTATACTTTCCAACTTAGCTCTGATACCATTTTGTTGGAAATGAAACACTCACACAAACAACTTTTATTCAAACTCAAAGAAATATTACAAGAGCACTCTCACTCAAAAAACAAGATACTAGAACTCACTCTTATAAGACTTTGCTTCTTCACTCACTTAGAAGTTCTTACTTCTTCTTGATGCTTAAACCAAAATGGAGAGGGGTATTTATACTACTTAAGAACAATCCTACACCACACAAATAAAATCCAAAATTACAATAACCATACACCTCATTTTTCTTGGTGGTTCTAACAATATTTTAAGTTACCAAATGATTCACATGCACAATTACCACACCTATAAAATTCTAGGTAGAAGGCTTGTAGTTTTGGATCTTGATTATGGACTTGAACTCCAATTTGATTGGGTTTGGGTTTGGGCTCCCATAATGGATCAAGATATTTTGATCGTGTGCCTCTATGTGGACGATTTGATCTTCACCGGAAGCAACCCAAACATGTTCAATGAATTTAAGGAAGTGATGACGAAGGAATTCGAGATGACAGACATGAGGCTCATGGCGTACTACCTTGGCATTGAAGTTAAGCAACAAAAGGATGAAATTTTCATTTCACATGAAAGCTATGCAAAGAAGATTCTGAAGAAGTTCAAGATGGAGAATTGTAAGTCGATAAGCACACCGATAGAATACGGAGTCAAGATGTCTAAACATGGAGAAGGTGAAAGTGTAGATCCAACATTTTTCAAAAGTTTGGTGGGAAGTCTACGCTACCTAACTTGCACAAGGCCCGATATTCTTCACGCAGTTGGATTGGTTAGTCGCTACATGAAATCTCCAACAACCACTCATTTTAAAGCCGCAAAGAGAATTCTTCGCTATCTAAAAGGTACAATTGACTTTGGCTTGTTCTATTTAGTTTCTAATGATTATAAGCTTGTTGGATATAGCGATAGTGATTGGGGTGGAGACATAGATAATCGAAGGAGCACTATTGGATTCGTATTTTTAATGGGAGATACTACTTTCACATGGATGTCAAAGAAACAACCGATTGTCACATTGTCCACTTGTGAAGCAGAATATGTTGCTGCTACCTCATGTGTTTGTCATGCAATTTGGCTTAGAAATCTATTGAAAGAGATAGGCTTGATATAAGAAGAGCCGACCAAGGTTTGTGTCGACAACAAGTTAGCCATTGCCTTAGCAAAGAATCCAGTATTCCATGATCGAAGCAAGCATATCGATATTCGCTACCACTATATAAGGGAGTGTATTACAAGAAAGGATATGCAAGTTGATTATGTGAGGTCACAAGATCAAGTTGCTGATATTTTTACCAAGCCACTGACAAGCGAAGACTTCATAAGATTAAGGAACTTACTAGGGGTCACAAGATCAAGTTTAAGGGGGGGTGTTGGATCATAAACTTGATCCATTATGGGAGCCCAAACCCAAACCCAATCAAATTGGAATCCAAATCCATAATCAAGATCCAAAACTACAAGCCTTCTGCCAAGAATTTTATAGGTATGGTAATTGTGCATATGAATCATTTGGTAACTTAAAATATTGTTAAAACCACAAAAAAAAATGAAGTGTATGGTTATTGTAATTTTGAATCTTGATTATGGATTTGAATTCCAATTTAATTGGGTTTGAGTTTGGGCTCCCATAATGCATCAAGTTTATGATCCAAGGACTCCCTGGTCGCCTAACTTCCGATCCACTTCTTTGCACCATATTAGACTGGAGTTAATATATAATGAGTCTATTATGGATTTCTTGAAATTGTGGGTGAGTTGATTGTTCGATCTGGATAATTTCTATAAAATTAATCAAAAATTTGCCTCTCCACTTATAAACATAAATCCATTTATCGCAATCCAAAATCTTGGGGAAAAAAAACTCCTCAAAACACTCGATGAGCACAGACGACACAACACCACCGCATTTCCACCTATCACCGCCATCTCAACACCAAGCCCGTCATCAGCTTATGCATCTCATGCCCCCATCTCTACCCATTAAGTTCTTCAAATCCATCACCAAGCCCACATAGCTCATCGCAAAATCAATCCTCATCCTCCATCGCAACTCAATTCCGACGCACCAAGCCACTAATTCTATTTTATCGCGAGTAAGCTGAAAAGGATGTCGCCGCCTTCACCGAGCAGCCACACCGTAAATTCTCTAAGATATCTTTGCGATGTAAACATACAAAATGGTGGTTACGGCTTGGATCAAGTCCAACATGCGGCCATGGTGTTGACTGTCCAGATGAAATTACTGGGTTAGAGAGGAAACGGGGAGTTGGGAAGAGTTTAGAATGAGGGTAAAATAGTCTATTTATATAAAGTTGTTGTGGCAGTAATAATTTTAGCTGTGGCAATGGCACTAACCTTTCATTATGGCTATATTATTTTTCGAGCGAACAATTCAGAGGAAAAAAATCCTTACAACTTGGGCTTGAACTCAATAATCTCTCTCTAAGGAGGTATTACCACCAAGCAAAGTTTTGAGATGACTTCATTCTGACTATACTGACGAGTTCCCGATTTAGTTGTTATTAAATTTTTAAAATTATAAAACCTCAAGTTTAATTTTTATTATGTGTAAATTATTTATTTGATTTCAAAATTAATATCACAATTAAATTAATTATTATACTAATATATAACGGTACTTTAATAAATATATATATCCAATAAGCGGCACAAGCTAATAAATCAAGCTCACAATGTCCGACCTACCTAACCTAAGAAATTCTCATGTATGCGCCCATCCAGCGAATCCTATTTCTGAATTGCATCCCTCGTAAGAGTATGGACTAAAAATTCGGCCACATAGTGATCAAATTATGGGTTGCGTAGGTTATTTTCTCTGAATTAAATGACCGCCATAACACCTCCATGTGACCTTGCCGTACTGTTGCACATTTTGATTGGGACTGGTGACCCCAAAAATTATTGAGCGTTGATGGGAACATGCTGGGCTCATGGGCTGGCTGCACATGCACTCTGATTGTTCAGCTACTTATCGTTTTACATCCTCCCAAGTCTCAACAACACGATTTTTGAACTACAGTATTTATTGAAACCCATATAACTAACACCACAAAGATCAAATTTAAAGAATAAAACTAGCTACCATCTAAGATTAACAAGCTGGTCGAGGTTTGTTTTTATTTGAGTTCATGTTTTACTGTTATGATGAGATGATACTGAATAATTTAACATAAATCAACATTTGTATTTGATTCATATATAGACATAGTTCAACATATGAACATAGTTATTAGAACCGGATAGGATCAACAAAAGACAGGATAAGAGGTTCAACCCTTTGAAACAATGTGAATTGGTTGGTTTTCTGATGAGCCGATCAGTTTTTTGTGAACTATGTCGATCTAATTGATTTTTTGAAATTAACTTAAATTCATCTAAGTAAAAAATAGTTTAAGTCCACTTAAACTTTGGTTGGTTTGGTAGAAGTGTTAACAAATAATCACTAAACTATCTTTTTAAGAAACTAATGCACATATTTAATATTTAACCCTTGTTGGGATGGTTTTTTTTGTCTTGTAACACGAGCTTAAATGAGAGACACATGTTGAAGATATGTTGGCTTTGATTAGAATCAGAGAGTGTTTGATTGCAGGGGATTGTTCTCAAACACTTGGTTTGGTCCCATAGTCATCATTATATAAGCTTATAACTCTCAAATCTAACGGTATATAAAAACATACATCTGCTTTCTATATTGAACAACACATCTCCTCTCTTTTTCTTTACAATCATTATATAAGTGTCAAATAGTAAAGAATTCTCAGTAGCGATAATCGTATCTTTGTAGTAGACACATGTTTTTAGAAAAAATGATATAGCTAAATTCTAAAATGATAGAAAGTAAATGCGTTGAGATCATACTCGCTATGTAAAACATTTTGAAAATACGAAATTTACTTTAAGATAACGCTTTTGAATGCATCCATAACTAAGCTTTTTCTCAATTTTTTTTAATCTTTATGCTTAATTGTTTGTACAATTCATTATTTAGTGACAAAAATTAAAACATGCATTCCCAAATAATTCCAATATTTTGCAGGGAATTGAATTTTGATCACACTTACCAGGGGGGAATTTGCGTAACCATAATTGAAACCAGGGACTTTTTACGCCGTTGATTTCAAGCACTTGCAAGCCTATTGACGGTCTGCTGTGGTGGTAGCCGCTGCTTTAAGGGACCTGACCCCATTGCAGCATGGTGCAGTTACAATCGCACCTAGCCTTAGGTAATTAATGCACGGAGCCAACTTGCTCGTCACTTGACCACAATTTATGGCTGCTTGAGCTAGAGGTGCACCCACCACCATGCAAGCAAGCACCACATAGAACAACTTCATTAGAGCCTCAGAACTAGCTATTAATTAATTATTAAGCAATACTTCTACTTAAGGAGACAATTATATAAACACCTATCTCAGTTGGGTCTTAAGGCTCATGAGATGGGTGCTTATATAGAAAAAAAATTCACCGTTGCAATTAAAGAGAGTGATGATTGGTTACTACTAATGTAACATTTCCCCCTAAGAAAGTGAGTTATATATTTTTCTCTTCTGTTAAAAAAAGAGTGAATTATTTACGTAAAAATTTTCCACTTACATATCATGCTCAGCAGTAGCACAAGAAGTTAAGACACGTGACAAATGCCACGTTGTTCTTTTCTTCTTGGGCTCCCCACAAATATTCTACACTCCAAATCAAATTTTGTATGAATAGGTTTTTAGCATCTATATTCTTTGTCCTTTCTTTCTACAGGATATATTCTGCTTGTGGCAAGGATCATCCAGTTTGATGGGAGAAATTGTAGTCTACACCAAATCCAAATGGATGGGACAATCAAGACCATACATGATTAAGAGAGAGCTAAAAGAATTCTTGCTTAGACAAGTCGAATGGATTGAGAATTTGCCTCTCCGCGAATGATTTTAATTGCTCTTGATTTATTAGATTTGGTATAGATAAGAATTTTTAATATGACTCATTCTTAATCTGTGTATTTAAACAGTAGACTGCTATGGTTTATACTTTACAGTCAAATATTTATTCATGATTATAGTCCAATTGTTTTTAAATAAAGATGAATAAAACAGTATGAACAAGATAAAGTAAGTCAAATATATATATATATATATATATATATATATAGTATTCCTGTATAGGATATATATTTGTTATCACCACATACATAGAAAGACCATAGGAGATGACAACATACATAAAACTTATAAACAAGAAAGTTTAAACTGGATATAGACTCTCTCAAGTAGAGACCCATAAGGACACACATCCTTGTCCATCATTCCATACATTTTTATTATTCTCAACGCTATATTTTTTTTCTTATCCATGCGATTGTCAATCACCAGTCCATCAACTTCACTTGACGCTGCAAAACAAAAACAACAACAATTTAAGTATTAAATCTTCCTCCAAGGCAAGTAAATATCACGTAAATTGTAAACTAGATCAATCAAGTTTTATGGATTAAAAAAAATTACAAATTTCAATATATCATCTATATAATTAAATATAGAAAGAAATTGACAAAAGCTGAAAATTAAGGGTATGTATAATTTATGTACTTAGCGCAGTTAGTGGAGGTGCTGATCTTGTACGGGATGGAAACACCACATTTGCCAGGAAGGGAAACTGCAATGTTAGGGTTAATACCAGAGATACTATTTGCAGCTTGTTGCAAGCACTTGCAAGTCTGTTGACGGTCTGCCGTCGTGGTGGCCAAGCTGTTGATGGCCCTGACCCCAGCACAGCACTTTGGAGGCACAGCTCCACCGCTCTTGAGGTAGTTGATGCATGCTGCGAGTTTGCTTGTCACCTGACCACATGTTATGGCAGCACTTGCAATGGGTGCAGCAACCACCATGCACATAACTAACACACAAGCGAGTTTAAGAGCAGCCATGACTAATATTTTTTTTTTGGTTGTAGAGAGGAAATTTAATTAAATTATGTTTTATGGCTGGTTTAATGGTGTGTTTATAATTATATAGAGAGAAATTAAGGGCGAGAAAAAGAGAACTGAGAATTAATGAGTTAGTTCGTTGTTGAGCCTTAATATTAATGCTTTGATGTGTTTTTCTGTTTATGTTTGACATTTGTTCATGGAACTTGATATCACTTAAAAAGCCCGTCACTCTGCGCAATGGGCCCATCCCTCCCTTCCCGTCTCATCCCAAATTTAATTTTATGTTTTGCTTTTAGAAAATACAATCTTACAAGTTGGCTTCCAAAAAAAATATATATATATATATTAATAAAATTATTTTATTAAAAAAAATCATAATATCACAAGTGAAAAATTTAAATTACAAGATAATAAAATAAGATCAAACCAAGATAATTTTTTGGGCATGGTATTTTGTTGCTCCATTACTTAATGATTTATAACAACAAATGCAATATACTGTTGAAATCACTATAAAATCATCTGCCATCAGACGATCGATATGAGCTTCACATTCTCTTTCACGTATTAAATAGGCGGTTAGCAGGGCTTGTCACGTGGGTGTATTTTTAACACGTAGACTCCCCCTACCCTAGCTATGACGTCCAAAAAGATATTTTTTGACATTATGTCTTGAAGATATGAAATTTGTAATTACTCATATATTAAATTTCGTAATTAGATAATTTTGGTAAGTTCATCATGAAATAAATTATGTGAAGTTTGTAAAATCACAAAATGTATTACTTTAAAGAATTTTATTTTTCTAAAATTCAAATTTCATGGTAAATCTTTCTCTCTTAAAAGTCAAAAATAACATTCTCTCTAAACTCATTAATAAGTTTCTCTAAACTAAAATATATACAATAAAATTGTCACTCGATTATAAATTCATTTGCCAATCGATACGTAATTTGAAACGAAAAATATTCATTATTTATCAATCAACATTCAAATGATTTCAAATAATAAAAAATAATTTTAATTTTTTTAATAACTTAGAGATTTTGATATCATTTTTTTGTTATTAAAAATAATGTGCAAGTAACTTAAGTATGAGATCAACATTACGGAATTTTATATTATTTTTTATGTTACGAAAAATAATATATAAGTTAAGAAATATAAAAGTTAAGCTATGAAAAATATTAATAAGGTATATGTTATGAAATATGAATGATTGGTTAAGAAATTTGATAATATTTTTTGTTAAAAAGATGATATATATAAGTTACAAAATATGAAAGTTAAATTAAAAAAATATTTAGATTATGAAAATTAAGGCACATGTTATGAAATATGAAGACATTGTTACGAAATTTAATATAGTATTTTAAAAAAAACAATGAATAAATTAAAAAATCTGAACAAACGACAACCATAATATTCTTGTATAGCATTTAATTAATGCATTAATTAACATGTATATAGAGTTGAATAAAGATAATTTTGTCTACCAAAAGTTTTACACCATATTCAAACTTAATTGAAATTAAAATAGAACAATAAAAGATTATAATTTAAATTCTAATAGAACAATAGAAGAATGTATCAATACAAATTCTATTAAAACTATCATGTTATTTTTATATAGTCCAATAATTATAGAATCAAAACTATATCTTTTAAATAAGGGTATTTTTTTTTATCAAAAGTTTTACACCTTATTCAGACTTTTATATATACTAGCTATTATGAGATGTGTGTTGCACGTGATATATATTATTTGAGATTATTTTTATATAATTAAAAAATAAAAATAAGTAATAAGCTTTGATTTCAATAAGAACAAAATAAGATGCAACATCAAAATTTTATAATATTAAAAATATATTAATTTTGTTTAAATGTAAACAAAATGAATTTATCAATACGATGAAATTCAAAGTGAATATTTAAATTGATAGCAAATATTCTAATATATCTTTAAATTTACTGTATTTAATTATATATTAAATTTTTTTCGAAATTTTTTTCAATAAAGTAATGATTTTTTTTTCTTTAAGATTTATAACCAGGGATAGTAATGGTGTTGTGCCCATTGTGATTTCGAAAATATTTTCTGTAAATTGGTTTGTTTTTCACAAAGATTGAGCTGCTAGGAGAGACGTCTCAAATTAAATGCAAGAGTTTTTTTTTTTTTTTTATAATCTTTTCATTTAGATTTGTAACAAGGGTTTGTAACAGTGTTGTGCGCATGTTAGCAAGACATACCCATTGTGTTACATATTGTATTGAGAGGACTTTCCCAACCACAATCATATTGGCCTCAAGCGAGACATCAAATACATGATCAAAGAAATTTTTTTTGCCCAACTCAATGAGAGGTGGCATAAGGATCTATTTTATAAATAAAAATAAAATATTGTTTTATACTATTTAATTGATACTCAATGAAAAGTGACAAAGATTTATTTTATAAATAAAATAAATTTTTTTTTATACCAGTAAAAGAAATTATTATATTATATATTTTTTATAACACAAATTCAAAAGAGATCCATCCTCCCTATATTTTTATTGTGTGAAAATCATTTTTCCTGTTTTTTTCAGACAATTTTTTTCTTCACTCTCTCTTTTTCGCTATCCACTGTTTATAAACACGATTTTTTTATAACATCATCTTTTCTCCTTTTTTCCTCGTTCTTTTTGTAATAAATTCATGCACTTTCAAGCATTCATAGTGGCTATTAAGTGGAGGTCATTTCAATATGGTAGAGTCAATGTGCACTATATGGTAGAGTCAATTGTGGCTATTAAATAAAGGCCATTAAGCTCCACAAAGAATTAATTGTGGCCAAATTAAGTCAAGCACTATATGGTGGATCAATTAAGTGAAGGCAATTATGCTCCACTAGGAATTAATTGTAGCCAAAATAATTCAATCATTCTAAGTGCATTTCTCCTATAAATATGATGACCATAAAGCATATTGAGAGTTAGAGAAAAAACATAAGGTGTATGCTTAAGGTACGTTGGTTCATATTCTCAATAGTTGTATTGAGAATATAAAGTATATGTAACCAATCTATATTTGGTCCATGTTCAACCCTTTGGCTACCCATTGATTGTAGTAACAAACATATGGAATACAGACGTTCTTGATAGGAGAACAAATATAAATCCAGGTTTAGTCCCTAGACTCAGTACTACTCATTTCCTTTCATACACTATCAAATTGAAGAGAGTTCTTAGAGTCTAGAAGAACCAATATCGAGAGAATAGCGGATTGTATAAGTGAAAAGCTTCAATGGCCGAAGGTATGTTTACGGTCTTTATAATTCTGCATTTAATCTATATGCTATTTGAGTTATTTAGCATGTTTAGATTTTATTTAAGTTCTATATTTGGTATCAGAGCATTGTTTGCCTCTGCCTTGAAGTATTAAGCAATCTGCAATACTTTCGATTTATACCCGAAAAATAATTTGATTTCAAAGTTTGTTTCTCGAGTATTTTTTGATGGAAAATAATATTTGAAATCATTAAGAAATTTGATTTCTAGTATTTCTGAGTTTTAAAATCTTGGAAGCCAATTTTATGGATTTTCACTTTGTTGCATATGATTTGTAATTATTTGCAAAAATAAAGTTTATGAACTCTTATAGGTATTTATTTTATTTATGTGCTTAAAATTATGTGTTATGTATGTATAACTTTTTTGGGTTATGCATGCAATTTAAGTTTAAATAGTTTTAGTGCATAAATAATTTAATGTTGGGCATGTATTTTTAATTTTGTGATTATTTTGCTCAAATTAAGATTACGCATATATACTATTTATGTTAGTTCTATATATGCAATTTCAGTAAATGCTCATTTTTAGCATGCTTTTGTTTTTCAATTCATGCTTTTAGATTGAGTTTGTTTTGTACATTGAATTAAATTAAGTGCATAATATTATGTTTAATTATGCAATTTATGTTTTATTTATGAGAATTTTATTTACATATGATAACATATTATTAAGTTTAGATATTGTTAGATTATGTAAACTTAGGTTATTCTCATAAAAGTTAATTTGTGCATAACACATTAAGGTTTATAATATTTTAATATGAACAATTAAGTTAAAAATTATGAATAATTCATAAATAATTTATAGTTGGTATAAGACAGTATGATCTGAGACAATGCTCAGTCTAAGGATTCTAGTTTTTAATGAGGCTTTGTCCCGACCAATTATCCTGGAAGCACTCTTAGTGATTGTCTATTATGTTACTGCGTAATTGTTTTTAGGCATTAAGTAAATCCTAAAATATAGTAAATATAAATGTCTAGTGAACTATATAATTTTAAATATTTAAAGAGTAGCCACAACATCTTTAATTATATAAAAATTATATATTAAGTGGATTAGGATCACATAATGGACATTAATTGTAATTAATTATATAAATATAATGATTTTACCCCACAAGGATTTTATTATGTCTATATAATTAATAGGATAATATATTAAAATTAGTTTTTCTTAATTTACCCACAGGAGTTAAGAGAAATTAATTTAATAGTTTTATCATAAAGTTTAAAGATAGAAAAACATCAAACTGTAATCATAACATACATTATGAATTTAGTAAAAATAGTTTGATAAAATCTATCATAAAGTATAAAGAATCTTATTGAATTAAAAATTTAGCCCACAGGTAATTTTTAATGAAACTAAATTCAATTTCAGCGTGTTTTTACATTGGTAAAACATGCAATTTAGAAAATTAGACCTCAAATCTTGACATAAGCTTTTGAACTTTATGCAGTGTCTCAACCTACCAGTTTCTCTAATATCCGTTGTGACATACCCGAACTTAGGGGAGATAACTATAAGGTATGGAAGGAGAGGATTCTCCTCCAGCTAGGGTGGATAGACATAGATTATGCTATTAGGAAGGACGAACCACCCGCAATCGATGATAACAGCACTCCAGCTGCGGTCACACTATATGAGCGATGGGAGTGATCCAATCGGCTCAGTGTGATGTTTATCAAAACTAAGATAATTGCTGGTATATGTGGTTCTGTCGACCAGCATGTGAAAGTTCGTGATTTGCTGAAAGCCATTGACGATCAATTCGTCACTTCAGAAAAGGCATTGGTAAGCATCCTGATAATGAGATTATCATCCCTCAGACTCACCAGTGTAAAAGGTGTGCGCGAGCACATAATGCAAATGCGTGACATTGCGGCTCAAATTAAGAAACTCGAGGTTGATATGTCGGAGTCTTTCCTAGTGCACTACATTCTGAACACCCTTCCAACTCAATACGGGACTTTCAAAATCTCTTACAACACACATAAAGACAAATGATCAATTAATGACCATGTGTGTTCAAGAAGAAGAGAGACTTGTGATGGAAATGGGTGAGAGTGCAATGCTGGCTACTACCCGTTGGAAGAACAAAGCTAAATCTATCAAATCTCAAGCCAATCAGAAGGGGAAAGGTAAAATACCACCTCAAGCTGATATCAAGAAAGAAAAAAAAATGTTTCTTTTGTAAAAAGAAGGGACATATGAAGAAGGAATGCATAAAATTCCAAAAATGGCTTGAGAAGAAAGGTAATCCAACATCGTTTGTTTGTTATGAATCTAATATGGTTAATGTTAATATTAACACCTGGTGGATTGATTATGGATCTACAATCCATATTGCAAACTCCTTACAGGGTATGCAAAACCTAAGGAAGCCAGTGGGAAGTGAGCAAAGCATCTCCATAGACGATTGGAACTTGCATTTTAACTTTAAGTAGTAGCTTTATTTTAAAATTGGAAAGGACCTTTTATATACCAAGTTTCTCACAAAACTTGATTTCTGTTTTCAGACTTATACCATTTGGATATTCATTTAATTTTCAAGATACATCTTTCAGTTTATTTTATAAAACTGATTGTGTTGGGAATGGTATTTTGTCTGATGGTCTTTATCGTCTTTATTTACAAAATGATGCCACTTATAGTTCAATGCATGTTCAAACTGGCGTTAAGAGGTGTAATATTAACGATGACTCCTCTATATTATGGCACCGGAGATTATGACATATCTCCATAGAAAGAATTAAAAGATTAGTGAATGAAGGGGTACTTAGTACTCTAGATTATACTAATTTTGAGACTTGTGTGGACTGCATTAAGGAAAACCAGACCAAAAGTCCAAGAAAGGTGCTAATAGGAGTTCGGACATATTAGAAATCATTCATACTGATATATATTGTCCAGACATGGACGCACATGATCAGAAATATTTCGTCACTTTTATCGATGATAACTCACGATATATGTATATCTATTTGCTTCATAATAAGAATGAAGCATTGGATGCCTTCAAAGTCTTTAAGGCTGAAGTTGAGAACCAATGCGGAAAGCAAATACAAATTATGAGATCCGATAGAGGTGGAGAATATTATGGTAGATACACAGAAAGTGGATAAGCACCTGGTCTTTTTGCCAAGTTTCTTCAAGAACATGGGATTGTTGCCCAATACACTATGACTGGTTCCCCAGACCAGAATGGTGTTGCAGAAAGAAAAAACTGAACATTGATGGACATGTTGCGGAGTATGCATAGTAACTTTAACCTTCCTACATCCTTGTGGACTGAAGCACTAAAGACAGCTGCATATATATTAAACCGAGTTTCAACCAAGGTTGTTCCTAAGACACCATTTGAATTATGGAAAGGTTGGAAACCGAGTTTGCGACATATGCACGTTTGGGGATGTCCGTCTAAGGTGAGGATTTATAACCCACAAGAGAAAAAACTGGATCCGAGGACCATTAGTGAGCATTTCGTTGGATATGCCGAAAGGTCCAAGGGTTACAGGTTTTATTGTCCAACTCATACTACTAGGATTGTGGAATCAAGAAACGCTAAGTTTCTAGAGAATGACATGATCAGTGAGAGGGATCGGTTCAGGAACTTAGTTCCTGCACATGATCATACAGAACCTGCACATGATCATACAAAATCTCAACCTTCATCAAATGATAGATTGGTTATAGTTCATAACACGCCTTAAATACAAGCTTGTGTTGACCAATCGATCATTGATGTTCCACAAGCTGCTGACAACATTCTAATAGATCAAGAAGTTCAGGAAATACCACAAGTTCCTGAACAACAAGTTGAACCACAAGCTCCCTTGGGAGACATTGGTACAACATTAAGAAAATCTACTAGAGTCAGGAGATCAACAATTCCTAGTGATTACATTGTGTATCTACAAGAATCTGACTATAATTTTGGAGCCAAAAATGATCCTGAAATCTTTTCACAGGCCATGAGTTGTAAAGAGTCAACCTTGTGGCACAATGCCATGAAAGAAGAGATGAATTCCATGAAAAGCAACGGAGTCTGGGATCTTGTAGAGTTGCTTAATAGGGCGAAAGCCATTGGTTGCAAATGAGTCTTTAAGATCAAAAAAGATTCATTAGACAACATTGATAGAAACAAAACGAGACTCGTTGCTAAGGGATTTACTCAAAAAGAAGAAATCGATTACACGGAGACTTTCTCTCATGTATCTAAGAAAGATTCTCTTCGTATTATTTTGGCATTAGTTACTCATTTTGACCTTGAGCTGCAACAAATGGATGTGAAAACCATATTTTTAATAGAGATCTAGAGGAGGAGGTTTATATGAAACAACCTGAAGGTTTCTCCTCTAATGATGGTGAGCATTTGGTTTGCAAGCTTAGGAAATCCATATACGGTTTAAAACAAGCCTCCCATCAATGGTATTTTAAATTCCATGAAGTAATTTCTTCATTCGGTTTTGTTGAAAACCCCATGGATCAATGTATATACCAGAAGGTCAGTGGGAGTAAAATTTGTTTTTTTGTTTTATATGTGGATGATATTTTACTTGTAACCAATGATAATGGCTTGTTGCATGAGGTGAAACAATTTCTCTCTAAAAATTTTGATAAGAAAGATATGGGTGAGGCATTTTATGTCATTGGCATTAAGATCCATAGAGATAGACCTCAAGGTGTTTTAGGTCTGTCACAAGAAACCTATATCAACAAAGTTTTAGAGAGATTTCGGATAATAAATTGTTCACCAAGTGTAGCTCCCATTGTGAAGGGTGATAGGTTCAATTTGAACCAATGCCCGAAATATGATTTTGAGAGGGAATCCATGAAGAACATTCTATATACTTCTGAAGTCGGAAGCCTTATGTATGCTCAGGTCTGCACTAGACCTGACATTGCATTTGTTTTAGGGATGCTAGGGCGATATCAGAGTAACCCAGGTGTAGACCACTGGAGAGTTGCAAAGAAAGTAATGAGGTATCTTCAAGGAACTAAAGACTACAAGCTTATATATAGACAGACGAACAATCTGGATGTGATTGGTTACTCTGATTCAGACTTTGCTGGCTGTGTTGATTCACGTAAATCAACATCAGAGTACATTTTTCTAATAGCCGGTGGAGCTGTTTCTTGGAGAAGTGTCAAGCAGACATTGACTGCTACTTCCACTATGGAAGCCGAGTTCGTCTCCTGTTTTGAGGCCACTTCACATGGTGTATGGCTTAGGAGTTTCATTTATGGGCTTAGAATTATGGATTCTATATCTAGGCCATTGAGAATTTTCTGCGATAATTCAGCTGCTGTCTTTATGGCTAAGAACAATAAAAGTGGAAGTCGAAGTAAACACATCGACTTTAAGTATTTAGCCATAAGAGAACGTGTAAAAGAGAAGAAAGTGGTCATTGAATACATTAGCACTGAATTGATGATCGCTGATCCTTTGACTAAGGGCGTGCCACCTCTAAAATTCAATGATCATATAGAGAAAATGAGACTTGGTTCCACTTTGTAAGTGTATACATACAGTTTATTAATGAAACTCTTACAGATTTTGATGTTTTCTCATATTCATGTGCACCTTAATTTCTTTGAGAAAACTCATTTGTATAGGACCAAGAATAAACATAGGTTTTATTCATTAATAAATGTTACCACATGAAGAATAATACTTGAGAAACTAAATATATCGTAATACATGGAAGGTAATACTCACTCTTAGAGGACTTATCGCCATGATTCATGTATTTATTTCTTAAAATACATCAATGGGATTAAGTTAGGTTAAACATGTGGACCAAGTGGGAGAATGTAATAAATTCATGCACTTTCAAACATTCATGGTGCCCATTAAGTGGAGGTCATTTCAATATGGTAGAGTCAATTGTGCACTATATGGTGGAGTCAATTGTGGCCATTAAGTGAAGGCCATTAAGCTCCACAAAGAATTAATTATGGCCAAATTAAGTCAAGCACAATATGGTGGATCAATTAAGTTGAGGCAATTATGCTCCACTAGGAATGAATTGTGGCCAAATTAATTCAATCATTCTTAATGCATTTCTCCTATAAATAGGATGACCATAGAGCATATTGAGAGTTAGAGAGAAAATACAAGGTGTATGCTTAAGGTATGTTGGTTCATATTCTCAATAGTTGTATTGAGAATATAAGGTATATGTAACCAATCTATATTTGGTCCATGTTCAACCCTTTGGCTACCTATTGATTGTGGTAACAAACGTATGGAATATGAACGTTCTTCATGGGAGAACAAATATAAATCCAGACTTGGTCCTTAGACTCGGTACTACTCATTTTCTTTCATACACAATCAAATTGAATAGAGTTCTTAGAGTCTAAAAGAACCAATATCGAAAGAATAATGGATTGTATAAGTGAAAAGCTTCAATAACCGGAAGTATGTTTACAGCCTTTATAATTTTGTATTTAATCTATATACTATTTAAGATTTTTAGCATATTTAAATTTTATTTAAGTTCTATACTTTTTATATTCTCATTTTTCTTTTTTCTTGTTTTCCTCGATCCTTCTTCCTTCGACACTCCATGTCGCCAGATAAGATTGCGTTAGTTGAATCTGTTAAAAAGATTGACGACACAATTGTGCCGCCGAATCTACTTGTCAGATTAACTTTGGAGATTTGTGTTTGTATTTTTGGGTAGATCATCAAAAAATGTATATCGGCCGAGGCGCATGAAATTCCATGTCGCCTTATTTACCTCATAATTATTGGAATTTTTTTATATGAAAAAAAATCCATTTTCTTATTCACAAATCATCTTAATTAGTCTTCGACCAGTTTTAATTAATCAGAGAGAAACAAGAATGATAACTCGAGTAAAGTAGTAACTGCCATATATAGGAATTTTATTTTCATCACCACATACAAATAGCAGTAGGAGATGAAAACATAAGTACATTAAACTAAACAAGAAAATTTAAATCTAAGAAAGAGAGAGTGAAATTGTCAGTTAGTTGTCGGCCTTAATTCAATGCTGCTATGTTTTTTCCTTGGTCCCTGCATTTTTTAAAAAGAAAAATCTAATGTTTGTTAGTTGTTGACAGAAGGAGTACTTTTTATAATATAAAAATTAAAACTATCATGTCGATAACGTGGCAACATGAGGTATAGAACTTCAGTGGATGAAATATCAGTTTTAATAAATTTTCAAACTACTTTTATGGGAATGGGATACTATTTTAAATCAATTTGACAATTGTTGTAAAAACTGTTTTACCAAATACTATTTCCGTAGCTACATGCTATTGGTCAGAAACGGGTTACCAGTTATCAGTCTATGAAATCGTAATTAATTTTTTTGGGACTAATACACACTAATTAGAATCGGTAAAAGCACACTTCAAAATATTCTCCCTCCCCAGAATCTCTGTTCCTCATAAATCTGTTGTGTTTGATGTTTTAAACTATCAAATTATATTTGATTTTATCCCAAGAATCATGGGGTTTCAAACTTCCTCACATTTTCCATTTGTACAATAACAAATAGTGTTTAATTAAGATAATTACTTAATTAGTGAAGCAAAAAGAGAAATGGAGATTCAAAAAACTCTCATAAATGGAGGATCTCCTTCTACTGGTCATCTTCTTCCATTTCCCCAGCACAAAATAAAACAACAACAACAATAACAACAAGTTTGCAAATAAACCCTCGAGTTCACACCAGCTCTCGTGGAAGCTCCCACAAATAGTTTTTTTTTTTTTTTTAAGAATTCATCTGAAAATTTTCCATGTCTAAATTTCAAACATACAGCTGAAATTAGTACGGGTACAGTTTCTTTGCGAAAATAGAAGAAAAATCTTGGACTGGTCAAAAGATAGATCTGCAGCCTGAAAAAACAGGAGATCATTGCTTTTCTCTAACTCTTTTGACATTTTGTTATTTTAAACCAATAGGATGTTGAGACGCCTTCATCCATAACAGTAAAAAACAAACTGCAACGTAAACTACATCTTCCAAGAAAAGTGAATACAGAGTGACACCGACGGGGATGAGCGGAAGGTATACGTAACATGGGACACGTGTTAGGAAAATCATGGACTTTGGTTAGATAAACGTACGTCGTCATCTTATCAAATTTAATTTTCTTGGACTTGGAGGACGGGTAGAGGGTAGCCTGGTACATTAGGGAGGTGGTCATTATTAGTCTGTGTCTCTGCCGTGGGACGTCATTTCTCAATTATGGCAGTATTTTGCAGCTACTGGTCGCCCTCACCCACGGAACAGTTGTGGACCCTACACCGAACTAAGCTTATATGTTGGACGGTCGGAATTAGCACAAGTTAAGTTAGGTTAGGTTCGTTCAGAGGCTAACCTTAGTTAACTCGTCTTATGATACAGTTTTTTAATTTTAATTCAGTCCAACTCTTAACATGTTATATATTTATTAATTCAACGAATATTTTAGTTAAATTTGAATTAATTTATGAAATCAAAACAAATTCAAATAGGTTGAAATAAATTAGGTCAGATTATATTTTTTAATTATATTTTTTCATACTTGAAGCTAAATATTGTAAAGAGGATTTTTTAAAAATTAAATTAAATTATTCAAATTTTAACATCTTTTGAGATGTTCAAATTTTAAAATTTTAAATATCCTACATAAATTTAAATTATTAACTAATTAAAATATTGATTACATAATTAAATTTAAATCAAGAGTTTATAATTAATATGGGTTGGGATCGAAACAACTCAAACTTTAGTTAACTTATCAAAGTTTAGATTAGGTTGGGATTAAGTCAACTTGTCTAAGTTGCAATCTATGTTCTAGTATTACTATATTATTTCTTAAATTTAAATTATTCTTATAAATGTGCATAGGCATAAGCTTTTTATTTATTGATATGAACTATCAATGTAAATTTATTAGCAAGTGATAATTTAGTTATTTAGGTAGCGTTATCGGTTTTACATTCCACTTTGATCTGTGTAACTTTGGTTAGCGAAGGTGAAAAATATGGAGCTAGGAATATAATGTTTTGCTGTATTAATATTTATGTGCCTAACTTTTAGTGATAATTTTTGACATAGTTTTAGTGAAAAATAAAATAGTAAAACTTGTTATATTATTTCATCCATTTTTTTTTCAAAACATTGTAAAATAAAAACATTTTTATATTTAAATGAAAATTATATTTGTATCTATCTATTTTATAAAAATATGGATAAATTATATTTAACTCTTTGTAGTTTGACCAAATCTACGCATAAAGATTTGTAGTTTTAAAATATATAGATACTCCGACATATTTCAAATGGAAACCTGTATTTTTACATCAAAAAATACATATTCTAAAGGTATATCTGTATTTTAATACATATTTCATTAGGTATTTACATTTTTACATATAAATATACATATTCCAAAGAACTATATGT
Organism: Bretschneidera sinensis; assembly: GCA_023935145.1. Lineage (NCBI taxonomy): Eukaryota > Viridiplantae > Streptophyta > Magnoliopsida > Brassicales > Akaniaceae > Bretschneidera > Bretschneidera sinensis. The sequence goes on from CM043697.1 coordinate 142,293,728, forward strand.
ATATTTTAAAACTATATGCTCTTACATGTAAGTTAGATCAAATTATATGTGACTAAATATAATTTATCCAAAAAATATACACTTGCACTTGTGAATCTTAATCAACTATCAACAAAAATAAAAGCTTGCATCTTTTAAGTCTATTTTCATATTGGCACATGCACGGCGAATTTAGAATTGCTGTAACAATTTTAAAATGTACAGTAATAAAAGTGTTATAGGACAACTAAAATGTAGTGTTTGGTAAGTTGTAAATCTAAAATTAATTGTGAATTGTGAAAGTATTATAATTATGTAAAATATTTAAAATATAGATAATAATAATAATATCTTTATAATTAAAAAGAATAACAGAAAATTATTTATATATTCTGTATGTAAGAAAATTTCATTAAATCAAAATATATTTTTAGATGTCTTTAGCAGTTATTAATTTCATTTTATACATTTTAAAATTTTAAATAATAATTTTTAATTACAATTTTTAAATTTATTTTGAAGTGTTTAGAATGAATACGCTAAAAATATTTATTTAAAATTAACGTTAAGTGCTATAAGTTGATTGTTAGATGACGGTTAGCATGTTAACCGACCACACAACGTAATTAATGTGCCACGTGGTTGTTTCTAATTTTCTTCATAAGTGTGGTGCATGAAGAAATACAGCGACAACTTTCACAACAGACGCTTTAATTGCCATATTGACTCCAGGCGCTTTCCATTAAATCATTCGGCAATGGTCGACCATTTATCATCTCTGATTATTTTGGGATACAGCGACCGATTTATAATTTTTTTGGAAAAAATTAAATATATCGTCGAGATGGTATGTTCGAGTCAATTTGGCTTTCACTTTGAAGTGTTAATTTGTTTTTAAGTTTAATTTTTTAAATTAATTAGTCATTTTGTTTAATTTAATTATCATAATGACATGTAAAATATATATAAGGTTTTTTAAACAAAAGTAAATTGATTTAAAAAATAAAACTTGAAGCAAATTGATCTAAAAAAAGTTTGACATGCTTTTCACGTCCCCTTCAACGGTCAAATTGGACAAAAAACTTAATTAACCTAAAAATTAAAATTAAATGACAAATTGATACTCTAAACCTAAAGTCAATTTGACCTAATAATCGTGAAATTTTAAAGTAAATTTATTTTTTTATAACAACAAGGATTACAAGTATAACAAGAATAATTCATTTTTCTCATATGAAAATTATTACTGTTTAAAAATTTTATTTTTAGTTCGTCTCAATTGAGGTTTGAATTGAATAGTTAATTTTTATTTTTAACGTTGCAAATTCGTTTCATTTTAAGCATTCCGTGAATTTCTTGTTAATGGTTGAAAATGAAATTTTGAGATTTGAATTGGATAGTTAGGTTTTACTTTTAAGGATTTGTGATAAATATTTTTGTCAGACCTTATGTGAATTATTTATATGTTAAACTTCATTATTGTCGTTTTGGGGTTCAAATATTTTGAATGGAAACATATTCTACTTGGTGACTGTTGAAGATTTAGAAGGTCCACTCGAAGCTTTTAAGAGCGAGGAACATAGCAATACTTGAGAGGTGAGAGGTTTTTTTTTGCGCACCTATGTTGTGAATTTGTTTAATGATTACTTTTTTTTTTATCTGTAAATAGTAATATATTAATCAATTATATACAAAATATGCTGGGCATTCCCAGGAGATATAACTTGAGAGTATATATAAAATTACAAACTTTTAGTTACAAAAATAGCCTTAACTCAGGAAATCTAGCATAAACTATTTTATACACATGTAATTTGATTTTCCTGGCTATACTTATTGGATGAGCTGAGGTCCCTTCAAACTGTTTGCATTCTTTGCCATCCATATGAGATACACAGTGCTAGCAAGAGCTGTTCTTTTGGCTTTAGCTGCGATAAATCCATTTGACTGCACTTCTTAAGGTATTCATGCATCTTCTACACCCTAACCAGCCTTTGATGATAGCCCAGATGGCTTTGCTGATCCGACAAGAGAAGAAGAGGTCAGTTGACTCATCACATTCTCTGCACAGTGGGTAGATACTGTCCACTCTAATTACTTGCAGCTTGTCTTTAGTGAGCAGTTTACCTTTAATAGCTAGCCATAGGATAAATGAGTGTCTGGGGGTGCAACTGCTATTCCAGACAATAGGAGCCCAGAGGGCTTTGTTACCTTTAGGCCTTATGCTGTTGTAGACCTTCTTTATGATAATTTGGTTATGATCTTCCCACTATAGCAACTTGGATTGTGCCTTATGGATGGACTCTTCTGTTGATATCAAACCATTTTTAATTTCCAGAATCTTCTTCCATAAGGTTGAATCTTCATGTTTAGGACTTGCATTCCAAATAGAACTCCCTTGAAGGTAATAATGGTGAACCCATCTAACCCACAATGAGTCATTCTTACGATGGATGTTCTATAATGCTCTTGACAACAGAGCTGTGTTCCAACTTTTAAGATCAATTAGACCTAAGCCTCCTTCTAATTTGGGCTTACAGACTTCTTTCCAAGCCACTAGAGCCTTTTTTGTATCAGAGTTTCTGCCACTCCATAAGAAGGATCTACACATTCTAGTAATTTTCTCCAAAATATTAGCTGGAATAGGAAATATTGCCAACCAAAAGCATTCAACTCCTTGGAGCACTGATTTTATCAACTCTAATCTTCCTGCATAAGATAGAGAGCTCCCAACCGAAGCATTTATATAAGAAGAAATTTTGTCTATAAGAGGGAGATAGTGAGCTGCATTCAATCTTGAAGATGCCAAAGGGACTCCCAATTACCTAAAAGGAATACTTCCTTCTTCCATTCCAGTCAGTCTTCTGATTTCCTGAAGCTCTGACATAGGAACACCAGCTTGGAATATACTTGACTTTGACATACTAGCTTTAAGTCCTAAACAATCACTGAACCTCTTCACACAGTCTATGAACTGACCAGGCTTCTCCTCTTACAAAAAAAAAATGAGATCATCAGCAAATGCAAGATGGGTGATTTTAAATTTGTCACACTTTGGGTGATACTTGAATCCATCCTCTTTTTTCAGTCTGACCAGTAGTCTAGAGAGGTACTCAAGGATTAGCACAAACAGAAATGAGGAAAGAGGATTCCCTTGCCTGAGCCCTCTCGTACCTTCAAAGAAACCATGCAAGCTCCCATTGATGGATAAAGAGAATGAAGTAGTAGAAACACATTCCATTACCCAACCTCTAAACCTGACTGGGAACCCAAAGCTAACTAGCATACTGTTCAAGAACCCCCAATTGACTGTATCATATGCTTTCCTGAGATCAATCTTGATCATACATCTGGGTGAGATCCTCTTCCTACTATACTTTCTTAACAGCTCTTGGACTAGGAAAATATTTTCTGTCATGCTTCTGGTCTTTATGAAAGCTGCCTGAGGTGGATTGACAATGCTACCCAGGATAAGAGATAACCTAGAAGCAATAATCTTGGATATTATCTTATACACCACATTACAACAAGCAATAGGCCTGAAGTCTTCCACTTTAGTAGCTTGATTACTTTTAGGAGTCATTGCGAGGGCAGTATGATTAATCTGTTTCAGGATTTGCCTATTCCTAAAAAATTCCTGCACAGCCCCCACCACTTCCTGTTTGATATTCCCCCAAGCTTTCTTGAAAAAACAAGAGGACTATCCATAAGGGCCTGGGGACTTATCTTCCCCAATACTGAATAGAGCTATTTTAATCTCTTCTCCTGTGACTTCCTTAACCAAACTAGTAGTTTGGACATCTGATACTCTTGGACCTACCTCTATGACTTCTGGATCAATAGGACTGGATGTCCCCAGGAGGTCTTCATAGAATTTGATAAATTCTTTAACTACTTTAGCCTCTGATGTAGTCTGGTGTCCTTCTATAGTTTCCACAGATGTAATATGGTTCTACTAGACTTTCTCTTCATCATGGCATGGAAATACTTGGACCCTCTATCACTGTTCATTAGAAACCAACACTTAGCATGCTGTGAAAATAAACTTATTTCTGCCTCAGCAAGCATAAATGCTTTGAGTTTCAGGTCTGCAACCCTCACTTGAAGATCACAGTCTGTGTTATTCTCATGCAATTCCTCTTGAAGTCTGGCTAGCTCTTTAGAAGCTTCCAAAGCCCTTGCAAAAATATGACTAAAATACCTCTCATTTAACAACTTGAGATGGCCTTTTAGAAGCTTCATATTTCTGCAAAGCTTAAGCGTTTTAGTCCCCTCTAGATTACTGCTCCAATTAACCCTAACTGTCTCATTAAACTTTTCATGGTCAGCCCACATATTAAAGAATTTAAAGGGTTTTATCCCACCCCTTTCCTCTTCAAACAGATTGACTAAACAAGGAGAGTGATTAGATAAATACCCAGCAGGAGGAAATCTAGCATGAGCCTTGAATCCCTTCTGAAACCAAACACTGTTCACCATAGCCCTGTCTAGCTTGCACCATGTGTGGTTGTTGGTCCAAGTGAAAAGGCAACCAGAGTAATTGATATCAGTCAGACCTGTTTCTTTACAGCACTCATTAGGATCCCTTAGTTCATAATTAGTGACAGGCAAACCATTTGCTTTTTCATCCGTAGCAAAAACATTGTTAAAATCCCCTAACACTAGCCAAAGAGCTAAATTCTTATAGCTAAACTTACAAAGATTATCCAATAGAGGTCTTCCAGTTACAATAGAATTGAAACCATATACAAAACTTACAACAAAACAATTAGAAGTAATTAAACATTGAACATTACAATGAATAAATTGAGGACAAGACTCAATGACAGAGATTCTGACCTTTGAGGGATCCCAAAGGACCATTATTCTGCCAGCTTCATGTGTCTGGAAGTTGTTGATTTGCTGCCACACTCTGAACTTATTCCTCGTTATCCTGTCCAGCTTATCTTCATCCAATTTGGACTCCAAAATACATATAATATCTATTCTATTTCTGTTCATGAGGTGAAGGACCCAATTGTGTTTCAGGGGTTTATGAAAACCCCTGATGTTCTAGCTAGAGATTCTCATTGAGCATTATAGGAGGCATTCCCCCCCCCCCCCCATCCCCTCTTTTTGAACTTCTATCACTGAGCTTTTAGGTTTCTTCTTCTTAACTGAAGTCTGAGTCCCCTCCATTATAAAGGTCTTTTTCTCTTTCAGGCTGCTAGGGAGAGTCCCCTTCTGATTCAGCTTAGAGCCTTCAACTCTAACCATGGCCTTAGTTTTCTGAACAGTAACATTCTCAACCCTGTCCCCCATTCCTGGAGTACTTCCTTCTGTCTGTGACCTCTTAGCCAGCACTACTGCCTTTTTTGACATAGGCACTCTTTAAGCTGGGGAGCTAGGTCTAGTTCTAGGCTTATTATTTTCATTATCCTCTACTAGTTTCCTTGATCCCTTTCTTGCTAGATCATAGGAACTATCCTATAGAGGTCTCTTCTCAGCTTCATGGTTCTTATCATGACTAGTATTCCTTCCGGTCTTTTTAGAGTCTTTCTCTTCCAAGTCAAACTTTGAGCTATATCTACAGGAACTAACTGAGTGCCCTATTACCTTGCATTTACTGCAAAACTTAGGCAAATTCCCATAAGCAACTTTCTGTTCAAATGATCTTCCACCAAGAAGATTGATGGAAATTGAAAACTTTATTTCTTTAGCAATGTCTATCTCCACTAGTAATCTAGCATAAGAAATCCTTTCTTTTTTAGAAGTAAGCTTGTCTGCATACAAAGGTTTTCCCAAGTGAGACCCTATCTTGCTAAGAATGTTAGCAGACCATAGTTCTAGAGGTAGATCTTTTAACTGAATCCATACAGGGATGATACTAATCTCCTCATTATCAAATTGGAAGAACTTTGGCATTGATTTAATAAGCAAAGGTCTACCATAGACTATATACGGTCCTTCTTGCATAACTTTTATAACACTTTCAGTATTCTCAAATTTAAAGACAATCCATCCACTATCATGAAACTGAGTTTGAACTTTTACTTTCCATGAGTCTGTGATGAGTTTCAATGCTGCTTTCCCTGGAAATCTTCCTGCAAAGTACCTAATTAGGCAGTGAGGAAAGTCTTCAAAAACTTCTTCTAATTCATCTTCTGAGATATTGACTTCATTCTACCCAGTCTCAATTTTTGAGATTTCTGTTATCTGCTAAGAGACTCAACCAATGAGCTCTTTTAGTCCCTCCATCAGGAGTCAGGTTACTGTTCACTAGAGAAGCTTTTCGAGTTGACCTCCTTTGGGGATTTTGAGCTTCTTCAATCCTCTGACTTTTCTCATTATCTGACACAGAAGCCTCATTGTTCAACCCCATTGAGAGAGATTCCTCCCCATCCAAAGTACTCAATTAGGTCCTTGTGCTTGAGTCATTCTTCTTCTGCAATTTGTTACTGTTCACACCTGTAACCCTATGAACAGGACCAGGAAGGAGAACTATTTCATTCTCACACTTCGAGAATTCAGAATTTGAGATAGAACCCTTATTAATCAAACCTTTGAAGCTTGGAATCCCAGTACCCAAGGTGGATGAGAGCTTCACAGAGTCTTTCAAAGTCTCATTTTAAACTCTGGCACTATTCATTACTGTTCCTGATTGAATACAATCTTCACTATCTGAGCAGAAACCTTCAATCTCCTTTCTCAAGGAGCTTGAATCCTCCTCACCCAATGTACAAGAGATGCTATCTGATTCTAAACCATCATCCTTGGCTTCTTGCCTGCTTCCAGAGGCTGTTTCCTTATTGCACAACTTTGGCACTGTAGCACTTTTTCCCTTGAAGTGATTCTGGATAAGCTGCAATCGCAATTACCGAGAGCTTCTCTCTCTTACTTGCCTATGTGGTATGATTACTCTTAAATGTGAGAAGGGGGGAGAATTTATAGAGCACTAGTGATGGTCACAACCCCATAACGAACGTATTGTAGCACCATGCGATGTGGCTAGTGAAGGTCACGTTGTGCTACTGCTTCCTTCACCACCCCATATGTCTCTAAGAATAGGTCTAAGGCTGAGCTTAACCGCCTTCGACGAGTCTCTGTTATAGCCATCAATTCAAGATCTCCAAATGTTTTTAAAAGAGTGATAAAAAGATAGCATAGAGGGTTTCGACATGTGTCTTAGCAACGTAGACCTTTTAGAACTCATTGAAATTGTGTGTCACCCTGCTTTCCTTTAGTCTAACTCCATGAAAGAATCCCCACAAGTTGCCAGGGTTTCGGGGGTGTGCAACTGGGGTCTGACATATCCTTTAAGAGGATAGTTCAGTCAATCCCTTAGGTTTCCTTAAAGTTGTCTATTGCTATGAAGGATTGATGTACAAGGACATAGAGAAAGGCCAACCAGAATTCAAACGAGTCTTAGCAAGACCGTTAAGACAAATCTTGACCCATTCTATGAGCCCATCCTTATCGATAACAAAACCGTGATCTTACTAGTTACATGGGATGTAAAGATGCACCAAAGGGTTGTGACAAGCGTGAAGGGCATTGCACAAACCCTTGTTCGTCCTCGATCCTTCCATCTATACAATCACATGGTGATCACCAATGAATTGATGATATTGAGTTGATTTGGTCCAATTGACAACGTTTGATTGGTTAATAAATATATACTAGGGTATGTTGGATCATAAACTTGATCCATTATGGGAGTCCAAAACCAAACTCAATCAAATTGGAGTCCAAGTCCATAATCAAGGTCCAAAACTACAAGCATTCTACCTAGAATTTTTTTGGTGTGGTAGTTGAGCATGTGAATCATTTGGTAACCTAAAATATTATTAGAACCACCAAGAAAAATGAGGTGTATGGTTGTTGTAATTTTGGATTAGTTTATTTGTGTGGTGTAGGATTATTCTTAAGTAGTATAAATACCCCTCCCCATTTTGGTTTAATCATCAAGAAGAAGCAAGAGCTTCTAAGTGAGTGAAGAAGCAAAGTCTTCTAAGAGTGAGTTCTAGTATCTTCTTTCTTTTGAGTGAGAGTGCTCTTGTAATATCTCTTTGAGTTTGAATAAGAGTTGTTTGTGTGAGTGTTTTATTTCCAACAAAGTGGTATCAGAGCTTGAGTTGGAAAGTATACACCATTGCATATCAAATCGAAGGTCTCGACGAGAGAAATCCGACGCCGCCAGAATCTCCCCGATCGGAGTTCAGACGCGCCTCCACGAGCCGCCGGAAGATTGCTGCCAGAAAACCGAATTGACTCACCGAGTTAAGCTGGGTCAGCCGAGTTGGAGCCGAGTTGACCGAGTCATAAGCCTGTTGACCGAGCTGCTTGACCGAACCGCTTGAGCCGAGTTGACCGAGCATTCAAAGTCAACTGTTGACCAGGTTAGTGTTGACTTTGACCGTTGACCGAAAGTTGAAAATTTTGACCTGGTCCCTCCCAAAGTTTTTCAACATTCCGGATCTATCTACGCAATCAGAATTTCCAAATTCTCAACATATTGAGTGATATGGCAAATGGTGTGGCATCCTTCCAAGTCCCGACGCTCATCAATAACAATTACGACAACTGGAGTATCAAGATGAAGGCTCTTCTTGGCGCACATGATGTTTGGGATATCGTAGAAAAAGGTTTTAGTGAGCCAGATAACGAAGCTGCGCTGACCACAGCTCAAAAGGATAGTTTGAAAGATGCGAGAAAGAGAGACAAGAAAGCTCTCTACCTCATCTATCAAGCATTAGATGATGATGTTTTTGAGAAGATTTCGAGTGCAAGCTTTGCTAAGGAAGCGTGGGAAAAGCTGCAAAGGATCCGAGCAAGTGAAGAAGGTTCGTCTCCAAACATTAAGAGGTGAATTCGAATCCTTACACATGAAAGTATCTGAGTCTATTTCAGATTATTTCTCAAGAGTAGTAGCTGTTTCTAATCAATTAAAAAGAAATGGTGAAAAGTTAGAGAATGTGAGGATAATAGAGAAGATACTCCGTTCATTGGATTCCAAATTTGAGCACATCGTCGTGACGATTGAAGAAACTAAAGACTTGGAAGAAATGACGATCGAGCAACTCCAAGGATCATTACAAGCATACAAAGAGAAGCATAAGAAAAAGCAAGGGTTTACTGATCAACTCCTCAAGCTGCAATTCAAGGATATGCATGAAAGCCAAGGAGATGATAGAAACCAACGTGGCCGAGGCAGAGGTAGAGGCCGTGGACGAGGAGGAAATCGCGGTCGTGGACGAGGTTGGAATTACAACAACAACAATTCCAACAATAACTACGAGAAAGGAGAAAGCTCAACACGAGGCCGTGGAAGAGGCAATCTAAACTCGAGGAATGACAAATTTCAAGTTCGATGCTATAATTGTCAAAAGTTTGGGCATTATGCTTCAGAATGTAGAGCTCCTAACAACAGAATTGAGGAGAAGGTCAACTATGTGGAGGAGAAGACCGATGATAAAGAAACTCTTCTTCTAGCACGAAAAGAAACTGATGGTGTCCAAGCAAAATCCTGGTATCTTGACAGTGGTGCAAGCAATCACATGTGTGGAAGGAAAGACATATTTGTGGAGCTGGACGAGTCAGTAAGTGGAAATGTCTCATTTGGCGATGATTCCACAATAGCGGTAAAAGGGAGAGGTAACATTCTTATCCGTTTGAAAGATGGGAGACATCAGTTTATTTCCAATGTCTACTTTGTGCCCAATATGAAAAGTAACATCTTGAGTTTAGGACAACTGTTAGAGAAAGGTTATGATATTCATATGAAGGATCATAATCTTTCTATAAAAGATGATAAGAATAACTTCATTGCTAAAGTACCGATGTCAAAGAATAGAATGTTCCTGATCAACATACAAAACGATGTTGCAAAGTGCTTGAAAGCTTGCTACAGAGATGCATCATGGCTATGGCATCTTCGTTTTGGGCATCTAAATTTTGGAGGTCTAAAGCTGCTATCCAAGAAGGAGATGGTGAAGGGACTACCTTGCATCAACCATCCTGACCAGCTTTGTGAAGGGTGTCTAGTCGGGAAGCAATTCAGAAAAAGCTTTCCAAAGGAGTCAAACTCAAGAGCCAAGAAGCTACTCGAGCTCATCCATACCAATGTGTGCGGTCCTATCAAACCAAGCTCTCTCGGTAACAATAACTATTTTCTTCTCTTCATTGATGATTTTTCAAGAAAAACGTGGGTATATTTCTTGAAACAGAAGTCAGAAGTTTTCGAAGTCTTCAAAAAGTTCAAAGCTGCAGTAGAGAGAGAAAGTGGTAGAAAGATCAAAGCTATGAGATCCGACCGAGGAGGAGAATTTACTTCTAAGGAGTTTTCAAGAGTTCTGTGAAGCAAATGGAATTCGTCGACCAATGACAGTTCCTAGATCCCCTCAACAAAACGGCGTAGCGGAAAGAAAGAACCGAACTATCCTCAACATAGCTCGGAGTATGCTCAAAAGCAAGAAACTACCCAAGGAGTTTTGGGCTGAAGCAGTGGCGTGTGCGGTCTACTTATCCAACAGATCTCCAACAAGAAGTGTTTGGGGAAAGACACCGCAAGAAGCATGGAGTGGAAGAAAGCCCGGCATCTCCCACCTAAGAGTTTTTGGAAGCATAGCCCATGTTCATGTTCCAGATGAGAAAAGAACAAAGCTTGATGATAAAAGCGAGAGTTTCATCTTCATTGGCTATGATGCAAATTCAAAAGGCTACAAGCTGTACAATCCGAACAATAAGAAGGTTGTGATCAGTCGAGATGTGGTGTTTGACGAAGAAGGACTATGGGATTTTGGATCTTATATAGATGACTTCAATTTCTCTCCCCCGTTTGAAGATGAGCTGACACAAATAGAACAGCCTGGAGAAGCCCAACAAGAGCCAACAACTCCACCTACTTCACCAACATCAACTACCCACGGAGACGAGTCACCTTCATCATCTTCAAGTGGGAGTCAAAGTGAAAGAGATGTGCAACGAACAAGAAGCCTTTGAGATCTCTATGAAGTGACTGAACGACAAGATAATCTTACATTATTTTGTTTATTTGCTGATTGTGAACCAATGAGCTATCAAGAAGCTGCAAAAGAAATGGAGTGGAGAGATGCGATGAATGAAGAAATCAAGGCTATCGAGAAGAACGACACATGGGAATTTATTTCACTTCCCAAAGGACACAAGGCGATAGGTGTCAAATGGGTCTACAAAACAAAGCGAAATGCTAAGGGAGAGATTGAAAGACACAAGGCGAGGCTTGTTGCAAAAGGCTACAGTCAAAAAGCTGGAATTGACTACGATGAGGTATTCGCCCCTGTTGCTCGGTTGGAGACTGTTAGACTAATTATTTCCTTGGCAGCTCAAAACAAGTGGAAGATACAACAAATGGATGTAAAGTCTGCCTTCCTAAATGGAGTTCTTGAAGAGGAAGTCTACATTCAGCAACCATCAGGCTACGAAGTCAAAGGCCACGAAGACAAGGTGTTGAAGTTGAAGAAAGCTCTTTACGGGTTGAAACAAGCACCAAGGGCATGGAATAGCCGAATCGACAAGTACTTCCAAGAGAATGGCTTCAACAAATGTCCCTATGAGCATGCTCTATATATCAAGATCAAAGATAAAGATATTTTGATCGTGTGCCTCTATGTGGACGATTTGATCTTCACCGGAAGCAACCCAAGCATGTTCAATGAATTCAAGGAAGTGATGACGAAGGAATTCGAGATGACAAACATGGGGCTCATGGCGTACTACCTTGGCATTGAAGTTAGGCAACAAAATGATGGAATTTTCATTTCACAGGAAAGCTATGCAAAGGAGATCCTGAAGAAGTTCAAGATGGAGAACTGTAAGCCGATAAGCACACCGATGGAATACGGAGTCAAGATGTCCAAACATGAAGCAGGCGAAAGTGTAGATCCAACATTTTTCAAAAGTTTGGTGGGAAGTCTACGCTACCTAACTTGCACGAGGTCCGATATTCTTCACGCAGTTGGATTGGTTAGTCGCTACATGGAATCTCCAACAACCACCCATTTTAAAGCTGCAAAGAGAATTCTTCGCTATCTAAAAGGTACAATTGACTTTGGCTTGTTCTATTCAGTTTCTAATGATTACAAGCTTGCTGGATATAGCGATAGTGATTGGGGTGGAGACATAGATAATCGAAGGAGCACTACTGGATTCGTATTTTTCATGGGAGATACTGCTTTCACATGGATGTCAAAGAAACAACCGATTGTCACATTGTCCACTTGTGAAGCAGAATATGTTGCTGCTACCTCATGCGTTTGTCATGCAATTTGGCTTAGAAATCTATTGAAGGAGATAGGCTTGATACAAGAAGAGCCGACCAAGGTTTATGTCGACAACAAGTCAGCCATTGCCTTAGCAAAGAATCCAGTATTCCATGATCGAAGCAAGCACATCGATATTCGCTACCACTATATAAGGGAGTGTGTTGCAAGAAAGGATGTGCAAGTTGAATATGTGAGGTCACAAGATCAAGTTGCTGATATTTTTACTAAGCCACTGACAAGCGAAAACTTCATAAGATTAAGGAACTTACTAGGGGTCACAAGATCAAGTTTAAGGGGGGTGTTGGATCATAAACTTGATCCATTATGGGAGTCCAAAACCAAACTCAATCAAATTGGAGTCCAAGTCCATAATCAAGGTCCAAAACTACATGCATTCTACCTAGAATTTTTTTGGTGTGGTAGTTGAGCATGTGAATCATTTGGTAACCTAAAATATTATTAGAACCACCAAGAAAAATGAGGTGTATGGTTGTTGTAATTTTGGATTAGTTTATTTGTGTGGTGTAGGATTGTTCTTAAGTAGTATAAATACCCCTCCACATTTTGGTTTAATCATCAAGAAGAAGCAAGAGCTTCTAAGTGAGTGAAGAAGCAAAGTCTTCTAAGAGTGAGTTCTAGTATCTTCTTTCTTTTGAGTGAGAGTGCTCTTGTAATATCTCTTTGAGTTTGAATAAGAGTTGTTTGTGTGAGTGTTTTATTTCCAACAGGGTAGTTATGAAAATTCCTCTCAAACAACTGTAAAGAGAAAAGTTTCGATTGAAAGTTATTTATAACATTAATGACTCAATTGAGGTAAATTCAAATTACGAAACGCAAATAGAATGAGTGGAATCTACAAGCTTTAAAATATAATTGGAACAAATGAACAAAAGGAAAAGGAAAAGAAAAATATTGGACTGCAACGTTGAGAAATGGAGATCACTGTTGTTCTTAACTATTTTGAACAAATAGGATATTTACACGCCATCTCATCATTGCCGTAAAAAAAAACGAGACGGATGTCTTCCAAGCTTTATCATGTGGTACTGGACTGCTTGGCTATGGGAATTGCACTCTATATGCTTTCTTTTTCTTTTCTTACTTTAACGGAGAAAGTCATACCACGAAATTGTGTCTACATTTCTCACCTACCTACAATTATTACAATTCAGGATTATATAGTTTCGTCGAAATCGCCGTAGTTAAGTTCAGTTGAAGTTTCGAATTTCGAAGCATCCGAAATAGAGCCGATCAAACTCAGGTTTGGTTAAGAAATTTGGGTCTCAACCCGATTTGGAATATAATGTAACGGTAAAAGGTTACATAATTTCTTTTCATTCCTTCTCATTTCCTCTCTAATTATCACCATCCAAACGCACTATAAGTTTGTGCAAAAGAAAACCTACATGCCAAGAACATAAACATACACTTTTGTCTCATTAAATGACCCAAATTTGCAAATATCATTTCTCCTATATTTCATTTTCATTTCATTATCTCCTTTAACATGATTCAAATTTAGCATAAGGCTTTGGGTTTACACCATCCAAAAATTAGCGTAAGGTTTCATTAATAAAAATAAAAAAAGCGCAAGGCAGTTAATCACCCTTCAAAAGAGCGGCTGTAGCAGAAAGAGGTTGAAGACGTAAGACTCAAAAATCCTACCAGTATTCTTTTATATTAAAAAATTAAATGTATTAAAAATATATATAATATATATTTAAGAGGTATTTTTGATCTTTTAAATCGTTTTACATCTTTCTTAATTATAGTTATTTATTGTCCTCTACTACAAGATCTATGAAATATTATTGTCCATGAATGGATGTTTGCAGCTATAGCTAGGTTATTGTTTTATCAGTGTATGGCTGTATGCTGAATTCAACAATAAATTTCTTTTTTGCAGTTCAAAAAATAAACTATTTCTTTAATAATTTGAATATTGTGTAACATAATTTAAGTATCAATTAAAACATTTTTTTGGGGATAAAAACGTGCATATTATATAAAAAAATCTTCAAAAGAATAATAATTAATAAATAATTGACTAAACCCACCCTTTAATTTCAATTCAAGCTTTAATTTCAACTGGATTTCAAATTAATGAAATATTGTCCACCAATACTTGGTTTTATCAGTGTAAGTCTGTATGATGAATTCAACAAAAACTTTTTTTGGGTTAACAGAAATTTGTTCATAAGAATTAATCTCCATATCTCAGAAAATTATAATGCAGTTAATTGTCCATAAAGATCCAGTGAAGTAAAACCCATCAGAGCAAAAATAAAGCTTCAGGTGCAGGATCGATCAATTGCACGTGGCCTAATTAATCAGACGGCGGTTGGATCATTAGAAGTGATTTTGCCTTGTGTAATTTTTTGGAGATTTTCCACATTATTATTCAGAAATCAGCTTAATTAGAGCAAAAGAGCAAGACAAAGTAACTGCCATATAATTTGATCACCACATACACTGATACAAAGACCAGTAGACGATGACATTAATATATGATGTAAAACTAGACAGACAGGAGACCCATAAGGACACATCCTCATCCATCAATCTTTATTACTCAAACCTACTATAGTCTTATCCTGCGGTTGAAAATCGTCGATCCATCAACTTCACTTGACGCTGCATCAAATAAACAGAGTTACTAAAAAATTGAAAATTGATAGGAATAGAGTAACAAAAGATAAAAAAGGGTAAACATGAGAGAACATAAATACCTAGCGCAGTTAGTGGAGGTGCTGATCTTGTAGGGGATGTTGATACCGCATTTGCCCGGAAGAGAAGCTTCATTGTTGGGGTTAAGACCAGAGATGGCCTTTGCAGTTTGTTGCAAACACTTACAGGCCTGTTGGCGGTCAAGTGTGGTGGAGGCCATGTTGTTGAGGGCCCTGACCCCATCACAGCAGGCTGTTGGCACAGCTCCACCACTCCTGAGGTAGACGATGCATGGTGCGAGGCTGCTTGTCACCTGACCACATGTTATGGCAGCACTTGCAATGGGTGCAGCCACCACCATGCTCATAACCAACACAAAAGCAAGCTTGAGAGCAGCCATTACTTAAAGGAAGACTGACTTTCAGATGTAGAGAGGAAACTTTGTGCGTATTGCGTTTTGGGAGCCGAGTGTGTGTTGATTCAGTGAGCTCTCTGGTCTTTATATAGAGGAACCGCTGAGTGTGAACGCGAGAGAGAGAGAGAGAGAGAGAGAGAGAGAGAGAGAGGGTCGGTTGGTTGGTGGCACTAATTCAATGCTTCCATTTTTTTTTTTCTTGGTACCTACTTTTTTTTTTTTTTTTTTTTTTTATAATTTCTAACACTGGTTGAAACAATCATACAAAATGAGGATGTAAAAGTACTTCTCCAAAAAAAAGCTATCTTAAAGAATTTAGAGTAAAAAACAGTCGTAACCTTTTGGTTTCGCCAAAAAATTGAAGTGATCTATCCCAGAATAAATCTAACTTATATTTTAAATTAATGCAAATTTGTGAAACCGGGCTTGTATGTATCTGTTTATCTTGGATAACACTCATATGCCAACACGACAATAAATACCAAGATTTTTTTTATAAAAAAAAAAATTAGTATACCCATCAAATGAACGATACAATGATACATGTGTTTTTCTTTTTAAGAAAAAGGTATGGGAAAGAGATAGATATTTAAAAATCCTAGCACAGAATTTTGAGATTGGAAAAAAATTAAGAGGTTAATGGTTAATGGTAGGGGTGAGCATGGGTCGGGTTATTTTAAAATTTCAATCCAATTTATTCATATCGGGTTGAAAAAATCTCAACTCAATCCAATCCATGAACCCATCTAACTTCAACTCAGTCTAACCCATTCTAATCAGTTTGGGTCGGTTTGGGTTATCAAATTGATATATTTTTTTTACTAAATAATTAAACCATATATATTACATAACAAAAAAATATTATATTAAATCAAAAACTAAATTCATTCATATTACAAGTAAAATATGTGTATCTGACAACACAAATAACATTTGATAACATAGAAAAGAGAACAATTGTCTCATGGACTACAAGGGCTGTAGGTTATATTATATTTGGTTTTCTTGGATACTGCTAAAGAAGCTTTTGAGGACATGCAAAAAAATGATGTTGTGCCATGGAATGTCATAATTGAAGATTACATTGAAGCCAAACTTGGTAAGGATACTTTGGCATTGTTTCATGAAATGCAAGCGAGTAATATAAAGCCTGATGAAGTGATCATGGTCAATTACTTATCTGCATGCTCACAACCTGGAGCCCTTAATGTTAGAATATGAATTCATTGTTATATTGAAAAACACAATCTTTATATGAATGTTGCGTTAGGAACTGCTTTAGTTGACATGAATTTAACTTACTTTAGAAAACTGTTCAATTACGAAGGAAATTTGGATTTCTGCACAGTTGTTAATAATATATTTTAGTAACTCAGTATTTGTTGGCCGTGCTAATGCTTTCTCACTAACTAGTCTAATTTTTGGACTATGCTTTAATGCACTTGGAAGTGACATGGAGGCTCTTAAAAGGTTACAGAGAGGCAAATTGAATGGTTTAATACTGTTTGCATGAAAGGCTGGTTGCAAGTTTGTATTACAAAGCTTTATCATGCATTCAACATTAATGTACATCTTTTTGGAATATAAGTTTATCTGCATACATTGATCCCGACTGAAATCTTGTAGGTTAGAGTGTTAATTTCTATGTTTATTTTATAGTTACAATGATACAAGAAATCAAAATTTTGTTAGCATAAGTTAATTGTGCATCATATTATTCTGATTGAAGTTATGCTTAAGAATAATTATGAAAACTATTTCATAACTCGAAATCAGTATTTGTTTCTAATGTAAATATTTGAAATTAAAATCTGGGTAATTGAAAAGTATGAGATTTGTTTTGACATTGAAATATCTGCTACATATAATTTTACACACTAATAGTAATTAGAATGAACATTTTATGATTATATTACAATTATACTATAATTATTTATACACTATTTTATATTCAATAAATATAAAATATATTCAAATTTTTACTGATAATTTCATTTTATACATTTTGAAATTTTAAATAATAATTTTTAATTTAAATTTTAAAATATAGTTTTAAGTGTTTAGAACGAATATTCTAAAAAAATTTATTTAAAATTAATGCTAAGTGCTATAAGTTGTTTGTTAGATGCGGGTTAGCAGTTAACCGATAAATACAACGTAATTAATATACCACGTGGTTGATTTTAATTTTCTTTACGTGGTGCATAAAGAGATAAAGTTGACACTTTAATTGGTCCCATGGGTATTGCCTTATTGACACCAGGCGCTTTTCATTAATTCATTCGGCACTATGGGAAGGGATGCGTACACTTGTCGGCAATTACTTGATTACTGTGCGATAAATATTTTTCTCTCTTAAATACAGAGTCATATAAAAAATATAAGATATAAGAATACATTATATTCTTATAATGATTTAACATTTGAAATATTAAGCAGCACAAGTTAATATTATTCAGCAATTTAGAAGCTTCGGGCTTATCGATATGAGGACCTAAAAGATATTCAAAAAACATATCGAATGATGAGTCAACATTCATCCGGGAACTCACAAAATCAACGGGAGCACTAGCATCTATGGATTTAGCTTATCCCATCCTTTTAGTAGGGTTGGTATTAAGTTAGGTTTTTAATAATTTATTTGAGTTCGGTTAATATTTTGTTAGGTTGAGTTCAAATTGTGTTTGAATTTAAAAGTTAAATATAAATATAAGTTATTATTTATTTATTAAAATTTAAATTTAAATTTAAATTTAAATTTAAATTTAAATTAATATTTAAATATATTTTTATTTATTAAAATTATAATTTTATTTAAGTGATTTATATTATTTTAGTAATATAATAGTACCCTTCAAAATATTTTCGGTGATTTATTTTGAAGAAGCCGTGCCATTCATTTCTCTGCTTCGATCAATTAATGGGGTGGTTCATAATTAGGGTCGGTTTATGAACTTTTATTACTTTATTTTTTTATATAAATTTTGTTATGTTTATTATTTAATAAATTAAATGAATAATTTTTTATAATTAAATTATTAAAATAATTACTTTTTTAATATATAAATAGAATTTAATTTTTTTTAAAATATATATTTTAATTTTAAAAATAATATATATAATAATTAAAATTAAATTTAAGTAAAAAATGATGATACAGAGGGAGTAAATAAATTATATATTTAATAATTGCTTTACAGTACAAATTTTTATTTTTCTTATCATTTTCATTAAACTTTTTCCTTCTAGAAAAAAAAATTGCAAATTAAGCTGAATCGTTTGTATTTTTTTCTTCTTCCGTAAAATCAAAAGCAGTGACAAAAAACACATCTTCCAAGAAAAGTTAATACAGAGTGGGCACCGACGGGGATGAGCGGAGTGTACAGGTAACATGGGACACGTGTTAGGAAAGTAATGGGCTTTGGTGAGATAAACGTACGTCGTCGTCTTATCAAATTTAATTATGTTGGAGGACGGGCACTGGATACTTTGCCGTTGGACGTCATTTCGCAATTAGAGCGTCTTCTGCAGATACAGATCCCTCTCACCCACCAAATAGTAGTGGACCCTACACTGAACTAAGGGGTCCACTTACAATTTTTACTTGCTCAGCAGTAGTAGTAGCTCTTACATGTGACGTGTCTAGACTTTTTTAGACCGATTTACCAGTTTCTCCTTTCCGCCCATGAGTCACTTTTTTACTTTAATTTCTTTCATATGACTCGGGCTTTTTGTACTTTACGGCTTCTTGAAACCAAACCTGTGAAATCTGTGCTGATAATTAAAGCCTGACTCAACGAACCAAAACGTCAGGCCCAGACATATTCTACCCTACGTAATGGACGGAAAAGCGTGGTTTGTAATTTCAAGGCCTAATGGTCCTATTCTTATGGGCTCATCCACTTCTTCGTGAATGGATTGAAACAAAAGCTTGCCATGTGAGAAAATTTTTTTTGAAAGTTTTTATTTTATTTTATGTGGTTTCATTATCATCAAAATAGGTTTTAAAATAATTTATGACCAAACAAATACTATAAGTTAAAATTATTTAACGTTAACAACCGGGGAGTTTTTGACATACGAAAGGAATTCAATTATTTAAAATATTCTTTTTAATTGTTGATTTTTTTAATTGGTCTTACTTATGTTACTTGAAGGTTGACCATCTTCTTTTATTTGTTGAATATTTTATCTAATGAATATTTAAAATAGTAATTAAGATTACTTGATAATGATTGACCGAGATTGATAGACCTGCCACATGAAAAAAGAAGTTTTGAATCTATTGAGACAGTACCTTATCGCATTTAAAAATTAAATCAATGATTAATATTAAAACACATCCCATAAACAACTAAAGTAAAATAAATGATATAATGGAAGCATAAAATCATAAATTTATTTTTTAAATAATGTATTTCACTATTTTACATGAACATCATCAACTACAAAAATCCAAATCTGACAAAAAAAAATCAAATCATCCCCAAATGTGGCTTGGGTAACTAATTATAATGTTACCTAATTTCGTTAATCACACATTATTTTAAAATTAAAAGAACAGATAAAAATAGAATTAATTTAATAATTAGGGTTTACATATGTTTAGGATAAGGATAAAAAATTGACATTTACTTGGTTTCCTACATGTGTCCCTTGCAATAAAATTTTCGAAATATAACAATGAATTAACAAGGAAAAAAATTCAAATAAAAGATTAAAAAAGAAGAAAAAAAAAGTTATTTTATTTTGTTGGTTGGAAGAAGAAAAATATAAATAGTTGATTACGCCCAAAGTATAACGGTTATTTGTAGTACAGCTTTGAGGTGTCGATTCCACAGGGAAACAAGTTAAATACAGAAGAAGGTGTAAACTTGAATACAAACGATAAAAGATTAATTGAAAGAATCTGAATTGTTGATTTTATAAAAATTGTGTGAATGATTTAATAATATAATAAAGAAACGACAAGGTTCCAGAAATCCTCCCTAGGTTCGTTGCTCTAATCCTAACTTGATTCAGTTGTTGTATTCTCGATTGCAAGTTTCACATCCCAAACAGGCAATCGACAAATATTCAATTAAAAGCGCATTTATAAACCCTAATGTGATTGCTATAAATTATTCTTTACTTTCAAGCACACATGACCTAACTTATAAATTATCAAAAGACGACAGTATATCTAAACGACAATACCGCAACAATGGAAAAATCTATAAAAGAGATCTACCAGACTCAATCACACCCAAACAGATACACATAAGAAAAGCGTGACTAGACTTATATGGAAAAGAAGCATGCCATCACCAGACTAATAAAAATTTACTAATTAAATTAAAGAATAAAACATAACAATGTTTAATGAAAATAATATCCAACTACAACTAAATCAAATATAGGAAAATAAGAACAACTACACCTAGGGATTCATCCATTCGCCTTGCTTGGAGATTAGCTGGCCATCGAGCTCATATTTACTTGAGTTGCCTTCGGCCTCTCAACGATCATCCTCAGCTTGCCCTCCAAATTTATACTTTCAGATTCGTCCTAAAGGCCCTCTGGATTCACTCTCTGATAATTTCAGATGAGCTCCGATTGATGCCTAAAACTGAAGTGGATGGGGGTTTTTATAGGGCAACTCCCGGAGTGCTGTGTGTTTTCTATCCGATGTGGGATTCTGCTTGAGTGCACTCGATCGCAGCCTTCTTGCGCTCGATTGCAGTTGCGTTGCAAAGTACTTCTTGGTCGATGTGGGATGTGCACTCTATCGCACTGATTGTGCACTCGATTGCAATACAGGCAGCAGTCAATCTTGTCCTCCAGAAGCATGGGATCTTGGCCTTTTAAGCAACGATCGCTTCTTTTTCTCTTTTAAACTTAAAGTACCTGAAAATTGCACTGAAATAAGTCAGTGGTCCAATAATATTACTTTAGAGTTATTAACACATAAAAGTGCAATAAAGACCGAGATCAATCATAAAATGCTAACAATTAACTACTGTTGAGAAGCATTTTATGACTCTCATCACAACCCCCAACTAGCTTATTGCTAGTCCCTAGCAATTCAAGCGAAAATAAAAGATGAATTCTATGGTGGGAGTTAAAAACAAAGTAAAGCAATACTAGCGTTGAACCAAGAGTAATTCACATTTTGTCTCAAAAATTGCACATAACACAAAGCACAAAGAATCATTAAATTTCACCCAAATCCAAAAGTAATCCAAACATCAATCTTAAAATCGTTATTGACTCTTACCATCCATCTTACCACAATCCATTAATCCAAACACCCGGATGATTTTATGCATAACATTCATGAATACAAGTCTTGGCCTCTAAAAACATAATAAATAGCGTGACGTCAATAACAAAAACAAGCTCCATATGCTTACATTTCAAACTACTCTCCACTATTGTAGAAAAATGACACTACATTGGATCAAAAGGTCTTTAATAAGCTTGTAACGTTAGGCTAAGGTAAAGGCTAAGGAAGAATGGGAAGGATTCACAAGTAAAAGAACTCAATATCTTAGCTTTAAACACAATCACTTTAAGCACTTGATAACCTTTACTTCAACACCCAACTCTTTCAACCATTTTTCAAGCATTTCTTTCAACAAATCACCATTTTTCTTTTCTTTTTCTTTCTTTCTTCTTTCTTTGCCATAATTCGTTTTTTTATTTTATTTTGACACATAACCATTCACCTTATTTTTCATCATTTTTTTTCTTATATTTTCCACAACCCTCAACTTATCTCCTTTAATGTACTTGGGTTGTGGTAGTGATATTTTTTCATATTTCCACCCTTACTCCTTTTAAGTGCTTCTCACAATATGTGTATAACTAAGTTCTTTTAAAAGAAAGGCAATGATAAAATATTTTTAGGCTCATAAAGGTAAGTAAATAGTTTATCCAAAGAAACAATGCTCAATTTTTCTTTTCAAGAAAAAGGCTCAAATAGGTGACTAGTGATAAATATAGCAATGGTAGGTTTGAAAGGCTCAAACGGTCCAAAAATAGCCTATATCATATCCTAAGTAATGTGCATTCTAGGAATTCACCTCAAGTGGTTATCAAGTAAGTT
Source organism: Bretschneidera sinensis (assembly GCA_023935145.1). Classification (NCBI taxonomy): domain Eukaryota; kingdom Viridiplantae; phylum Streptophyta; class Magnoliopsida; order Brassicales; family Akaniaceae; genus Bretschneidera; species Bretschneidera sinensis. Next base: position 142,316,157 of record CM043697.1, read on the forward strand.
CTAGAGCTTATTGAGACCGTAAAAATATTCACAAAATAATCACACATAAAATTTCTCTAGATGTTATAGACTAATCATACAATCTTACCACAAACTAGAGTCTCAAACCAAATGAAGATTGATATTTAAATTAATTTCAAACCGAAACAAAATTTAACTTCTTCTACATGCTATATGCTATCTCAATTATGCTCATATCATTGACATGTAAATTGACTCTAAGGCTAACATAAAGCATGCTAAACAAAAACAAAGATGACACCAGGCAGTTCAATGAAAGAAAAAGAATATGTTTCCTCCACCCACAATTGAAAAATCACATTGTCCTCAGTGTTAAAGAAAAAGGTAAGGGAAACTCCCTTTGTAAGCAAAAATGCGCGGCAGCTGAAACTTGTGCAACTCCATATGAACTGCATGCTAACCTTCTGGTTGAAAGTCTGATCTACAACATAGAACAAACAAAAAGAAAGCATCTGTGGTGTACCATTAAGACTTCCATCGTGTGTTAGCATACTAAAAATTAAAAGTAAATACAAATAATAAAAAATAAAAAATGAAACAAATAAACAACACAAAAACAAATAAAAGAAAAAAAATGTACCTCTGTTGTGTGGTCAAGGTAAGCAGACAGGATCCATAAGTGGAATGTCTTCCATTTTCGGATCTTGTCTCTCCATTAAGATCTTAAGGCATTGACCATTGACTTTAAAGACCCGGCCGTCTCTAGTATCCTCAATTTCTACCGCCCTATTTTCAAAAACATTTTTCACCACAAAAGGGCCGGTCCACCTCGACCGAAGTTTTCTAGGATGCTTATGGAGTCTAGAGTCGTATAAGAACACCTGATCATTAAGTTTAAACGTTTTCCTCAAAATATTTTTATCATGGAATACTTTCATCTTAGCTTTATAGATTCTAGAGTTCTCATAAGCATCATTCCTTAACTCTTTTGACTCGGTCAACTGATATTTTCGAAGCTTACCAGCTTCTCCTATTTCAAAATTAAAAGATTTAATTGCCCAATACGCTTGATGCTCAAGCTCTACAGGTAAGTGGCAAGGCTTTCCAAAAACAAGCCGATAAGGTGACATACCTAAGGGAGTTTTAAAAGCTGTACGGTAAGCCCAAAGTGCATCAACTAGTCTCAGGGACCAATCCTTGCGATCCTGGTTAACTGTTTTTTCTAAAATTTGTTTAATCTCCCTATTAGCGAGCTCTACTTGCCCACTAGTCTGAGGATGATAAGCGGTAGAAATTTTATGTAACACCCCATATTTTCGCATCAAAGCTTCAAAAGAACGGTTGCAAAAATGTGTACCTTGATCACTAATTATAGCACGTGGTGTACCAAATCGAGATAACACATTTTCTTTAAGAAATTTAATTACTGTTCTATTATCATTGCTTCAGCAAGTTGCTGTCTCTACCCACTTAGATACATAATCTATTACCACAATGATATATAGGTATCCAAAAGAAGGAGAAAAGGGTCCCATAAAATCGATGCTCCAACAATCAAAGATTTCAATTACTAAAATGGGGTTTAAGAGCATCATATTTCGACGAGACACGACTCTTAACTTTTGACACCTTTCACATGAGCGACAATAGGTGTTTGCATCCTTAAACAAGGTAGGCCAATAAAATCCACACTGCAAAATTTTTGCAGCGGTTTTTTCATTGAAAAGTGGCCTCCACAAGCTAGGGAATGACAAAATTCTAAGACACGTGCAATCTCTTCATTAGGGATGCAACACCTTAGAATTTGGTCCGGGCAGTACTTGAAAAGATAGGGGTCATCTCAATAAAAATTACATACCTCATATAAAAATTTTCTCTTGTCTTGAGCGCTCTAATCCACTGGTATCTTACCTGTAACCAAATAATTCACAATGTGAGCAAATCATGGTAAGGAAGTAATATAAAGTAAATACTCGTCGGGAAAGTCATCTTTGATCGGCATGTCATCAGATGTGTCTTCAAATGTGAGCCTTGAAAGATGGTCAGCCACTACATTCTCTACTCTTTTCTTGTCTTTGATGGTGATATCGAATTCTTGTAGGAGTAGGATCTATCGTATTAAGCGCGCCTTAGCATCATTCTTTGTAAGAAGGTATTTGAAAGTAGTATGATCTGTAAAAATAAGGATAGGAGAACCAATTAAGTATGCACGAAATTTATCTAAAGCAAATACTACAGCTAGCAATTCTTTTTCAGTTATGGAGTAATTCATCTGAGCACTATTCAAAGTCTTATTAGCATAGTAAATTACAAAAGGTTTTCTCTCTTTTCGCTGTCCAAGAACAGCACCTACAGCGTAGTCACTAGCATCACACATGATTTCAAACGGTAAATTCCAATCAGGTGACTGCATTACAGGTGCTGAAGTAAGTTTGCCAATCAACGTTTTAAAGGCCTCTTGACAAGCTGGAGTCCATTCAAATGGGGTATCTTTAATTAAGAGGGCACATAATGGTCTAGATATGTTAGAAAAATTTTGTATGAACCTCCTATAAAATCCAGCACGACCAAGGAAAGATCTCACATCCTTTATTGTCTTAGGTGTAGGCAATTTAGAGATTAATTCAATCTTAGATTGATCAACCTCTATTCCTTTAGAAGAGACAATATGCCCTAAGATAATACCGGATGGGACCATGAAACGACATTTTTCCCAGTTTAAAACCAATTCTTTTTCCTCACATCGAATTAATACTCTTTCCAAATTCATTAAGCATGTATCAAATGAAGATCCAAAAACAGTCAAGTCATCCATAAAAACCTCTATGCAATTTTCAACCATGTCACTAAAAACACTCATCATGAAACGTTGAAAAGTGGCAGGGACATTACATAGCCCAAATGGCATTCTACGAAAAGTATAAGTGCCAAAGGGACAAGTAAAAGTGGTTTTATCCTGGTCTTCTAATGCAATTTCTATATGATAATAGCCAGAATAATCATCTAAGAAATAATAAAAAGGATGACCAGCTACACGCTGAAGAATTTGATCAATAAAAAGGAGTGAGAAATGGTCTTTCCGAGTGGCAGCATTTAATTTTTTGTAATCAATGCACATACGCCACCCGGTCACAAGTTTGGTAGGGACTAACTCTCTTAGGTCATTCATTACCACAGTGACTCCGGACTTTTTGGGAACGACTTGTGTAGGACTTACCGATTTACTATCAACTATGGGATATATAATACCCGCATCTAACAGTTTCAACACGTCTTTTTTCACTACTTCTTTCATAGTGGGGTTAAGTCTACGTTGAGGGTCTCTACGAGGACTGGTTCCTTCATCCAAATTTATTTTATGGAAGCAGATCAGGGGACTAATTCCCTTCAAATCAGCCATGCTCCACCCTAAGGCTGATTTATGTGCAATTAAAGTCTGAATTAATTTCTCACATTGGGTCTCAGATAATTCAGAAGAAATAATAACAGGAAAGGTATCACCTGGACTGAGAAAGACATGTTTTAAACCCTTAGGTAGTGGCTTCAATTCGACTTTAGGTGCTTCCACACCTGAGGGGATTTGTTTTCCGCTTCTGTCAGGCAACTCCTCAAACCTCAGGTGCCACGCCCGAATGCCATAATCTTGAGATTTGTCAAAAACAACACAAGTATCAATTATATCAATATCAAATAAATCAATCTCAGAATTAACAAGAAAACTCTTAAAAGGATCAAAATCATGAGCCATGGAAACTTCCTCATCGATGAGTGACTCGATCATGTATAGCTGGTGGTTTTCGTCCTCATCTTCGGGTTGTTTTACAACATTGAAAATGTTCACTTCTAAGGTCATGTTTCCAAAAGACAGCTTCATGAGTCCATTCCTACAATTAATAAGAGCATTTGTAGTAGCAAGGAAAGGTCTACCCAAAATCAAAGGAATTCTAGAGTTAGTGTCAACCGCAGAAGTAGTGTCAAGGATTAGGAAATCAACATGATAGTAAAATTTATCAATCTGAATCAACATATCCACTACCACACCCCGGGGTACTTTGACTGAATGGTCAGCCAGTTGTAGCAGCACGCCGGTTGGTTTGATTTCTCCTAAACCTAGCTGTAAATAAATGAAAAATGACATCAGGTTTACACTGGCTCCTAAATCTAGTAAAGCTTGTCCAACCTCATGATTTCCAATGCTACAAGCAATGGTAGGACAGCCTGGATCCTTGTATTTTAAGGGAATTCTTTCCTCAATTAAAACACTAACTTGCTCAGTTAAAAATGTCATTTTCTTGACATGGTGTTTCCTCTTAATTGTGCATAAATCTTTGAGAACTTTTGCATAAGTAGGAACTTGTTTAATCACATGCAACAGAGGAAGATTGAGTTTCACTTGCCTCAAGTTCTCTAGAATTTCGTTATTTAAGTCCAGATTTTTCTTGTTTGACTTTAAGGCTTGAAGAAATGGTGCCTTAACAGGACTTTTGGTCACTTCAGGGTCTTTGGACAGCTCGGTGTACTACTAGTTTGACCCTTTTCCACATCCTCGGATTCATTCATTGGTGAGATGTGCAGTGACTTACCACTTCGGGTCACTATAGCATTTATATCCTTCAAATTTTCTTGTGCCATATGTTGACCGTGAGGTGTGGACTGAGCTTGGGAAAGGAACTTACCTTGCTCAGTCACATTTAAGGAGCCCATTAATTTGGACACTTGGCTCTTAATTTTTTTATGCTCTTCAACCACTTGCGTAATTAATGCCTTAACCCTCTGCTTTGTCTTACCTTGTGCCTCTATAAAAGCCTGTAAGGTGTCTTCTAAAGAGTTTCTAGAGGATGAGGGTGCATGATAAGGTGTAGGGGATGATCTAGAGGGCTGTGCATGCTGCTGACTTTCAGATTTTTAGCTGAAGTTGGGGTGATTATAAGTGCTAGAAAAAGGTACAAGAGGCTTCTTGTATATGCCTAAGACATTACATTGTTCCTCATACAGTCCTCTCATATCAGCAAATGTGGGGCCTTCTTGGAGGAGATGATCTACCCCGTCACACACAAAACACGGCTCTAAAGACTTGGGATAGCCGCATGTGTTTGCTTTGAGCCCTTAGTTTTCAATGCTTCTAACTCCCTAGTGAGCAGTTCGACCTTAGTTTTCAGATTGTCTTCTTCCCTAAGATGGTATATCCCTCCACCACTGGGGTTTCCTATAGGTCGTGACCTACTCGTGCTTTCAGTAGCACTAGGTCCAGTCCATGTATGAGCTTTCTCAGCAAGCTCGTTGAGGTATTCAAGAGCCTCATCGGGGTCTTTTTGCAGAAATTCTCCATTGCACATCATCTCTACAAATTGGCGTTCTCTATAGGTAAGACTTTCATAGAAGTAGCTCACTCCAATTTTCATACCCATGGTGTGGACACATACTTAACAGCTCTTTAAATTTATCCCAAGACTAATACAAAGTCTCGTTTTCCTTTTGTGCAAAAGTGGAGATTTGTCTTTTCAACGCATTAGTCTTGTGTTGAGGGAAGTATTTGTTAAAGAAGGCCCTAGTCATCTCAGTCCACGATCCAATAGATCGTGGTCTCAGTGAGTATAGCCAACTCTTAGCTCTATCCTTCAAAGTGAAAGGAAAGAACTTAAGCCGCACAATGTCAGCAGTTGTACCTTGACTATAGAAAGTTGCAACTACTTCCTTAAACTCTCTGATGTGCACATATGAGTTCTCATTTTCCATGCCATAAAATGTAGGGAGTAACTGTATCATCCCTATTTTAAGGTCTAATTGAAGAATGTTGACTGGAAACATGATGCAAGATGGTGTGGTTGTGCGTGTAGGGTGGAGGTAATCCTGAAGGGTCCTAGTAGGTTGATCTTCGTGTTCACTCATTTCCTCAGGACTAGATGGATTATCAAATAAAGGGTTTAAAAAGTTCAATCCTGACTCTAGCACAGGCCTACAAGAAAATCTACCCAAATGGTCTCTATATCTGGGCATGCAAGATCACAAAATAATAATAAAAAATCCTAAAAAGAAAGAATAAAATAAAATAAATTAATGCGATAGGCTAAAAGAAGGAACAAAGTTACCGCCTTTACAGCTGCTGAAAAGAAAAACTATTTACAACTCTCCTACTGTCATGTCAAAAGTTGACAATCTTCTTTGTACTTAAGCACGTTTCCCTGGTAACGGCGCCAAAATTTGATTACGCCCAAAGTATAACGCGGTTATTTGTAGTACAACTTTGGGGTGTCGATTCCACAGGGAAACAAGTTAAATACAGAAGAATGTGTAAACTTGAATACAAACGATAAAAGATTAATTGAAAGAATCTGAATTGTTGATTTTATGAAAATTGTGTGAATGATTGAATAATATAATAAAGAAACGACAAGGTTCCAGAAATCCTCCCTAGGTTTGTTACTCTAATCCTAACTTGATTCAGTTGTTTTATTCTCGATTGCAAGTTTCACTTCCCAAACAAGCAATCGGTAAATATTCAATTAAAGCGCATTTATAAACCCTAATGTGATTGCTATGAATTATTCTTTACTTTCAAGCACACATGATCTAACTTATAAATTATCAAAAGACGACGGTATATCTAAATGACAATACCGCAGCAATGGACAAATCTATAAAAGAGATCTACCGGACTCAATCACACCCAAACAGATACACATAAGAAAAGCATGACTAGACTTATATGGAAAAGAAGCATGCAATCACCGGACTACTAAAAATTTACTAATTAAATTAAAGAATAAAACATAACAATGTTTAACGAAAATAATATCCAACGACAACTGAATCAAATAAAGGAAAATAAGAATAACTACACCTAGGGATTAATCCCTTCGCCTTGCTTGGAGATTAGCTGGCCATCGAGCTCATATTTACTTGAGTTGGCTCCGGCCTCTCAACGATCATCCTCAGCTTGCCCTCCAAATTTATACTTTCGGATTCGTCTTAAAGGCCCTCTAGATTGCTCCTAAAGGCTATCTGGATTCACTCTCTGATGATTTCGGATGAGCTCCGATTGATGCCTAAAGCTGAAGTGGATGGGGGTTTTTATAGGGCAACTCCCGGAGTGTTGTGTGTTTTCTATCCAATGTGAGATTCTGCCCAAGTGCGCTCGATCGCAGCCTTCTTGCGCTCGATCGCAGTTGCGCTTCAAAGTACTTCTTGGTCGATGTGGGATGTGCGCTCAATCACACTGATTGTGTGCTCGATCGCAATACAGGCAGCAGTCCATCTTGTCCTCCAGAAGTATGGGATCTTGGTCTTTTAAACAACGATCGCTTCTTTTTCTCTTTTAAACTCAAAGTACCTGAAAATTGCACTGAAATAAGTCAGTGGTCCAATAATATTACTTTAGAGTTATTAACACATAAAAGCGCAATAAAAACTGAGATCAATCATAAAATGCTAACAATTAACCACTGTTGAGAAGCATTTTATGACTCTCATCAATAGGACTACATCATTTACGTTAATTATATTAGTTATGTTAATTATATTAGTTACTATTATTTGTTAATAAGGGTAGAATAGTCTTTCTTTCTTATTGTACTAGCCTATATAAACTTACTTCATGATGTAATAAATAGACTTTTTCAAGCTAATGAGAACCCTAGCCCTTGTTTTCCTTTTTAGCTTTCACATGGTATCAGAGCCGCCACAATTATTCGCCTAGTATGAGGGTTTGTTTGTTTGTTGACTCTGTTCATGTTTCAATAAAAATATTTGTTGGTTCTTGCCTTTCTTTGAACTAGTTTTATTATTTCCTCTCTATATTATATAAACTCGAATATGGTTACGCTATTTGTTCAGGGTACTTCCACGACGCCGTTCATACACGGGGCTGCATAATCGGGATTCTGGTTTTGCTTCATGGGTTTGGATGATTCGATTTGAGTTGGTTTTGGACCCAAACTCAAATACGGTTACACTTTCTTCTGGTTTTGCCGTTCATGCACGGGGTTAGTGTTTTGGGGTTTTGGTTTTGCTTCATGGGTTTGGATGATTCGATTTGAGTTGGTTTCGGACCTGAACTCGAATACAGTTACACTCTCTGGTCGGCTTCTAGTTCTGCTTCTTAGGTTTCGATGATTCGACGGATTACCTTTGAACCAAGAGAGGAAACCCATGATTGGTTGGTTTGTGAATTGTAATTTGCGTGTGAGAGTAATGGTTTTCTGTTAACTGGAGAAGGAATATAATTCAATTTCGCTTTTGTTTTTATTTGAATTGCATCTCTGGTTATTATTTTCGGTACTGTGATGGCTGGGGCTAGAGACGATTCTCTGCAGTCTATTAAAGTGCAATTAGATGGCAAGAATTATTCATATTGGAGTTATGTAATGAGAATTTTTTGAAAGGCAAAAAAGATGTGGGGTTATATCACAAGCACTTCAGCCAGGTCTACTAATAAGATAGCTATCGATTATGCAGAATTGTTGGATTCTTGGGACGCAGATAATTCGAAGATTATTACTTGGATTAATAATTTTGTTGTGCATTCGATAGGCACTCAGTTGGCGAAATATGAGATTGCCTGGGAAGTTGGGGAGTATTTGGGAAGATTATACACACAGTCTAACTTTGCATAACAATACCAGTTAGAGACGAATATTCGTGGCCTTCAGCAGAAAAATATGAGCATTCAGGAATTTTATTCTGCTATGACCGACCTATGGGACCAGTTGGCACTTACAGAATCAGAAGAGTTGCGGGTGTTTACTCCTTACATTGCCCGAAGAGAAGAACAATGACTAGTTCAATTTCTGATGGTACTTCGTGATGATTTTGAGTGGGTCAATTTGCATCGCAGTCCACTTCCTTCAGTGGACTCGGTGGCCAGTGAATTATTGGCAGAGGAGATACGCCTTAAGTCCCATGCAGGGAAATGGATTGTTCCAATATCCAATTGTTGTTTTGCAATGAAAGATTTAGGCTCGCTGCGTTACTTTCTGGGAATAGAGGTTGCATCCTTTCCAAAAGGTTATCTTCTCTCTCAATCTATGTATATAACTGACATATTTGAGCGTGCTCGTCTTACTGATAATAAGTCTGTTGATACACCTCTTGAACTTAATGCTCGGTATTCTTCTTCTGATGGCTCTCCCTTGCTGGATCCTAGCTTATATCGTACTGTTGTTGGTAGCTTGGTTTATCTCACCATTACTTGTCCTGATATTGCATATGTTGTTCATATAGTTAGTCAGTTTGTTACTTCACCTACTACTGTTCATTGGACTGTTGTTCTTCGCATTTTGAGGTATCTTCGTGGTACTCAATTTCAGAGTCTTTTATTTCCATCCACTTCATCCTTAGAGCTGCGTGCATTCTCTGATGCTGATTGGGCAAATGACCATACAGATCGTAAATCTATCACTAGCTTTTGTATTTTTCTGGGTGATTCTCTCATTTCTTAGAAGAGTAAGAAGCAAGATGTTGTTTCTAGATCTTCCACGGAGGCAGAATACTGTGCCATGGCTTCTACTACTTGTGAGATAGTTTGGTTGCATCGGCTACTTGCAGATATGGGTGTTTTTCTTCATAAGCCTACTCCTTTGTATTGTGACAACAAGAGCACTATTTAGATTGCGCGCAATTTCGTTTTTCATGAGCGGACCAAGCATATTGAGATTGATTGTCACGTCACCCGACATCATCTTCAAGTTGGCACTCTTACGTTACCTTTCGTCTCCTCTAATATGCAGATTACTGACTTGTTTACCAAGTCACATTCAGCTTTGTGTTTTTGTTTTTTTGTCCAACAAACTTTCGATGCTTGTTACAGCCGTATAATGAGTTTGAGGGGAGATGTTAATTATATGAGCTACTATTATTTGAATGAGAACCTTAGTCTCTGTTTTCTTTTTTAGCTTTCACAATTTAAACGACTGGTGTTTGATGAAGCAAAATTTTTATGTGTTTCATTCTTCAGCTTCTTACTCTAATCATGTACCTATTGTCTTTGACACTAATTGACCATTTGATTTTATTTTTTATTTTTTCCGTTAGGAGGAGTTTTGGTCACGGTATGATGAGTGACAAAGCATAATTTCACAAACCTAGGCAGGTTCGGGTGGAGAGGTGGGGATGGGTTCGGTTTGCACTAAAATCTCAGAGATAGGGAGATATTGAAGACATGGCACGGGGTGAAATTTGGTCAGTCAAAGAAGCAGTTAAAACAATTCAGGGAGAGACATCGGTGGGTTCGGGTACAACCATTGTCATAGGAGGTGGTCCGAGAAGAAAGATGTATTTTGCGCCAGTCAAATTTTGGAAGACGAGGGAACAGCTTGAAAGCAACGATCGCGTGTACAGTGGCTAAAGGACAGATAAAAATACGACGTTTTTTCACAAGCGAGCTAGGCAGAGGTTGCTATATTAGTTAACGCTGAAACGCGACAATGGAGGAAGGACTAGTTAGAGAATTTATTTTTACAACGGTCAAATTCCTCTTTAGTTTAACAGCTAAAGAGGATAAGGTAATTTGGCATTTTAATCCCAACGGCAAGTTTTCAGTTCGAAGTGCGTATAATGTTGAAAGATTGGCTTCTTTGAAGGAGAATTCATCCATGGATGTGACAACAGTAGAGGGGGGCGGGCCTGGTGTTCTAAGGAAAACGATTTGGACGAGATTGTCGTCTTTGCCTGTACCAAACAGTGTTTTAAAAAACTAATTTGGGGCGCGCCCGGGTCGCGCCCACGGGCGAAATCCGGGTAAAACGCCCGCGGGCGTGATTGTTGGGGCGTTTTGTTTTTTTTGTCGCGACATCAAAACGACGTCGTTTTGGATCAACTGATATCAGCCCAATTAACCAAAACGACATCGTTTTGGTCAGTTACTAATAATTCATCTTCCCTGGCTTGCGGTAAGGCTCGAACTCAGGACCAAATATGTCATAATTATAAACCTTACCACTGAGCTAACGCTGATAATATGATATTATTACACTTCATAAATATATAATACATGTTATTTAGTTTAATAATAATTACAAACTATTTAATTAATCACATACAAATTACAACAATATAGAAATATAAGTTATACTTCATATAATTTATATATAAATATATATTAATATTTATAAAATTATAATTATCAGACTATAATGAGTTGTAACATATTAAATTTTGATAAAATTAATTAATTAGTTAAAAATTAAATTATTTTTATTTTACTATTCTAATTAATTAATTAATATTATTTTATTAAAAATTCAAAACATCTCAAAAGATTCAAAAGACTTACCTGGATTTTCAACCTTTTAGGTTAGAATTTTAAATTTTCGACATTTTGATTGGACGTCATTACAAATAGAACCACTATGTTGAATGGATACATATGCAACAAATAATAATATACCTATAATATCATATGTGATTAAAATTTTCATCAAATTGTTTGATATTTATGTAAAAATATTTTGATAAATATTCATTAATAGGTCTTAAGTTAGTAAAGTTTATTGATAATTAATTAATTAATATTTTTATAATTTAATTAATATTATTTTATCAAAACGCCCCAATGTTTCAAAAGGCTTACGCCCCAACGCCTCGGGGCTTACGCCTCGCCTCATTGAGGCAAAACGCCTCGCCCAACGCCCTCGCCTCTGAAAACACTGGTACCAAATAAATTGAAGATGTTCTTATGATGGTTTTTCCATGATTGCCTTCCTCCGAATGCTGAACTGATGAAGTGTGGGGTCAAGGTACCTAGTGGGTATGCTATTTATCACCAGGATGTCGAAACTCCAGTCCATGCCATTATCGGGTGTGTGCATGCCAAAGAGGTGTGGAAGGTGGTGATGCCTGATTTTAAAATTCAAAATTTCCTGAAATTGGGGACTATGAGTTGGTTGCAATGGAGCATGGAGGATAGGAAGGTCAATATGATGGTATTATGGGTGATTTCAGCCTGGCCCATCATGTGGACAAGTCGCAACCAGTTGATATTGGGGAAAGAAGGCAAACCGCCAGATGAGGTTAAAAGGTTTTATGAATTACTGTGCTGAAATTCAAGAGATTAATTTCAAACAAGACAAAACAGCAAATGGTGATTAGGCAAGGGTGGTTCGTTGACAACCTCCTACTTCATCTTGGGTAAAAGTTAATGTTGATGGGTTTCGAATGACAATTTTGTTCAAAATCACAGGTACATCCTGATTTGGGAAAAAGTTTTCGTCCCATTTTGAGATGAGGACGGGAATGGCAAAAAAAAATTTCCGTTGCATTTGCATTTACGAGGACGGAGACGATGATATAGGTCTCCGATCAAATTCTCTGAATCTTATAAATAATATATTATATTTTTTATTTTAAATGAATTTTTTATTAAATGAATTTATTGAATTCTCACTTCAAATTTACAAGATTTTAACTTAAATGATAATTTATTAAATTCATATTTTATAGATACCACTTGCACTTATTCTTTTATAGCACTCTATTTCTTAATAGTCATAAGACTAACTTAGGCTTTAACAAGTAAAAATGTTAAAATTTTCGATTTTACCCAACTTGGGCCTTTAAAAATCTTATTTTTGTGGGCTGTTGGTTTAAAATAGTTCAAATTTTATGTTGCCTCGTTACTTGGGTTTTACTAAGAAAAACTTTCTATGGGACCTGATTCCCTGTGGAGAACCGAGATGGGATAAAAAAAATTTCGTCTTCATCCCTGAATGCGGGGATGGAGAATTTTTTTCCCATGAGCTTGGCGGGGACGGGGATAGGAATCCAACCCCGCCCATTCTCCGCTCCGTTACCATTAGATGGGGCCATTTTTAAGGATGATGCTTCGAGTGGAATGGGTGTTGTGGTTAGGAATGAAAATAGATTTTTTCTTCCAGGTTTATCAACTCGGTTTAGTGATGCAATTGATCTTTTTCTCATTGAAGCTACGGTTGTCAGATCAGGTTTGGCCTTGTTGGGAATATTCACGTGTGAGTAAAGAGATGTGGAAATTCAAATCACACATGGAGAAAAAACTAGATAAGTAAATGACATATATATGGTGGTGGAACCTGAACCCATTAGCTTAAGATTTTGGGTTCATATAGTCTCTTACATCATATATTGGGTCTTTGCTTGGTAGACTTTTCAAACCCAAGTTTCTCCCAAACTTGGGTCATCATGCGTAACAAGTAGTATCATAGCCGATGGTTCGGCTGGGCGTGACCAGATCATGCGGTTAACTCTAGGATGCTCATGGTAGTATAGTCAAATAACAGGGGGAACTCGAAGGACTCGTGTAGCGCGAACAAAGTGACTTGTGTAGCGAGCGGGCGATGCTCGCACGGTGAAGTCTGTGTGGTTTGCTAGGTGGAGTCTATGGAGCTCGTTGTTGAAAGTTGGTGTGTGGTTCTTTGACTTTGATAGGAGAACGGGTAACTTTTCGGTGTGTCTGGTGGACTATGGTGCGATTTTGGAGTTGGTATAAGCATGATGGTGAAGGAGAGCAATGGACTCACACGTGAGGGAAGATTGTTGGGAAGATTCACATGTGAGTGAAGAGATATGAAAAATCAATTCCACATGGAGAAAAAACTAGATAAATGAATGACATATATATGGTGGTGGAACCAGAGCTCATTTGCTTAAGCTTTTGGGTTCATATGGTCTCCTATATCATATATTGAGTATTTTCTTGGTGGACTCTCCAAGTACAAGTTTCTCCCGAACTAAGGTCATCGTGCCTAACAAGCCTTTGCTCTTTCCCAAAGTTATCAAAAGGTAGTTCTAGATGGCTAGCGAGGAAGCAAACTCTTGTCGCTTGCGAGGAATTTGGTGGAAGATATAAAGTTTCTTGCATCACGGCTTGATGCATTCGATCATCGATTTGTGTATTGTAATGAAGCACAAAATTAAACAAAACAATGAAAATTTTGCCATTTCTATTCTTCTATTCACTTGTTAGCTTATGTCTCCATGGGGCAAATGGAGACTAAGGTGGGTGGCGAAGTGCATATACCACATTTTATGGTGGAAGTGATGCATCGGGCCCAATGGGTATTTAGTTTTACACTTATTTTGAGTTTATATTTGATATAGAGTAAATGCAGACTTTATAATCTGCCATTAAATCATAAGTTGTCATCCCATTAAGTTACAAACTTAAATATTAATAAATTATTTTTAATACTTCTTAAAAAAATCCTTTTCAGTAAATCTCAATTATAATATTTTATTCGATATGACAACTTATGGTTTATTCATAAAGTTAATACACAAATAGTGCATCAAATAATAACAATTTCTTATTTTTGCATATAATCTACATTTGCATGGGACCACGAAAATATAAGATTACCTTGGTTGCACTTCTTTCATAGTAATGTCTCATTTTGATTAGGGTTTTCATCGCTTATAAAAAAACACATACATTTATATTAAATTCTTTCTTTAAAGCTATGTATGGATTCTGAAAAAATTGAAAGAAAAAAAATTAAAAATAAAAGAAAAATAAAAAGAACACTTTTTTTTTTTGTTTGGTTGGGAAAGAAAATTGTATAGGAAAAAAAACCAATTTAAAAAAGATGAAATGGAAAAAGGTTATAAATGAACTTGTTCTTTTTCTTTTCAATTTTCCTCAAGATTTCATTTCTCTTCACATTTCTCAGCATTCAAACATGCTATAAGTACATTCTCTTAAAAAAAATACTAAAAGTAAAACAAAAAAAACTTGACGTACGCATAAATTTTATATCTATTTGTTTAGAATATCCACATTGGAGTTATCTCACATTCGAAAAGAAATAAAAAATAAGGGTGAATTATATACATGACTTGAGCTTAAAATTAATTTTACACTTTTGAGTTATATTAGTGTTCATCTAATATATTAAACATGTGTTTGTGTGAAGTATTCTCAGACCTTTTAAACATATTTTATGAGATGTGTGGTGGCGGTTAATTTTAGGGGGAGCATATGGATATGGAAACTAATACAGCTAAGGGTATGAGACTAACACTGCAGCACTAAGCACTGCACTTTTCAACAATGGCTTGACTTGTGGAGCATGCTACCAGCTGCAATGCAACCATGATCCTAAATGGTACCTCTCTGCTGCCACCATCACTCTTACTGCTACCAAATTATGTCCTCCGAATAAAGCTCTGTCTAATGACAATGGTGGTTGGTGCAATCCTCCTCTCCAACATTTCGATTTGGCACAACCTGCTCTCTTGCATATCGCACAAAATCGAGCTGGGATTGTTCCTTTCCTCTACAGAAGGTAATAATTGATTAAGGTTAAAGATGCTTTTGGTCTAGGTGTATCAAATTGACCCCGAAGTTTCAATTTGATAAATTTAATCTCTGAGTTCTATTAAGTGCTGTAATGTGGTCTTGATCTCTAAATATCGTAACACACTTTTAACGGAGATTCGTCACATGATTATGACTAGTGCAACAAATTCCTTTTTTATCTTAACGTCTTACTTGTGTTTGCCGTAAATGTGCTACATGCTATGTCATTATTATGTTACTCGGATCTTGGTACATGTTTCAGATACAAATATACATCCAAGTGTCACACTTATTTAACTTTTCTAAATTTTCTTTTGATATAAAGTGTTCAAGAATTTGAAGTGTGTGTCTGATACGGACACGAAAGAATAAAACATAGGTCTATGCTGAATTGGTACTCCTGTTGTTTGGGTTTAGACAGCGTCCCATGTGTGAAGAAAGGAGGCATAAGATTCACAATCAATGGCCATTCTTACTTCAACTTGGTGTCAATAACGAATGTGGGTGGAGCAGGGGACTTGACCGCAGTGTCCATCGAGGGCTCTAAGACGGGGTGGGAAGCCATGTCAAGGAATTGGGGCCAAAATTGACAGAGCAATTCATACCTAAATGGCCAAACCCTCTCCTTCGAAGTTACCAGTAGCGATGTCATGAGTGTCACCAGTTATAATGTTGTTCCTGCTGGTTGGCAATTTGGACAAACATTTGAAGGAGCTCGGTTCTAACTTCTAAGCAAGTTTACATAATGTTCGTGGGGACACGTTGGTGTGTTCAATAGGCCGTTTCGGTCAATATGATTTTTTTAATATAAAATATTTTATTTCGACCCGATTGATTTTATTAATATATTTCAGTTATTTTCAACGGGTTTAAAGTCGATCGATTTCGATTAAAAATTCGATTAATTGAACATTAAAAACATATTATTTTATATATATTTATAATTATTAATAATTTAATAATATGAGTTAAAATATAAAAAAGTAGTTTATATATATATATATATATATTTTGGTGGAGAGAAAAATCTAATTTGACTCTCTTAAATAAGAGATTCGCAGATTATCGTGAAGTCATGAGACTACTTTCCAAAATAGTGGTTTCTGCTGGCTGCAAAACGGCACCCGCTAGCTATCAACTATATCATATGTACATACGATCCCCAACTTTGTTAGAGCGCGTTTGGGTTTGGAAAACATTTTTTATTTTTGTTTTCTATCTACAGATAATGAAAGTCATTTCTATTATCACAAACGTTTTTCATTTTTATGTGAATACATTTTCAGTCTCATTTAAAAAAATATATTTGTTTTCTACCCACACCCACTTCTCTTTATATCATTTGAATGCTAAACTTTTTCAAATGATAAACTTTTTATTAATCTATGTTCCTTTTTAAACTTTATAACTGTTCTATATCACATTAAACAGTTTTTAACTTCACAATTGTTTTATCCAAACTCATTTAAAAAACCTTTTTCTAACTCTTAACGACTCAAACTACTACTAAACCAAACCACACCGAGCCAAATGCGTGCCCCCAATGAGCAACCACAATTATATATTCCAGTAGTTGTCTTCCAAGCTCCAATTCAATTTCACATTACTATAAATGTGGTAATACCTATGATTCTTGATTACGAAGTTACACACTAATGAACGGAAAAAAGGGAAGATGCAGATTGGTTGTGGGGAAGGGGAAAGAAACACTCGAGAGAATATATACAGTAAGAACAACTGGTCAACAAAAAGAACTTGAGGTCCCATTAACTTTTTAAGTACAAAAACAGGAGACCTCTTAAAACGCTCTGTGCGAGAGATTAGACATTTTTCTACAAAATTCACAGCATTTCTATGAAAACAGCATTTGCCTCCAAAACTGGTAAGGCATGTCGCAAAGCCACCTAAACGCACATCCTCAATCAGTTCATCAAACTGCAATTGATTACAACTTACAAGCATGATGAACACAAATCAGCATGCATCAAAAACACCCACCTCTACTTAACAATAGCCAGCACAGCATTGCACAAAATACAAAACTATACCTAATTCAATAATTCAGCAAGGAGTATTTTACTCTCAAGACGATTTTCCCTTTCTCTACACCAAGCTTTCCTCCTGTAACCAACCAATGACCTGGAGGATCTTGTGGCCCCTTGCTCATCTCAGACATATCAACAATCTTTGCCAATTTGTTGCCTACAATGTTTTCTCTTGAACCTGAACTCGAGTCAGCAGAGTTCACGGAAGAGGCAACTTTCTTTGACTTGTCATTTGGGGCATGGTCCCACAATGATCTTCTAATTGTGCAGCCTGGTAGCCTAGAATACAAAAGCTTCATGTATAAGACATTTCTCGACCCAAAATCCCAAACTCCAAGCTGCGCTCCAGTGACAATGCAGACACCAGAGAGGTCCCCTATGAAGCTTTCAGGATTTTCAATTGGTGCAGTGCTCACATGAGAGAAGTTCTTCCATTTTACTGGCTCAAACCATCGGCTATCTTGCTCCTCAGGTCCCTGCCACTTGGGAGCACCAATTGCCACATGAGTATCCCAGTATGGATGTAGGATCTTCGGAAGGGACACCAAGTGTTGAAGATGAATACTTAGCCGATTCTGCTTGGTTCCTTCTAGACATAGTCGCAATCCTGTTACAGGCTTGCGTCCAACTGATACCTGCATTTCCATCAAGTAAGAAATTAAAGCAGAACTTTATTAAAAAGTAACTTGTTACCTTATCAGATCAGCAAAACTCAATGACATGCACAGGCTTTCAAGTCAGAAGAAAAAATTTTCTTCCTATGCATAATACACAGAGTCTGTTTGTGTGGGCTTAAAACAGACATTAAGCCAGTGCTTATTTTCAAAACTTGCAAAAAAAAATTAGTCAAATTAAACCAAACCGCGTTAAACCTCATTAAATAACAATTAACGTATCCTTTAATAGTTTGTTTGATTTGATTTGACTGAGTTTTTTACAAATTTTAAAAAATAAGCACCTTAAAGCCAACTTTAAGCTCTCCCAAACAAACAGTATAATGTTCTCTCAATCTTCCACATGCAGAAGTCTGACAAATGAAAGAGCTCAGGAGCTAGAGCTACACCACAAAACAAACACCTGCTCTTGGCTAACATAAAGCTTTTGCCCCATTATGCTGAATTGCAAAGAAGGGCAAACAGGCTCCTTCCTTCGGTGGCCAGGTATCTTGTCCTGTACAGGAGCCCATATCCGAGGTATCTGAAACTCTAGAAAATATCTAAGCTCTTCAATCTGAGGCTTATCTGTGCATCATTATACAGAAAAAATTAGAAGATCATCAACTGGAGTCTATATTTCAATCATGAGTATTTTTTTTATCAAGTCTATTACCATCATGAGAGAAAAGAAATACTCCAACCCATGAAAGATAAAATTTATTTGTCTTACATTCAAGGTAGAGACCAATAGCGCGTTTTAGATGATCCTTTCCAGTTACCCCATCAAGAAGAGCAGTAATAGGGAAGAAAGCCATCTCAATGACATCTGGAGAGGATTGGACAGTTCTTGCCCATTGGGTGTGGTTTTGTTCCAGATCATCTCCTCCCCTCCTCCGGAAAATGACTGTAACATCCTGCATAACAAAGAATTACAGAAACTTCTGAATTCAAGGCTACATAAGTAAGTTCAAGCAGGTTCACAATCAACAATTAGAAATTGTTAAAAAAAAAGATTTCCTGAAAGTAGCAAAACTTTAGGATATGCTACTAATGCAAACTCCACAGTCCATCCACTGTACTCAACATTACAAAAGAAAACGGACACTACATATCTTTTTTGCCAAAATGATACAAGTTTGCCAACTCTTCAAAGTTAAATTATAAGTTTAAAACCAATGACACGATCATTTTTTCAAAACCATTGCAGTTTGAATGCTAGACAATCCAAATTCGAAACGAAGCCCATAAAAAATTAATTCATTGATTGCATGCCAAATCATTAGAGTAAGGGCCTTTCACATGCTTGCTTGACTTCTTTTTATCATTTCCAACTAGACTGAGCTCATGAAATATAAGCAAGAAATATTGTCAGAGAACAATTTTTCAAATAGTAGATATATCATTAAAACCGTAGCATATCGAATGCAACAGGACTTCTAAGAATAATTAGTTAAGACATCAAAGCATACTTCTTTTCCACTAAGATATGGTGCACTGGTAGGTTGAGGGTATATCCCTTGGCTATTGAATAAGCCAGGATCAAGACCCTGCAAAAGTCAAAAAAGAAAATATAATAAGTCATTGGAGGGGAAAAAATTAAAGACAACTCAAGGAAGGATAACAAAAGGCAAAGAAACCATTGTGGAACTAGCCTTATCCTTGAATTTCATTTGACCTGAACTTGCATGAATTTCTTTGTCAGAGAACCTCTGATTTCCAATATCCTGAACATAGTTTTTAATCTCTATGGTGGACAAAGGTGATGACTGATGTTGTTTAACGTATATCACATCTTTACCACCAATAGTCACAGAAGTTATGACATGCGTCCCAAAATTTTCAATGAAGCTGTCAAAAGGTGAGCAATAATAAGGGAAAATTTAAAGCAGAGTCATCAACGGTATCCTTTTAATGATTCGGACATTCATACCTTGCCAAGGAAGGTGGGTCCCAAGAAGTTGGGACAGCCCGTTTAACATTTTCTTGCAACACAAGGGGGGATTTTGTAAGTTGAACTTTGGCAAGTGGAATGTAAAGCCCATCCATAGAGAGAGTTTTTGTAGCTGCTACATCAATATGCTTCGAACCCGTAAAGCTAAATGCAGCATTGAAACTACCAAGAGGAAAACCTCCGGATCCAGATAGATTAGCCTTCTGATTAAAATACTCGACCATCTGCAGTCATTAGTTGTGAGAAGAATAGAAGAACAAGTTAAAAGCAATACAAAGCATTAAGGATGGCGTATATTAATATTATGCTCTTAAGTTCGCAGTGGTGTTCAATATGCATTTCATCATTGATGCCAAGAGAATTTGGTAGTATTACCTATCTATCTAGATTTTAGCTTCAGTACAACTGGTGAACTATCTTGAAGAGCAATTAATAAGATGAGATACGGTTGTTAATGAGAAGCTTGTTTGACACCAAGGGGCAAGGTTGAGATTATGAACTAATTAAAGGAAGCTGAAATACAGGATTTGGCTATATGGGTAACGATTTGCTGTCGAAATCGCAAATTCCACGTTTGAAATCGGTTTCGTGGTAAATTCGCGATCTCAAATTTATGAAATCGCGAATTGAAGACTTTGAGCAAGCGGTTTGTAACAAATGCTGCTAAAATAGCAGCTCAAGCAGCAAAACAGTAGACAAGGGGCCCGAATCCATGCCATTAGGCACGGAGGAGATTGAAGCCTTGTCCCCTGAGCTACTTGTGGATGTTGTTACAATACTCTACTTCATTAATATATACCGATGTTCCTGAATTAATAATACCAATTTCAAGATTTTTAATTACTTACACCAATATAAAACTGAACAAATATATCTATGCCATTCATATAATTCTATATTTACCCTTATAACATAAAAGATATAAATAAATATATGCTCTTGTTCTTAACATATTTTGAAAATTGACGCTCTCCCCCTTCCCCTTCCCCTCTCCCTCCCCCTCTATCACCGCTCTTGTATTCTAGAAAGGAAGTATAAACGTAGGCAGGGACCTAAGATGGGGAATAAGGGCGGAGGGGGATTAAAAACAATGGTGCTATAGTTGAGAAATTTCAGGTTAATCTACTCTATATCATTGCCATCATTTTCTAGCTCAACGTCAATCTCATTTGTCCAAATACCAATTTCCCCTTTCGTTGTCCAATTATCGTTGATGTTTCTCCATTAGCACAAAGATGATTGAAAGATGATCGATTACTGATTTGTCTATTCATCACAACCTAAACTCAATTCTTGAACACCAAACCCGAAACACAATGCAACTATCATCCTGCATCAGCCAACACAAACACACATCCACCATATCCCCAAAAGAAAAAACAAAGAACTGAATCATCAAATTACACTACATCAAAAACGAGAATTTTCACAAGCGAACGTAATTAATAAACTGTGCAAGCAAAAAAAAAGAAAAAAGAGACGGAGAGACACGAAAAATTACCTCATGAAAACTGTAAACCCCAGAACTCTGGCGCCCAACAGACTCCTGAGAGTTCTTGATATCCCAAGAAACACTTGGCACAACTATGTCATCGTACAAAAAGAGATCCCTAGCGTGGTCTTCATCGACCTCAACTAACCTAGGCCCTGCTACTCCTTTACAGTACAGCAACCTCGTATCGAAGTTGACATCGAATCCCCTCCCTAACGCCTGCACAGAGTTCACTGCAGCGTGCATGGCTGCTAGTGCATTTTCCCCCATTTTTCATCACAAAAATCTCCGATTCCACTCGATTTTGCTGTAATCAGAAGCTGATCCGCTTATGTAAATACCTCAAGCTAGAAAACCCAATTCTTATTTAGGTTTTTTTACTTGATTTATTGAACCCTACGCTAACGAGTTAATGATCAAAGTCGTATCTCTAAACCCATCTCTCTCTCTCTCTCTCCACGTTGACTCGGCGAAATCTTCGAAGAAGATTCGAATCGATAAATAATGAGATGTTCACGAATTGAACTCCGTCTCTGCTGTGGATCTCGAATCCATGGAAGATTATCCAATCTGCTTCTCTCTGTCTCTCTAAAATTCTACTATTGGTAAATTCTTTATCCCTGCGTGTTCTGTAGACGTTTCTACTATGGTACGAATTATGACTATGTTGTTCTTAAAGCAATTGACTCTGCAGTCTTCATTTACTCCGTAATAGTATAATCAAGGGAAAATCGGTGTTTTGGCGTGTACATTTAACTGAAATCTTGACCGTTGAATATTTACTTAATTTAGACACGTGTTGTACTATGTCATCCAACGGTTGTGAGTAAGAAAAATTATTAAATAAGGGTTACTTTGACTTCAGGACTTTTATTTTTTATGAAAATAGATGATGACTTCAGAACTTCTTGAATCATGGGATTTATGCTCACTGCTTAGCGTCTTGGCCTGTTAGCCAAGGGTATTTTCTGGCTTATCCTTTTTATCATCTGACAAATTTAACACGCACAGGCACCCGCACAGGCACACGCACACGCACACACGGATAGTAATCGAAAGAAAAAGATATAAGATGGCGGTTTGAATCAAAAAACCCAAACCTGGAAGGAAACCTATTCCTTAACCACTAGTACACTGTAACTTCATATGATGTCATTGCACATTATCTTTATTTATTCAAACTCATTACTTTTATTTTTTTTTGTTTTTTGAGAAGAACATCCATATATCCAAAAACAAGAATCAACTGAAAATTAAAGTTACATGTCAATTTGTAATTAACGAGCGAATTTGTAATTATGTAATGTTATTAATTTTTATCAATTATTATAATTGTCATGTCAATGTTAATTAATAGTTATCAATTTTTATTATCGGGACACTTTTTTTTATAAGTAATTCTATTAACAGAGCATTAACAATTAGATACTCGATCAACAAAAATATAAGTATATATTTAGATTATAAAAGATGTATATGTAATTTTAGTTTATTTATATATATAAAGAATTTTTTATAATTTTTTCATTGATTAATGGACAAGACTAAAAACGTTCGATAAAAAAAACGACTAAAAAACTACTTAATACATCATTGCATACACACAAAAAAAAAGGTACATATATGAGAAAAACCGATCTCTATGCAAGCGTGAGATCGTCAATTCTCAAAAAAAAAGTGTCTTCGTACATATATTAATATTTTTAATTATATTTACATAAAATATAGTACTACTAATTTTCTTATTTTGCCGATAGTGAGAATGTGAGACTAGATATATAGATAATGTGAAACAACATGACAAGAAGTTACAGTGTGTAAATGGTTGAGGCATGGATTTTTGAGTTTGGGGGCATGGGTTCAAATCCCTTCAACTCTATTCAGGTAATAAAGAATTTCTAACAAAAACCCACTTTGGGAAGAAAAAAAATCCCTTTCCTTTTTTTTTTGCCTTTCTTCCATTATCGTACAAGTGGTATGGTTGCTTCTGAATTGCATTAATAACTGAATATTATTACCAAAAACAAACAAGCTCTTTCGATGCTAATGGTATAAATACGAGATTATCGACAAATAAGGGATAAATGCAGTCTCTATTCCCAAACTAGTTAGCGATTCATGCAAGTAGCGAAGAAAAAATCAACTCAAAAAAATTGTCTTTGTAACTTGTAAGACTAACCATGTGGAGGCAAAAACAAAAAGAAAGGAACATAGGTCCTCAAAAATCATGGTTTGACATTAGCTTATGGCAGCAAAAATAAAGTATTTTATGATGTCAAGTGAATTTACCACCCCTTTAAGATTAATTAAAACATTTGTGACAACTTATGAGAACCTCCCAAAGTTCTGTAATAGGTGTAAAGCCATTGGGCATTCAAATGGGAATTGTAAATTCCAAGTCAGCAATGCTCCTAAGGAGAAGAAATCAGAAGCACCTGCAGGGACAGCTGAAACTGTAAAAGGTTCAGAAGTTGATGTGGAACAACCCTTAGCAGACCATCTAAAAGGTCCAAGGTCTTCTGGGGTAAATGCATTGAAAGAGCATCAGGACCAGCTCCAGATTGGGACCAAAATCTCTGGTTCTAAGCAGGACAAGCAAGGCTCCCTTCCTGCTGGGATCAAAGGAGTTGATAAAACCCCAATCCCAGCTTATCTCCAAACTGTCACTACGAAGAAAAAATGCAAGGAGCTTGCATCTGAAGTTCGTAAGGAAAAGAAAAAGGGGGGGTGGGGGGGGTGCTCCTCTTGGTGTAACATGAAAATTGCATGTTGGAACATCAGGGGCTTCCACAAGCCCCTGAAGCACAATGGGGTTCTACACCTCATGAACTCAAATAGCATAGATATTATGTGTATTTTGGAAACAAAACTGGATGAAGGAAACCTGGGCAGAATTTTGAAGAACAAGTTCAGATTGTGGAGCCATCTAAATAGTTTCCACACCCATGATGCTGGCAGGGTATTGGTCCTCTGGAATCCATCTAAGGTCAGTGTTTCTGTCTCAGACTCCAACCCTCAAGTAATTCATTGTAAAGTTAAGTGTTTAATTACATCTTATAAGCTTCATTGCTAGCTTTGTCTATGAATTTCATACAATAATATCTAAAAGACCCCTTTGGGAAAACTTAATTGATTTTAGTGATAAAATGTCCT
Organism: Bretschneidera sinensis; assembly: GCA_023935145.1. NCBI lineage: Eukaryota > Viridiplantae > Streptophyta > Magnoliopsida > Brassicales > Akaniaceae > Bretschneidera > Bretschneidera sinensis. Next base: position 142,340,683 of record CM043697.1, read on the forward strand.
CTCCATGGCTGGTTATGGGAGACTTCAACAATGTTTTTGCTCTAGAGGAAAAAGGAAATGAGTTGCCTGTTTCTGCTTATGAAATTAAGGACCCTCTCACATGTTGTAGAGAAACAGGGCTCTCAGATATAAACTATACAGGAAGTTTTTTTACGTGGTCTAATAATTATACATGGTGTAAGCTGGATAGAGCTATGGTGAACAGTATCTGGGTCCAAAGAGGGTATCATGCTCATGCAAAGTTTACTCTTCTTGGCTGTCTCTCAGATCACTCCCACTGCATAGTCACTCTTTTTGAAGAGGATAAAGGGGGGAAAAGGTCATTTAAGTTCTTCAATATGTGGGCTTCACATGCTAATTTTCTGGGGACAGTTAGTGGATCATGGAACAGTAATGGTACAGGTTACAAGATGTTCAAGCTATGCATAAATCTGAAGTCTCTAAAAGGCCCTCTCAAATTATTGAATGAGAAGCATTTTAGTCATATTTTTGCTAGAGCTGCTGAAGCATCTAATGAGCTACTTAGATTGCAACAGGAGCTGCATGACAACAATTCTGATCCTGTGTTACAAGCTAGGGTAGCAGAACAGAGGATTAAAGCTTTTAATATTGCAGAAGCAGAAAGAAGTTTCTTTGCCCAACAAGCTAAGTGTAACTACCTCATGAACAGTGACAGAGGAACTAGATTCTTCCATGCCATGATGAAAAGGAAAACTAGTAGAAATCACATTGCTGCAGTGGAGACCATAGAGGGACACCAAACCACTTCAGAGGCCCAAGTGGTTACTGAATTCATTAATTTCTATAAGAAATTGTTGGGTTCTACTGAAGAAATCTGCCCTATTGAGCTTGGGGTCTTAGAGGAGGGTCCAAAAGTGAATGAAGAGCAAAGTATCTTCCTGATTAGAGAGGTTTCTGAGTCAGAGATAAAAGAAGCAGTGTTCAGCATTGGGGAGGATAAATCCCTTGGACCTGATGGGTTTTCCTCAGTCTTCTTCAAGAAAGCTTGGGATCTCATAAAAGGATTTTGCGGGGGCAGTGCAAGAGTTTTTCAGAAGTGGTAAGCTACTTAAGCAAGTAAATCATACTGCCTTGGCAATGATACCCAAAGCTAAACAAGCAGCTAGAGTGGAGGAATTCAGACCCATAGCATGCTGCAATGTGGTATACAAAGTCATATCCAAGATAATTGCCTCCAGACTAGCTTCCATTTTGGATAGTATTGTATGTCCTGCTCAGGCTGCATTTATCAAAAACAGAAGTATGATTGAAAACATTTATCTTGTGCAAGAGCTGCTTAGAAAGTATGGCAGAAAAAGAATTTCCCCTAGATGTGTGTTGAAGATTGATTTGAGGAAAGCATATGACTCAGTTAATTGGAATTTCTTGGAAAGTATGCTCAGGGGTCTAGGCTTCCCAGATAGATTCATAAAGTGGGTTATAGAGTGTGTATCTACAACCTTATACTTTATAACTATCAATGGAAGTCTCCATGGGTTCTTTGAAGGTAAGAGAGGCCTTAGACAAGGAGATCCCCTTTCACCATTCCTCTTTGTCATTTGCTTAGAATACCTATCTAGACTCCTGAATAGGTTGAGGGACTCCAATGACTTCAAGTTTCACCCTAAATGTGAGCAACTCAAGATTACTCATCTTGCATTTGCAGATGACCTCATATTATTTGCAAGAGGTGATATTGGGTCTGTCAGCTTGCTTATGGAGTGTGTTCAGAAATTCAGTGATAGCCCTTGTCTTCAAGCTAGTCTCCCAAAATCAAGCTTATACACTGCAGGGATATCCAGGAATGATCTACTTGAAATCAGTAGAATCACAGGGTTTGTAGAAGCCAGTATTCCTTTCAGATACCTAGGGGTTCCTCTGGCTTCAACTAGATTAAACACATGCCACTATCTTCCTCTAGTTGAGAAAATATCAGCATATATAAATGCTTGGGGGGATACTAATCTGTCCTATGCTGGTGAACTAAATTAATAAAGTCTGTCCTTCAGGAAGTGGAATGTTTTTTGCTGGCTATATTTCCCATCCCATCCAACATCAATGACAGAATAATCAGTATTTGCAGAGCCTTCCTATGGAGTGGTAAGAATTCTGGATCAAAAAAAGCCCTGGTTGCCTGGAAAGATGTCTGCCTTCCTAAGGCAGAAAGGGGGGTTTGGGCCTCTTAGACCTCAAATGCTAGAACACAGCTTTGCTTTCAAAAGCTTTATGGAATATTCATCTTAAGAAAGACTCTTTGTGGGTCAGGTGGATTGATTATTTTTACTTACATGGATCATCCATTTGGAATGCAAGCCCCAAGCATGAGGACTCAGCTCTATGGAAAAAGCTTCTTGAAATCAAGAACAGCCTGATATCTTCAGAGACTTCTAGTCAGTAAGCAATTGACAAAATGATGCAGTGGGTAAAGCAGAATCAGATCAACACCAAGAAAGCCTATGACTACTTCAGACCTAAAGGAGCTAAAGCTATATGGGCTCCTGTAGTGTGGAGTAGCAGCTGCACACCCAAGCATGCCTTCATTCTTTGGCTAGCCATTAAAGACAAGTTGCTCACAAAGGAAAAACTTCTTTTCACTGAGATAGACAGACTATGCCCATTATGTAGAGAGGCTGAAGAATCAGTGAATCACCTCTTCTTTTCTTGCCGAATCAGTGCTTCAATTTTGAAAGAAATTAAAGAATGGTTGGGCAGTAGAAGGGGCATGAATACTATTACAAGTGCAGCTAAATGGATTCATAAAGAAGCTAGAGGGAAAGGCCCCCCTACAAAAGCCAAGCGTGCTGCATTAGCCAGCACTGTTCACCATATTTGGCTTGCTAGGAATGCAAGACAGTTTGAAGGAATTGTATCCCATCCTAGCAGCATTGTTAGGAAAATACAAATTCATATGTATAGAATTGTATATGATAGTTTTCCTGATTTTAGACTCATAATGTAAATGCTCATATCTCCTGGGTGTGCCCAATGTATTTTGTATATAATGTTGATCAATATATTTACTTTTACCAATAAAAAAAAAACATTTGTGACAAAGCTTACATAAATCTCCACTAGCCAAGAGAACAAAAATGTGGCATTCTCTCACTAAAATGGTCTAGAGCTATGTGGGAGACCAGGTTAACCAATGAGTTTCTCCTATCCATCAATCATTTTGAACCAATTTGCCTACCCTACAGTTGGTCTCTTTCTTTCTTCTTTTTTTGGGGGAGGGGAGGTGGTGGGGTGTGGGTGCGCGAGCAGAAAGAATATCAGATTAAGATACCCAAGTTTTACAAACATCCAACGATAAAACCAGCCTAGCTAATCTATGAGCATCTAAATTACTAATCCTATGAACCTTCACAATATTACACCATACAAAGGACTTTGAACAGAGTCACCTGAGGAAGCAGTGTTTAAGTAGAGCGGGAAACTTTGATAACAGCACTAGGAGACTGCAGAGTAGAGTTGGAATGCGCAGAGTCAGTATGCACAACAACCCTGACTACAGACCGAGAAGCTAAAAAATCCAAAGCAGTCTTGATTGCCAAAAGCTCCACCTGAAGAACAGAGTGTGCAGAAACAGGAGAAGAAATCGCCCAATGCTTCTGACCATAAGAGCAAAACGCAACAACCCCAACACCAGCTTTTGAACCTACTGAAGACCAAGCACCATCAACAAAAACCAATTCCTCTCTGCTAGGCTCACCTCTTCTATCACCTGCAAGCATCACACCTGTACAAAAAGATTGGAGAGAAATAACTAAACCAGCATCAGACCTTGAACATAAAGATGAAAAGGATTTATGAAAAATGGCAGCCTTTTCCAAAGATGCAAGCTGAGTCCCACAAAGATTTAGGTCCATATTTGGATCAGGCTGAGCTCCATTAAAGTCAAGAGTCTCTATAAATCATCACAGGTCATAACCATGGACATACCGCCCTTAGGCCCAAGAGAGGCCATGCCCCTGGCTTTCCAATTTTTTTTGTTAGTTTTTGTTTTCTTTAAGAATGTTGTATAATTTAAGTTTCATCCTTTAATATTATTATGTAATTATATAATATTTTAGTCTAATAACTTGAATATCTTTCACATGCTATATTTTATAAACATCAATATATATATTAAGAATATCTTTCAATTAATTAAAACTTAACTTTAAAATGTTTTCAAATATAATGTTAATTTCATACAATAATCAAATGCATTATTATTATGGCTAACTATTACTTCAATATAGTACATTAACATTGTGTGCATAAGATATCATCGATAAACTTAGCATTTTGTGTTCGTAAAACTATCAAAAATTAAAATTTTATGTTGACCTAAGTCCTAACTTCAAGCATTTGTCATTGAATATAACTAATTAAGCAAAAAAACAAAAACCGAAAAGTTATGATGTTCATTTTGGCCCTAAGAATAAATCCTGAGTCCACCGTATGACACACCAAGAATGAGTGACTACTCGATCATCTTTTCAGTAGAAATTTTTTCACATAGCCAAAGTAACCCAATCACCTCCTAGTCTTTAGATGATTTAACACTGAGCTCTCAAACCAGCTTTGTACACTGCCCCTGATCACTATCATCGCTCATAAGAAAAAACTTACCAAAATACCAAAATCACAGAATGTAATAAAATCATGCATTCATGGTAAGCACTACCTGCAGATAGAGGCACGTTAAGGACAGCACAGAGCATGAGTAGTCCACTTTTCAGGAGAATTTGTCTGGTGGTCCATGGATCACCATTTACTTAGAAAGTAGTACATGTTTCAAAGTTTCACATCCGTTTACCCAAGCATGGAAAGATAACTAACTTTTTCACCGTTTAATTCTCAGGTGGTTTTTTTTTTTTTCCTTTTTTATATCATGGAATGAATAACAACAATTCCCAGTCGAAATTTATCACAGAAGGAAACCGCAAAGTTTATCAAGCAAATCCAACTTAAATTCCCTGATCATTTCATCTCCATATGGCTGAAGCCAGGTTTCTTTGAAACTCTCTTTTCCACCATCTCATTCCTCACTGCTTCAACACCATTCCATCTCTCAACTTCTGCATAAATATTAGATAGCAAAACATAATCCCCATCGGTAAGAGGCTTGAACTTGGTGAGCTGCTGGTAGGATTTTTCAGCCAACTCCACATTACCATGTACCTTACAAGCAGCCAACAATGTTCTCCATATGACAGTGTTTGCATCAAAAGGCATAGTTTTGATAGTATGGTAGGCTTCATCTAACAAACCCCATCGGCTAAGAAGATCAACCATACAACCATAATGCTTCATATCAGGCGTGATATTATACTCATCGATCATTTGCCTAAAATACTCGAGTCCCTCATCCACAAAACCCTTGTGGCTACAAGCAATCAAGACACCTATGAACGTAACCCGATTAGGCCTTACCTCATCAAGCATCTTTTCCATGGATGCAAATACTTCTAAAGCTTCCTCAGAGTAGCCATGGACAGCTAAACCAACAATCATTGCATTCCAACAACCAACAGGTCTCATCTTCAACTCGTTAAACACTTCCCAAGCACAACTCAAGTTCCCACATTTGGCGTACATGTCCACAAGCGCAATGCCCAAGTACCCTTCAATCTTATATCCCCTCTGTTTCAAGGATTCATGGATTTGCCTACCCATTTGCAATGCTCCTGTTTCGGCGCAAGCACCTAGAATCGATGTGAGAGTTATGTCCGTTGCTTCCACCTTGGCAACCTGCATTTCGCGATATAACTCCAAAGCTCGGTTGTAATCTCTAACTTGAACATACCCAGCAATCATTGAATTCCAAGAAACCGCATCTCTCTCAGGCATCTCTCGAAACACCCTCCTTGCAGCTTCAATATCACCTAGCCTAACATACCTCGTTATCAAAGTATTCCAAGAAACCACATTCTTCATAGGCATCATTTCTAGCAGATAATCAGCTGACTTAAAATCATTGACATGATCGTAGGCCGATATCATGATGTTCCAAGAAGCCACGGTTCTCTCAGTCATTTCATCGAACGCCCGACGAGCAAAACCCAGCAAACCACAATGGGAATACAAATGAACCAAAGAATTTTGAATGTACTGATCACAACCAAACCCCAACTTGAAAACCCTGCAGTGAATCTCAGCTCCCTTGCAATCAACACCAAGCCCACCATTATTCGCGTCTCCTTTCATGCACCAGAGAACTCTAGCACAAGCTTTGAACACAAAATTGTAGGTAAAATGATCAGACTCAACGTTCATGCGTTGCATACGATTGTAAACATATACAGAATTAATGGGGAAAACGCTTTTGCAATAAGCTCTAATCATAATGTTACAAGTAAAAGAATTATCCATTGCGGTTTCTTCGAAGATGGACTGAGCATGCGTGAGGCTACCTAACGGTGACAACGAAGTGAATGCGACGAGTTTTGAGATTATTGAAGGGTGAGTGTAGAGACCAGCTTTAATGATGATAGCTTGGACTTGATCTACTTCTTTCATGGAAGAAATTTGTTGGAGCTTGGAGTTTATGTAAGAGAGTGCGCCTCTGGCCGACATGTATCATTTGTCTGATTAAGGTTTGCAGTGATAATTAACAGATAAAGTTTTGTAAAAGATCGATGCGAAGATCAAGCGAAGATGAAGAAGATTTCGAAGTCTAATTAAATTTCAGTTTGGTCGAATCATTTTTTTTGTTTACTGAAATGGTTTGAATGGGTTTGGTACCGCCGTAACGGGTGGGTCTTTTTTTTTTGCCAACAAAACCGAGACGTTTATGGTAGTATTGTTTTTTTCCCCTTGAGAATCTACTGTAAAACGGGGCTTTTTGTATTTTGAAAGTTATTATCAATTACATCATGTATTTCTCTACTGTAAATCATATTTAAATTAATGGGTTTTTACAAAATCATTTTTTTGTACTTTTAAAGTTACTCTCAATCACAGCCCGTACTTCTTCTAATTGAGATAATAAACTCATGTATTTCAAATATCATTTTCCATTCGAAATTATCTTTTAATATTTTATAATTTATTTCTTGTACACAATTAAAAAATATATAATTTTAACTAATTCAATGGAAACAAAGCCGGTCATGAGTATTTCAAGACCCAATTGTAAAATAATAGATAACAAAATAATGAAAGATAAGTTTGTCATTCAAATGGTTAAAAATGTTTTTTGGCTGACTAACACCGCGGTTTTTGTCACTTTCTAACAAAAATTCTCTAATCTTAAAGAGTTAATTAAATATACAAAATGGTAATTAAGAGTTAACTCTCAAAGTACAAGATGATTTTTGTAAAAGCTCCTTAAATTAAATTGCACTATTATTTACCCGTTCAAGAAGAATAAATTAGATTTATTCAATATGTATGAATCATATTCCGCAAATGGTACGAGGATATGCTAGTTAGAAGTATAACAAAAGTAAGCCTACTCCGTTGGTCGAATTCACAAGCGTGCAAACTCCCTTATTTTTTCATAATAATAAATTTCAATATAAAACTTCAATGCTGAAATAGAAACTCAACCTTCCCTCCAAAATAAAAAAAACACTCAACCTGTAAGACTGTAACCGTCCACATGCTCACAAATTTGGATCGAATAGGATTTTGGCGATCGAGTTTATATGCATATCCCAGAATCTCACAAGCACGCACCCAGGGAGAGAATTGAGATTAGAGGAAGAGATTGAACTATGTCCTTTACCTTTCATGAGCAAAATATAAATCACTTCTGAAACTGTTTCCTTTTTTTTGTTACGAACATTTATTTCACAAACTTTATTCATTACCCAAATATACTATTCTTACCATCTACCAGACTCAGGTCCACACAGTTCGCAGTATATTCACTGCAAAGGTAGATCTCAAAACCTCTTACATGTCTTGATGGAACTTCTACAACCAACCATTCAGAGTGAAACTTTTCCAATAGTAGATATGTAAGAAATTCTGGCCTCACAATTATGATACGGAGAAACAAAGCATCTACCATTTCTCTTCGTTGATCGTGAATCTGTAGTATACTGTTCTCTAAAGCTCAAATGTTGACCACCACCAGGATATGTTACAGATGGAAATGTATGCCACCAGGTCATAGGCACGATACACATACAAGAGCATTCTCATTAAGCGAAAAATAGAACTTCCCCTTTTCCTTATGAAGACAACTAGAACTTCACCAATAAGTACAGATGCTGCAAATGTACTACTAAATTGCTTGCAACATCCTTTTTCAAAGAAGTTGCAATCTATTAGTCCTTTTTATTTTCTCAATGAGTTCACATCAACATTTCTTTTTAAACAGTTTTAATTCTTTGCTAATCATCGCTAAGGTATTTACCCTGAGATTCATTAAGAATATATCACTAATATCAAATGCCAACATTACGCTGCACCAAAAAAGAAAATTTCACAAAATTTTACCCGCTCATTGTGAGTTCCTGGTCCTCTTAGCAGCGAACAGTTGGCGAAGGAAAGCAAACTTCCCTTTCGCACGAACAGATAACTCGGTCATGGTGCCGTTACTTGTTGCTGCTCCTCCATTGGTGTCAGATTCTGGTATGGATAGCAAGGGTGGTGAGAGAGTAAAGAGAAATGCATTGAGCATGCGGATGATCTGGCTGAAGCTGGGCCTCATGTTAGGGTCCTCAACCCAGCATGATTGTATGATAAATGCAAGATCAGAAGATACATCCTCCGGAAGTTTAGGCCTCTCTTGCTGCATTCTCGAATGACAACAAAAACTGGTTAGAAATAAATCGATTTTCATTTTAATTGCACATAATGACCAAGTGCTGGTTTGATCTAGCAGACCTTAAAAGCAGCGGCATAAGCAGCCTGCAAATTGGACATGCCTTCGAATGGCATGCGATTTGTCAACAATTCCCATAACACAATTCCGAAGCTGTAAACATCAACCTTGTTATTGTAGTGTTTCTTCTCTCCTTGACGCAATGTCACGGTGCTATACAACTGCAGACACACATGTAGATTTTAGTTTCAGAAGAATATCATCTCTAATCCCCTGTTTTGCATATATAATTAGTTGAAGAAGCCTTTAAAACACCTAACATTTTTCATATCTGGTCATACCAAACAACCCCAAATGCAGCACCTTGTATCATTCCATCATATAAACATGCTCCGTTTCCAGAGCAAAAGTAAATAAATAAATTAATCATGCTATCAGGAATCTTTAGAAAGAAAAAAAAATGCTTCTAAGTACTAATTACAAAGGGCCGTTTGGTGTATTACTTTGCAAGATAATTTTTTTCTTTTTTATTACAGCTCAGGTTTAGCAACTTTTACTCAATCTTATTGGAGAAATCCTGTTTGGAAAAGCTGTTTCTAAACTATCTTTCCTTACCCATAATACAAGGTATATCAGAAGCAGTGCTTGGATATCTTTTACTGTCAAAAGTTATTTAAAGAACAAATTTTCATCATCAATTGGACATACCCTTACTTAGGAAATGTACCATACATAAATATCATACATGCCTTAACTTCTAAAATATATCATGCATAATAAATAATTTTTTAAAAAAAAAACTAGTTTTATAGTTTCAAGTACTATAATGTGGACTATAAGGTTTTCTTGGGTAAAATTAATAATACATTCCAATTCTGAACTCAATAACTTTAGGTTTAATAATGTAGTTAGATTCTTATTTTTAAATTAAAATATTTTACTATAGTAAAAATTATAGATTTTCTCAATTTGTATGCATAAATAATTACGTAATTTAGAAAGTCAGTTTTAATATTAAAAATTTTAGGTTTAATAATAATTATAACCTTTATTTTTTCCATTTGTATGTACAAATATTTGGATTTAAAAAATAAAAGAAAAAACTGCAAAATTAAACAAAAAAAGGAATAAAAAGGCTGGCGACCGTGAAGGCCACAGCTACGCCGTGGCAGCAGTGCATGGGGAAGGACAGAGAAAAAAAGAAAATAATAGGAAGAGAGTGAGTGAAGAAAGAGCAGAGAAGAGAGAGAATGGGCTGCAAGCCAAGCAATATGACTCTCTCTCGTCTCCCTCGTTTATATTCCGCTTAAAACGAAGTGAGAAGATAATAAAAAAGTAGAATTTAAGTTTATTTCTGCCTGGGAAAAAGTTAAAATTTAACATTTACTTTTTGATGAGTTATTTTTTCCCATACCTAAACTGACTTTTAGCGACTTATGACTTATTTTGACTCAGAAGTCGGAAAACTACTCAGGAAAAAGTATTAGCAATTGCAACCTAAGTCTGCCCTCTTTTTTCCTCTCCTTTTTAAATATTAAAAAAAACGACAACATCAACAAACATCCAATAATAAGTGAAAGTCTATTTGAACTTTCTGGGAAAGGGAGTATCTGAGTATGCAAAATGATACACTCTTATCAGTAAAAGTTTATAACTAAAAAAAGGATTATGACTACGAAATTATGTTAAAAGAAAAAGTGGAGGATAAGTACTTTGTAGTTATAGGAAAATTTGTAAAAGAACAGCTGATTTGGCTTTCTTGTCAGTTTTCCAAAGCTAAAGAAAGGTTTTAACAATGATTTGAAACAAAGTTATACTTTAAGTCACCTCACTAACTCATATAGACACACACACAATGTACATTCAGTCATATCTAACAATACACCTATACTATTCTTAAGAAGATCTTAGAGACTCATGAAAATTTTAACTATTTGCTTTTGTAAATAGTGACTGATTAATGTCCAATAAATGAGATACAGGTACTTATGACTCAGACTTAACTCCCCTGGCAAATCATTCATACCAAATGTTGTCAACCAAGTTATGATGAATCCACTCTATTCACAAACTGCGTTCAGAGATCAGATTAATTTTTCTAGGTGGAACCACACCCAACAATTTTAGATGCAAAATCATGAGTTATGATGAGTCCACTCTATTCACAAACTAGGTTCAGAGATCAGATTAATTTTTCTAGGTGGAACCACACCCAACTCTTTTAGATGCAAAATCATGATTTCTCATATAAATCTTAGTCAGGTAGCTACAGTTTTGAAATCATATATCGTCTAGAAAAGGATGCCCTTTCAAACCCCTGTGGAAAGTTCAGATGAAAAATTAACTTCTTAATATCCAAAAATAAGATATTTCAAAATCAATATGAATACAGCATACAAACCAATATGAGAGCATGTGTATCAGTGTATGTCTCTGCATGTGTGTGTGTCTGTCTTCCTGACTTAGCCTTGATGATTTTTGAAAATACATCCCTTTATAGCATGTCATGTTTTACATATTCCAAATTCCAACTTTTAACGAAGAGAAAAATTTTCTCTAATATAGAGAACTTTCCTGGACATTCAAGGGGTTATGGATATTACCAATTCACATGAAATTACAGAACTCTTTTCCCCATTAAGCTCGTGTAAGAACAAACCTCAGGAGCCATCCAACGGTAAGTCCCAGTTTCTGCAGTCATCATCTCAGTCACAGATTCCTCTCTTGCAAGACCAAAATCTGCAAGCTTCACAGACTTCTGATTTGCCGTAAGCAATAAGTTGTCTGCAATGATAAGTTTGCGTATACATTTTAATCAGTCAAGGGGACAAAGATAGAGAAATTGAACCACATACAGTGCCTCATGTGACCTATGAAATTACAGTCAATCGCACAGATTTACATAAAGAATTACATAAATCAATGAGATGAACGTCAACTCAAGGGCAAAACTCAATACATCTAGGATTACAGAACGGTACCGTTTGGTATATCAAAGTGTGTTCCAAAAAATTTTATGTCCTATACATTCTGGGATAACTTTGATTTAACTGTCCAAGGAAAAGCACGGTCATGATCAAAGAAAACAATCGAAGAGAGCTAAGAGTTAAACTCAAATTTAACAATGAACCATGCTCCCAACCTAATTGTATGATCCATTGCACATAGAGACTATTTGAATGTAACAGTTAAGAGGCAAATGAGAATGACTTTTATCCCAACTGTTATTAGCCCTGTTTCCACATTCATTATAATGATCTGAATTCTGAAAGGTCAAGCAATTTTATCTATCCTTCTCAATCAAACAGGAAGATAAAATAAGGGAACTCTAAAAAAAACTCTTTCTATTATTCTTGCATTAAATACAATGAAAATAGAATGAAGCCTTTAGAGTATAAAAAACATTAGTAAACAATTTCAATTATAAATGATGAAGTATATTCAGGTTAAGTACCAGGTTTTAGATCTCTATGAATAATCCCATTGGCATGCAGACATTCCATTGCCCGAGCTATGTCAAGGGAAAAACTTAAAGCCACATGAAGATCTAATTGTTTGGGACGGATGCTAACTAAATACTTCCGGAGTGACATCCCAGGTAATAGTTCAGTTACTATCACCATCAGGGGATCTTTACAAGCTCCAATAAACTGCAAAGAGTAAGATGGCAGGCAGTTAGCCAGTTAACATGTAGAAGGAAAATGAAAAGTACATATTTTATTCAATACTCACCTTAACTAGGTTTTCATGTTTTACACGAGACATCATATTAACTTCACGGGCAAAACGACTCTCAAGTGCAGCTCTTTCTTCAGCAGTGCTCCCACGATGTAGAACTTTGATAGCAACAATTCGTTCCCCATACCTGGAAAAATATTAGACTACACCTATGTAACCAGGACACTATCCGCCAGCCAAACTAGCCTTAGATTCAGCTCGCAAGCACAGTGGTACAGTTTAACTTTGACATCATAGGATCAAACAAGAAGTTACAAACTTACAATAAGGACATTACAATCTTTCTCACAGACAAGAAGAAAATATATAAATAAAAATACATGCCTTTCAATGGAGCTGAGGGGTCATTATAACTTGGATACAAACAAAAAGGAATAAAAAAAATAATCAAAATGGTATTCGAAGCTAAAGAAACAAAATGCATCCACTAAAAAATATAAAACAAACAAGACAGCAATTCTAATTCTTCATACGTTGTATTCACTCCTTACTTATGAATAACAAAAGCTACAAACAAGTTAATTTAAGGGTACAGGAAACTGTTATATTTGGTTCCAGAATGCAACAGTAGATGACATTTATCTTGCAAAACTGGTAAGCACACCTTGACTTACAAATTTTGGTTAACACAACCTCTACAGTATATTTTATAATAAAGTCAAAACAGAAGTTGCAAAACATTTTGATAATCAAAAATCTAAATTATCCAAGAAATCGCTAGACTACTACTAGACCTTAAATTTATCACTGCAAATAATTCTGACCTAAAAAAAGTATAAAGCTTTTAACACAAAGAACACCATCGCTTGATAAGTTGACACTGACCTTCCTTCATAAACTTTCCCATGAGCTCCCTCCCCGATTTTCGACCCAATAAACAACAATTTTGGGTCAACCAGCAAATTCTCGTCGATGGTTAACTGCGCGTCGGTTATCGATCCGTTCTGCGTAGCCGTTCTCGGTTCTTCCTCAACAGACCGCTGATATTCCCCCACTTCTCCTCCTCCTCTGTTATTCTCGCTGCAACTCATGTTGCAACTCAAACTATACCCGAATTTCTCATTTCAATTCCTTTTATCTTCTTTTTCTGTCTCTCTATAATATTTACACAATTGGCGTTACCTTAATGCGAGTAAATCAGCTAAAACTTGACATTTCTTTCAATTTCGACAACATCCTCAAAACCAGCAAACTAAGACACGATTCCTCTAGTTATTGACACTTTCCTTTCCAAATTAACCATTCAGATAAACTAATACTTGAAAAAAAATACTTTAAATTTCTCACCGATTAATACTGTTTTGCCAAAATTTTATCTTCTTTTTTTCTCGCGAAAAAGTTAGCTTCTTCTGCAGGAGAATAACTGAATAACCTCTGTTTCATTCTTTCTCTCTCTCTCTAGAATTTCGCTTGAGCACGAAGCCTCGGTCTCCCGAGAAAAATTTTCTTTTAATGAAAGAAGAAGAAACCCTAGCAAAGAAAGCAAGATAAGACAAAAGCAACTTACAGTCTACGCTAAAATTTTCCGGAGAAAACAGAAAACTAATCCGAGAAAAAGTTAAACCATCATCATATAATCAACAATAACAAAGCGTCGTCGTTTTAGGCTTCCACTGAAACTGAACTCAAAGAAAGAAAAAAAGTTAAAACCTCAAATATAAGAAAGTGAGTCTCTCTAGAAATCGCAGAGTTTCTCTCTCTAGGAGTCCCGATGAAGGGGAGATATTCTGAGTATCTGTTCTTAATTGGTTTTAAAAGTAGGGGGAAAGAAAAAGGCTAGAAGAGGGGTGATGTTTTGGAGAAGGGTGAGTGGCCAATGCGACTACGACACGTGGAGTGCATTGGAATAAGACTTTTCGGTCTCGTAGCATCAGCGATTTGGACGTTCTTGGTCCAGGATGCTTAGATGGAGCACTCACGTACAGACAAACTCACTCCGTGCTTGGCTCGGTTGTTTTCATTTCTCGGCTCAGCTAACTTTCTTTGCTTCATTTGCCTCGTGCTGATAATAAAAAAAAACCGAAATTTTAGTATTAAATATTTTTGTTTTTGTTGAAATTTTGACTCAATTTCTCAAAAAAAAAATTAATTAGTTTAAAAAAAGTTTTAATTTTATAATTGTTTATTTAGTGGAAGTAATAGTATTAACTATTCTTATTTTGTGTTTTTTTATTAATATTAAGAAAATATCATATACATACTAGAAAATATTTGAAATATATTAATAATTTTAAAATATATTATTTTTGTTTTTATTTATTTTAACTATTTAACGATCGTGATTGTATTTCTTACTTAGATTTTGAAAGTAAAATCTCAATTGTATTTTTCTTTAAGTTCTTAAAAATTAAAAAATAACCTTATAATTTAGTATAAACTACAATTGCACTTTCTTATATTAAAAGTATGCTAATATACATCCAAACCATAGCTATAGTTAGTCCATATTGATCAAAAGGTATTATAAAGTTCATGTGAAGGGAGATTATTTTAGTTTGTCAACATTCAATTCATGAAAAGTGATCGTTATGAAACCTTCATGATTCTGATTTAAGCATGCATTAATATACTTTTAAAATCAAATAATATAATTATAGTTTATGTTAAATTATAAAAGCATTTTTGTAATTTTTTCTAAATAATAATTTAGTTGTGATTTTATTTTTGAAGAAAAGGTAAAATTTTGGTCATTTAAAACATGAGGACAACCTATATGCTACAAAAGAAGCTACGACTATGATGAGTAGACAACTGCATAAAAGCAATTATAATATACTTTTAAGTTAAATTTCAATTTCATGCGATCAAATCAAAAATTAAAATTAAAAAAAAAAAAGCCCTTTGTCTTGATGCTAATGGTTGTTATGTTTGTTGAGTTTTAATGTAATATTTCCCTTTCAAAAAAAAAAGTTAATGAAATTAAATTTTGTGATGATACTCATTAATAAACTTATGTACCATTTGAGGTAGTTGTTTTAATTTTTTATTGTTTAAATCTATATCTATATTATTAATAAAGCTAAAATTTTTATTTGGTGTACACCTCTCAAAATGTCTCATAAACCCAACTTAAATATATAAATCAAATACTTAAATAATGTTATATATGTAACTCAATTGATTTTAACTCCTGACATATTTCTCATATGTTTTTCTCTTAAATTATTCAATTCTCACTCAGACTTGACTTTTTCACTCTTCTTATTTCTGTTATCTTCAACTCATGTTGATTTTCTCTATTCTTATTTTATTTTCTCCACATTTTTAATTGTTCTATTTTTTTATTCTAACCAGATTGTTCTTCTCTTAAAGTTTTTTTGCAGGTTCAGTTTTCTAATAGAGAATATGTGGCCATTATGCTTAGCATGCTTACAGGTAAAAATATAATTGTTAACATATTATTTTACAGCATAAAAAAAACAGATCAACACACGCGTAACATGTGTTAAAATACTAGTAGTTTTTTCTTAAACAATTGAAAGGCTAGAAGTTACTTGGAGTTCAGTAAAATAGCTACAAAAATAGTTGTTAAGAGTTGTACAACAAATAAAAGAGGAGTTATACTGACTGAGATTTTAATATTACAAAAGTTAGTGAGAGATTGAATTCTCAAATTCTAATTCATGATAAACCAAATTTTCAATTCTAACAAGTTAAATAGAGAAAATAATTCAAAACCCTATTGTTTATACAAATATTTGATATTGGATTAAAGCTTTGTTGCTACCAAAAACGTGCTATTGAGTTGGATGCGGGCCTGGGGGACCTGCACAGGGAAACGGGGTAAGCTGAGGCGTCGCTGGAGGGAGATGCCTCCAAAGATGCTCCAATTTTTTTGTTAGTATGGGGTCTAGAAGTGCGTGAGTGGCTGTGTTTTAGTTTTTTTAGGTCAAGAAAAGTCCCCATTGGAATGCGTACCTGGATCTTTTTTATAGGGTTTCGGGGATGAGGCGGCCCTTGCGTTAAGGGCGGTGGTTACCTGGGGGTCCAACTGTGTGGGCTTGCGCTGTTCGTGTGTCACCTCATTGCCTTGGTTTGGGGCTGTCCACGCGTCGTCTTGCTGTCTTGGTTTGGGGTTGTCTACGTGTTACCTCGTTGTCTTGGGATGGAGCTGTCCACATGTCGCGTCTTTATTGGGTGTGTGTTTTTTGGCTGTATTAAATGCCCCCCACTTCCTCAAGTACATTTATGTGCTCAAGGAAGTTTCGTAGGTTTCAGTCCCAATAAAGGGGTAATTAATCTGCCGAGCCTTAGTGGTGTCGAGTCGAGCGAATGAGGAGTAGTCCATATGATCGGTCTTTAAGGGCGTTGGGTCGAGCAGGTATGGAGTGATCCATATGTTTGGCCTTGGAGACGTTTGGTCGAACATGTGTAGAGCAATCCATATGCTCGGTCTTAGAGGTGTTGGGCCGAGCATGTGTGGAGCAATCCATATGCTCGGTCTTGAACGCGTTGGGCCGAGCATATGTGGAGCAATCCATATGCTTGATCTTGGAGACGTTAGGCCGAGCATGTGTGGAGCAATCCATATGCTCGGTCTTGGAGGCATTGGGCTTAGCATGTGTGGAGCAATCCATATGCTCAGTCTTTAAGACTTTGGACCGAGCATGTGTAGAGCAATCCATATGCTCGAGGGTGACGTTAGGCCGAGCATGTGTGGAGCAATCCATATGATCGGTCTTGGAGGCGTTGGGTCGAACATGTGTGGAGCAATCCATATGTTCGGTCTTGAAGGCATTGGGGCGAGCATGTGTGGAGCAATCCATATGCTCGGTCTTGGAGGCATTGGACCGAGCATGTATGAAACAATTTATATGCTAGGTCTTGAAGGCTTTGGGCCGAGCATGTGTGGAGCAATCCATATGCTCAGTCTTGGAGGTATTGGGCCGAGCATGTGGAGAGCAATCCATATGTTCGGTCTTAGAGGCATTGGGCCGAGCATATGTGGAACAATCTATATGCTCGGTCTTGAAAACATTGAGCCGAACATGTGTGGAACAATCCATATGCTCGGTCTTGGAGATGTTGGGCCGAGTATGTGTGGAGCAATCCATATGCTCAGTCTTGGAGGCATTGGGTCGAGTATATGTGGAGCAATCTATATGCTCGGTCTTGGAGATGTTGGACCGAACATGTATGGAGCAATCAATATGCTCGGTCTTAGAGATGTTGGGCTGAGCATGTGTGGAATAATCTATATGCTTGGTTTTAGAAGTTTTAGGCAGAGCATGTGTGGAGCAATCCATATGCTCGGTCTTAGAGGCGTTGGGTCGAGCATGTGTGGAACAATCCATATGTTCGGTCTTAGAGACGTTAGGCCGAGCATGTGTGGAACAATCTATATGCTCAGTCTTGAAAACGTTGGGCCGAACATATGTGGAGCAATCTATATGCTCGGTCTTAGAGGCATTAGGTCGAGCATGTGTGGAGCAATCTATATGCTCGGTCTTGGAGGCGTTGGACCGAGAATATATGGAGCAATCCATATGCTCGGTATTGGAAGCGTTGGGCCGAGCATGTGTGGAACAATCCATATGCTCGGTCTTAGAGGCATTGGGCCGAGCATGTGTGGAGCAATTCATATGCTTGGTATTGGAGGCGTTGGACCGAACATGTGTGGAGCAATCTATATGCTCGATCTTGGAGATATTTGAGCCGAGCATGTGTGGAGCAATCCATATACTCGGTCTTGAAAATCTTGAGTTCCAAGTGGACTCTTGGGCTTCCTATCCCTTGGGCCCACAAAGGATGTTTTGAGCTGTCATTAGGCTTTTTGGAGGTCCTAGGATGATTTTAGGCCTTTGACTCTCCACTGGGGCCCAATTTTCTTGGGTAATCTTTTCAGATGGTCTTTTTGACACGTGGCTTATGTCAGATTTCATTAAATGCCTACAACTATTTTTTGCAAAAACGACGACGATTGTTAATTATTGGCTTATTTGGGGGATGCAAATGGTACCTAGGGGAATGAAATGGAGCCTAGGGGAATGAAACGGCCCCGAGGTTTAATCATGTGCAGTTTGGCTTGTGGCGATGGTCTCTTTGAAGAATGTGAAAGTAGCCTCGAGCTTCTGAAACGTTATTTTTTTCTGCTGTTTCTACTTTAAATGTTCTCGTTCTTCACGCTCCCTTTTCCTATATAAGAAGGCATTCCCTTCAATTTTTTCACTCTATTTCCAGTGAAATCTTTTAGAGTTTGTTTAGAGAGAAAAATTGAGAGTGCTCAGCCTCCTTCTAAAAATTTTTTGAGAGCTTTCATCCTCGCCTTTTAGTTTTGAGAGGGTTCCATCTTTGTTGCTGAGGTTTGCGAGGGCTTGATATCTTGTTTTTTTCTGGTGAGAGGAGGCTTTGTTGGTGTCTCGGCTTGGCTTTTGGTGTTGGCGCTCGGAGGGGTGGTGTTGAAGCGTCTTGCCGAGGAAAGAGTCTAGTTTGAGCCTACTTAGACTTTAGGTGAGTCTATTTCTTTCATTTAATCATGTCTTCGTTCGATAGTTACTGGGATAGACCTAGTAGTGTTAGCGGTAGTAGCGGTGGTAGTGATAGTGGTAGCAGTAGTACCGAGGAAACGAGGTCAGGCACGTCTACTTCTAGGAGTGAAACCCTGGATAGAGCCGAGGTCAGGGAGGGACCATTAGCCATGGTGCCCTATATCCCGGTAGCGGAGTAATATGAAGAGGACTCCTCCTTTAAGGATGAGGTAGACACGGTTTCACTTGATATCAGGAGGGTTATGGCCATAGAGGAGAGGGACGAATGGGAGTTCGCTGCAAATGCAGTCCCAAGTCAACTTAGGGGGAAGGATTTGCAGGTGATCCGAAAGTCATACCGTATCCCGTGCGAGTACGCCTTCCGGTTGGCCAGGGTAGGGGAGAGGGCTTCGATGCCCTACCGAGCCGCGTACCCTATGAATTGTGCGTGTACGAACACCACATGAGGGTCGGGCTACGCTTCCCCCTTCACCCATTTTTCTATGTCGTACTCCGGGACTTCGATATTGCGCTATGTCAGCTAGTGCCGAATTCGGTACGGCTAATAATGGCCTTTTATCAGCGTCTGCTAAGAGGTGGGAGGGCTAATGAATTTGGACGTGTTCAAAGCCCACTTCTAGATTAGTAGACACGGCCAGGCCAGATGGGTTGTGGTCAGTACCTGAGCTAGAAGGAGACTGCTAAAGAAGACCTCGTCATCGATCAAGAGATGGAAGAAAACTTTCTTCTTCTTCCGAGCTGCTGAAGACTTCGGTGTTCCACTCTCATAGAGCCTGGATAGGGCGGGGAAGTGCAAGAAGTCAAGTTTTCTCTGACTTGAGCAAGAAACAGTGGACTCTATGGTGGCCGGGCCATTGGACGAGGATGTCCTTTATGACAATGAAGAATTCGCGAGGCGCAGCCTTTGCCCCTCATGCCTTGAATTCTCTATTGAGAGTGGTAACCTAGTGTCTTGCTCTCTTTATTTATGATTTTTTCATTTTTGCTTTGTTTTTGCCTTAGGTATTGCACTTATATATTTTCTTCTGTTTGTGTTGAGCAGAGATGGAAGCAATTGTGAGGGCTAAAGAGCAGGCGAAAAGGCTCACTCTGGAGAGGAGAAAGGCTGTCGCAGTCGAAACTCTTTGAATTTGGCGATGAGCTCTTTGGATTTTGCTAAATAGCGGGTGATTTTCTCTACTCGGGCCTTGAACTCCCCATTGATTTGGTTCACCACCAATTGCGAGTCATTGTATGCGTCCAAGGCCTCAATGGACAGTACTCTGGCCAGTTTCATCCCGGCCAGCAACGCCTCGTACTTAGCTTCGTTTTTTTAGGCTTTAAATTCCAACCTTAGGGCGTACTCTACGGTGAAGCAGTCCCGACCACTCAGGATGAGCCCGACGTCGTTCCCAGAGTCGTTGGAGAAACCATCGAAGTGGAACGTCCACTGAGAGACTAACTTGGTTTCACCGAGAACCGGGTAGGATACTCCTGACTTGGGAGAGTGGTCTTCACAATAAATTCAGCTAAGGCTTGGGCTTTAATGGCTGTGCGAGACCGATAATGGATGTCTAACTCCCTGAGTTCAACAGACCATTTAACCATTCTTCCAGAGACATCTGGCTTATGGAGCACTTATCGAAGGGGTTGGTCGGTCAGAAGAACAATCGTGTGGGCTTAAAAGTACGGCTCTGATCAGGAAGGCATATACCATCTTCTCCATGGGAAGAAACCTGGTTTCAGCATTGTGGAAGACCTTACTTACATAGTATACGGGTTTTTGGACGCCTGCCTCCTCTCGGATTAGGACAGAGGCCACCACTTCCTGCCCAGCTGAGAGGTTTAGGAAGAGTTCTTCACCGAAAACGGGTTTGGTAAGCAGGGGGCGAACCCAAGTACCTTCTCAGCTCATTGAATACTTATTGGCAGTCCTTGGACTAGTTGAAGTCCTTGGCCTTTCTAATGGCTTTGAAGAATGGGAGGTACTTTTTCGCGGATTTAGACATGAATCGACTCAAGGCAGTTATCCGCTAAGTGAGTCACTGAACCTCCCTCACAGTTCGGGGTGGGTTATCTTTTCGGGGTTTGCCTCTATGCCTCTTTGGATCACTATAAAGCTGAGGAACTTTCCTCTGGTGAACTCAAATGAGCACTTAGCGAGGTTCAGCTTCATCTGGTGGTGCCGAAGGACTTCGAAGGCTTCTTTTAAGTCGGTTTTGTGGTCTTTTGCTCAGACACTTTTTACCAGCATATCGTCTACGTAGACCTCTATGCTTCGACCTATCTGCTCTCGAAAGATTTTATTTACCAATCTCTAGTAGGTTGCTCTAGTATTTTTCAAACCGAAAAGCATGACTTTGTAACAGTAAAGTCTTTGTCTAGTAACAAAGGCTATTTTCTCCGGATCGGGCTTGTATATGAGGATCTGATTATACCCAAAGTATGCGTCCATAAAGGTAAGCAACTTGTGCCCCGATGTTGCATTGACGAGCTGGTCGATCTTTAGCAGAGGAAAACTATCATTCGAGCAGGCTTTATTTAGGTCTTAGAAGTCGATACAGATCCACCATTTACCACTGGCTTTCTTTACCATCACCACATTAGACACCCAGTAGGGTAGTCTGTTTCCTAGATGAAATTGGCTGCAAGCAGCTTATCCACCTCTGCTCGGACAACGGCTTGTCGCTCGGGGGAGAATGATCTCTTCTTCTGGATGACCAGCTTGTGGTTTGGGTCTACGTTCAACAGGTACACTATTACTTCTTGGCTGATCCCTGGCATGTCCGTGGCTGACCATGCGAAAAGATATTGGTTTTCTCGGAGGAGGGCGAGTATAAAAGCCTCGGGGAGGTTGGAACCGATCTGGACGGTTCGAGAGACATCCTCACTGAGAGGGATCGCGATCAACTCCTCCACTGGCTGGCCCCGTGGATTTCTTCCTTCATCCTTAAGATCGTCCAATTCGAGAGAGAGAGCTTCCGTCTTTCTGCCTTCTCTCACAAAGTTCATATAGCAATATCTGAAGATCTACTGGTCTCCCATAATCTCTCCCACTCCCTCTTCAGTGGGGAATTTCACTTTCAAGTGATATGTGGAGATGACCACTCGAAGTTTATTAAGGGTAGGTCTGCTGAGAATCATGTTGTATGACGAAGGCTGTCTGACGATCAAGAAAGTGGTTTGCACGGTGGCTGCTTGTGGAGCCATTCCTGCGGTTACCGGGAGAACTATATTGCCCTCCGCAAACACCGGGTCCCCCAAGAAACCATAGAGTGGGGTGAAAACTGGTTCTAACCGAGAGTCTCCCAGTTGCATTTGTTGGAAAGCGTTGTAGAACAGAATGTCAACCGAACTCCTGTTATCGACCAAGACACGTCTGACTTCGTGGTCGGTTACTAAAAAGGAGATGACCACAACGTCATCATGCGGAGTCTAGACTCCCTCCAGATCTTTGTTCGCAAAAGTGATGGTCATGTCTGCCTTCCATCGCTTGTGGGGTCAGGTGATTGAGGCCACCGACCAAGGGTAAGTCTTTCCACTGTGCCCAGAAGTGCCCTCGGCTGCGGAGTCCCTGCAGATGGTTTTGATGATTTTGGTATAGTGGCCTCTGGTTTCTTTTGGCTGGGCTCCTCGCGGCTCGGCTCAGGACTCTTCCGAGTAGATCACACAGTCCTACTTCAATCGAAAGGGCACTCGGGGCTCCTCCGAGGTCGTTCCGTGAATTTCTCCATTTGGGACCCGGTGAACTCTTTTAACTGCCCCTGCTGGTGAGGGTTTCTATCTGGTGCTTTAATGCCAGACAATTTTCTATGTTGTGCCCGTAGTTCCTGTGGAACCGGTACCACTTGCCTCGGTCCTCATTGAGGCACAGCGGTCTCGGGGGCCACTGTAAGATCGCATTGTCATGGATTTGCATCAAGACGTCGGTCCTAGATGAGTTGAGAGGGGTAAAGTTCCCGAAGGGCCTGGGGGCCCTGGGCCTGTCCTCGCTGAAAAATCGCTTGACAGGTTCCCGGCATGGACTGGCAAGGCCTCTTTTCTTTCTCTCTATGTCCCCTTCCTATTCTCTTCGAAAAGCATGGTCATCTTCCGCTTACATGTACTTTTCGGCTCGGGCCAAAATCTCATTCATTTTGCCGGGTGGTCGCCTGGTGAGTTTTGAACTAAAGATCCCAAACTTTAGCCCGTTCTTGAATGCCAGCATCTGGATGCTGGGGTCGAGGTCGAAGATTTCCTAGGTAGCAGAGTTGAACCTTGAGATGTATGCCCGAAGTTTTTTTTCCCTTCATCTGGACAATGTTGAACAGGGTCTTTTGCTGCTAAAAAAATGTGATGCGAAGGCGTAGCTTAATTCTTTGAACGTGGGGATGCCCCCTGGTTTCAAACTAGAATACCACGTCAGAGGGAAGGCTCAGCACATCACGGGATCGGAGTGTCTGTGGAGTGTCATTGTGGTTTTATAGCGCCAGAGGTAGTCCATGGGGTCGGTAGAACCATCGTAAGGTTTGATCTAAGCATTCGAAAATTCGACGGGATGGGGGCCTCGAGACTTCTTGAGTGAAGGGTGGGTTCTGAACGTTGAGCTCATCCATGACACTATGGTGCCAGCCTTTGAACGCTTCGTTGATCCTTCCCTCCATGTCCTCTATTCGTTTGTTAAGACTGATACTGCTTCTGGATGAGGGACTCTCTTTAGATTTGGTCGCACGAGGTTGGGAGGAGTCAACCGTGGAACAGCCGTCGACGGGGAACCTATGGCTAGCTGAACCTGTGCGGCTGCGATCCTACCGATGAGGTGTAGGTGAAGGCTGGTGAGCCCTTTGGCGGACCTCGGCGGCCATATTGGTTACTAATTGTGAGAGCTCCATGAACTGTGCTTGGAGCATAGCCATGTTGGGATACGCATTGGACTCGACAGGGGATCTCGACCCAGACCGTTGGGTACGGGTGCTAGTCCCAGCTGCTTCCTTACCGGCGTCCTTGGCGGCGTTTTTAGGTGGCATGGCAACAAATGAGTTCTTTAAGCTTCTTCACTTTTACTGTTAGCGAGAGATGGTAGTTTTCCCATAGACAGCGCCAATATGTTGTTGCCAGAAACGTGCTACTGAGCTGGATACGGGCCTAGGGGACCTGCACAGGGAAACGGGGTAAGCTGAGGCGGCCCTTGCGCTAAGGGCGATGGTGACCTGGGGGTCCAACTGCACGGGCCTGCGCTGTCCTCCTGTCGCCTCGTTGCCTTGGTTTGGGGCTGTCAACGCATCACCTTGCTGTCTTGGTTTAGGGCTGTCAACGCGTCACCTTGCTGTCTTGGGGTGGGGTTGTCCACGTGTCGCGTCTTTATCGAGTGTGTGTTTTTTAGGTGTATCAAAGCTAAATAATTTAAGTCATAATTAATAATGAATTTTAAAGCTAAAATCAAGTTTTTAGACTAAATTAAGCTTCTTAGACATCCTTTTTCAATTTATGAGCTCTGGTTCTTCTAAAAAACTTTTTTTTTTTATATATATTTGGCCTAGCTTTCATTTTAAAAACTAGCCAAACGGTACCTTAGTAATTGTAGGTGACTTACTTTATAAAGTTAATAAAACAGGATGTTTCATGTTTGTCTCTGATAAATGTGATGGAAATAAAAATTTGACAAATAATTCATTTGAAACTCATTTATTTAAATGTTATTTTTTATATTTTCTTAAGTCCAAATTAAGTAAAAAAAATTAAAATACTGTCCTTCAAAATTTTAAAATTCAAAATGTACCCTTATGATTAATCTGAGTGGAAGAACCCACAATGTGTGTCATACTTTTGGCTGTAACCTGAAATTATCCCGTTCTATTTTCATAAAAAGAGAGGTAAAAGGGCAAAAAAGAGTGATTAATGCTTTTCTTTTCTCTTTCAATTATTAGTAAGACTACTGTAAGAAGCTTGGCTTCTGCCACGTAGCTGTGCTATGGGCCGAAGAGAAGCGACCAGCTAATTAAATGTAGGGCCCAATATGCGTCCATCAACCTATTCTACTAGCAAAGTAGTAATCCATAATTTTGGTTCAACGTCCATATGTCAAAATATTGTGGATGTGTGGTCCCCATCTCTCAATCGCCATCTGATTAAGACTGGAGGATGAAGCTTTTTGGTACTCGTATGAGTGAGCCCATACATGCAGCCTCATCTCTTTGAATTCAACCATTAAACGCATGAAAGTCACGATATAAGAAAAAATCTTACATTTAAAAAAAAAATACATATATACCCTCTAATTTCACAAATGTTTCTCTACCGTCTTGACTTTTTAATTTGTATTTACCTATCTTCAAGATATTTGATGGTACAATGTGGTCTTTCCGTTGAAAATCATCATAATTAGGCACCTTTTCTCATGAATTCATGAGATATTCGTCATTTCTTCTTGTGAATAACTCAGCTCCCCTTCATTTTTTTTTTGTTGAAAAAAGAAATTGCATGAAAGGAAAATTAAATCCTTCCAGTTCGAGGGATACAACCTCCCCAAACATAAAAAAAAAAAAACCAAGATCAATAATACCTTAGAAAACAAAATAGCGTTACAAGCGAGTTTGCCCTCTTTTTTGCCATTGCGTTTGTCATCCTATTAACTTCCTTGAAGCAATGACACACCTCCAATTTTTTAAAAGATTTTGTGAGAAACCTGCGGTTAAAAATAGAAATTTCGTTAGAGTGAAAATCTGTGTTTGTGTCTGTATCTATAAAAGGATTAACGATGTTTTGAGCATCTACTTAGATCAAAAAATTTGAAATAAAAAGATTTTTAACAAGATGAAAACCATCTCTAAAGTTTCAAAATTCATTAGAAAGATTATTAGTACAACCCATGCTTCTAACGCAACCCGAAATCTACTTTCCATTAATCTCATAAAACACAACCAGACTTGACACAAATAAAATTAAAAAAATATATATTTTCGAATTTATACAGATCCAATCAAAATCAAAAAATCTTTTATCCTTACCCTGCCAAAGCAGTGCAACGAGCAATAAAAAGAGAGCTCCAAAGAACATTGAGATAGATGAACCCAATTTTGGAACAATTAGCATGTAACCACCCAATCAAAATGAACTCATTCATTTTTCACAAACAAATTTGAATGGAATGATTGCATTATACCGAAATAAGCATTTCAAAGTAAAGTAGATACAATTTAAAATATAGACATTTATAAAACCTCAAGTGTATAATTAACTTTTGTCTCGTGAAGGATTCAAGTAATCTAGTTGTTCCTTAGGTGAGAAAATACAAAACAAACAAAATGAAAAGTAATTTGATTTTGACATTTAACCTTAACCTTAACTTTCAGCTTTACGCTTATATATTAAAAGGAGTGTTTGTACTTTGTACTAATGATTAGGTTTTTAGGTGATGTTATTGGTATTGTAAAAATTATTGTTGACACTTTTGTTTTGTTTTGGATTATTAACTTATGATAATGTTTATAATTAAATTGTATTTTCATAATCAATTAATTTCAATTAAAATTATTATTTTTAAGTTAAACAAAAAAAAAATTAATAAAACCATCCTAATTTTTTTCCTAGTGGAATTGCATGTGAGTTTCAAATAAAAACTATAATCATTTAGGGTGTGATAGGTAAATAGTTAAAGTAAGAAAAAGAAATAGAAAGAGAGAAAAAAAAAAAGGATGAAAAATACTTTATAATATTTGATAGAAAAAAGAAAAGTGAGGAAAAACTCCACCTTCCATTATTCCACTTTTCTTCTCCATCAGATAGAAATTACGTTATGCTCTTCCAACTTCGGAGTGATGTTCGTGTTTCTTGTTAAAGAAATTGATGCTTTTGTTTCCATCTTTCCAAATGTAAATCCTTGATTTTGAAATGGTCTTTACAATTTAATCCCTCTTATTTGTGTATGTTTAAGAGAATTTTTCAAACAGTTTCTATGGTTAAAAAAACAAAAATTATATTAAACACTTATTTTTTAACTATATTTTTTAATGAATCAGAAACTGCAAATAACTTTAAAAAACTATTTTAAACTTAAAATTAAAAATTGAGTTTTGTAACTTTTAATCTCATAATCAGTTTTGATAATATTCATGCTCATAAATTACCGTTTTGTGGCAAATATATTTATACC
This sequence comes from Bretschneidera sinensis, assembly GCA_023935145.1. Classification (NCBI taxonomy): domain Eukaryota; kingdom Viridiplantae; phylum Streptophyta; class Magnoliopsida; order Brassicales; family Akaniaceae; genus Bretschneidera; species Bretschneidera sinensis. The sequence continues at coordinate 142,367,780 of CM043697.1, forward strand.
ATTGCTACTATATAAATTACCAATTATTATCTTCATATTTATTTAATAAAATTATTAGTATTATTATTATTAATTTAATTATTCATAAATCTTATTATTTTAATTGTTTATATTATTTTATGAATAAAATTAATATATTTATATTGTACAAATAACAAGCTAATTTAATTAAAGAAAGATTTCTAAATAATCAAATAGTACTCGTATACCTTTTTAATAATTTTAATATTTAAAAACAGTTTTACAATTTATTTACTAAATATATAAATTAATTTGATAATATTTTTAACACAATTTTTATCAAACACCAAATAACTTTTAATTTCACAATATTTTTACATATGATTATTTTATTGAATCTTTACAACTGAATCAAAAGTTAAACTAAACCAATTTTTACTGTACCTATTTTTTCTTTCTCCCCTTCCGGACTTGGAAAAAATGTACTAATAAGTTTGGGCTGTTTGTCCTAATTTAAAGGCCTTTATTATTTTTTTTTGGTTTTGAATTTTTGAGGCAGAACCAAAAATCCATTTAAAATGGAACAAACGTGGGCCAACCCCTTATTTTGAAGCATAGCTCGACCCCTGGCTTATTGGGCTGTGCCCCTACTCCCTTGCAATGTTTATGATAATTGGGTTAAACCGTAACAATTTACAAAATGTAGTGCTAGTATTAGTAACTTTGAAAGTATACAGTTCATAAAATAATGCAATTTGTTCAAGCCATGGGCTACACCTTTTGCCTTTGAATTTTGAAAGCTCCAAATAGAAGGAACTCTGACCTGATGTAAAAAGAGAAAAGTTTCTCAGTGGGGGGATTCAATGGTTATTACATTGGAAAGCGTGCAGATTTCGCTGGCTCGGCTTATAAGCTTTGTTACCGACTTCTGTGCTTATTAATTAGAATTAATTTATTTATAAACGAATTGATTTTATGTTTGATTAAATAATTAAAATATATAATTTATTTACTAATGAGTTTTATTAAAATTAAATAAAATTTATATAAATTCTATCAATTTAATAAACTTACATGTAAGTTCTTATAAATTTTAAAGATAAACTTATATTTCTCAATTACTCTATTTTTAATTTTTTTTTTATTATCTTCCCTACTTCCATAACACAATCTACCGCTTGCATGGAGCGATTAACATATAGCTTCATTCTCTCCACAAATTCTGGCTCCCTCTCTAACCCTCAATCTCTCTCTTTGGACTTTTTATGTTCTTTCATGTAGTATAAAATTAAAGATTCATCAACTCTCAAAGGGCCATGCCCTTTACTTTCTCTGTTGCTATATACGATATTTGTGGAATAAAACTCTCTGGGGAGATTTGGCTATACATGAATTATAAGGATTTGCTTATTGTCTAAAACTATAATTCTTCAAATTGTGAAAAAGGTTATCTATCATAGGCAAAAGATGCTGCAACAATCTGATCAGGCATCATAACTCCGGTTTTGGGTAAGACATTTTACTTTGTTAAATTGGGTTATAGTTGTTAGTTCACTAGTTGATGTAATTATTGCCTTAACAATATATAGGAAACGAACTAATGATGTTGGTTTTAGTGACTACAACTTCACTGAAAAGTTATGCTCTAAGCTTGTTTATGACCGTTGGAATTAATTTAATTATTATGAATTGCATCTTTCATTATGAATGTGATATATAAATGCATCTCCTGAATTATGTTATGCAATGGGCCAAATGAGTATTTTTCTAACATTAATTTTATTGTAAATGAATCTCAGTTTGGATTCTAACAATTTTTCATGGACTTTATCTTTTTAGTTATTTGAAGAAATTATAGATCGTGAGATATTCCATAAAGTTTGGAGGGTTACTTTGCCTTGTAAAAAAGAAAAACAAGTAAAAAAAACAGACAATGATATCAAAAATGTTATAAAATCATATAATAATGTTAATGGTATTCAAATAAAGTTTATGAAATTAATTAAATTATTATTTATTCTAAATACAAAATTCATTTCAATTCTACTGTTTAAATAAAACTATATTAAATATGAAAATTCATTTGCAAATGAGTTCTAGATTCAATTCTATAATTAAAGTTATGCTAAACAATGTGTTAAAAAAATAAAAAAGTTATATGTACCTTCTATGTTAAATTTTTAATTAAAATAAATGGACATGAAATAGTACTTTTATTCTTTTAAATTATTTAAATAACAACATATGTGTCAAGTAGGGGTGAGTATAGAACCCGATTGACCCGTGGACCCGACCCAAACCGATATAATGGGTTGGGTTGGGTTGAAATTTTTTTGAACCCGGTGGGTTTGGTTAGGTCATGGGTTCAAAATTTTCAAACCGATCCAAACCGGTAACCCGGTCAAATATATAATTATATTTTTTTATGTATATTGTATTTATTGAATATAAAATTGTGTTTAAATAATTATAGTATAATGAATGAGTAAAATTATATGTAGCACCGTCCAAATCCAAGCAGCCAAACAAGACATAGCTTGTTGTAATTAGATAAGAGAATGATGGGTATTTTGGAAAAAAAAATTACAATTCACTAAACCTAGCCTCTTTGATGGAGAATTTCAGTCTCCTCATTATCTCTTTCTTTGTTTCTTTGTGGGGGCTGTGGAAGCTTGGTGAGAGAAAGCCAGAGAAAGCCAATTAGGTATGCACTATGTAGTACTATGCAGTCTTCTTTTTCCTTAGAAAGTGCTGGCTTATTTTTGCACTTTTATGCAGTGTTGGCCTGATTTGGTAAAGTATATTTGTTAAGTTTATGTAGTGTTAATACTGCTTAGCATTGATCTTGTAATTGTTATTGATTAATGTTGGATATTTATCATATCACTACTAATTTCCCGAGGAACAGATTTGTTTCTGAATGACTGAATCAGAATATGGATCTAGAGGATAGGACTTGAGAAAACTGTTTTCTGTTGTTCTGCAGTAACTGCATGTCAACCACCTTTCCCTACACAAGGCATTAGATCGAGCTGTCGGAGTCTCGTTTGTGTTTTCACTTTTGAGTTTGATGCTGTCAAGAGAAATATGTGGTAATTCTCTTGACAAGGGGTATAGTCATGTTTGTTGAGATATTTTATGACTACTTTGGTTCTGAATGTTTGAGGTCTCATGAGCAATTTTAAATGGTAAAGTTTCATGGCCATGTTACCTCCTGAAGGATGGGCTGATGGGCTAATAACATAAATAAAGATGGACACGCTCATGAAAGGAGAGTAGTAATAGAGTATGGTATAGATCAGTTCAGCTTTAAGGCTCTCTTTTGTGGCACAAGATTGGTTGCGAGCTTCACCAATACCAATCCATGTTGAAGAGAGTTTGGAAGAGCTTGAGAAATTTGAATCAGGTAATTAATTTTTATAGTTTCATTTTGATAATTTTATTGGTTACATGTTCTTTTTTTTCCATGTACTGCTGTATCACTTATTTTTTTTAGAGTTAAAGGTTTAACGATGGATCTATTTTCCCTAAATATTGATGGAATACTTCCATATTTTGGTAAGTTAGTTTGTGTGTGTGTGTGTGTGTATATATATATATATATATATATATATATATATATATATATATATATATTCTTCCTAAGAATCCTAAAAAAAATCAATTTTAGCTTTCTATATTTTCGTTTACTTTATGGTTTTTATCTGATATATACGTATGACATTACGTAAGAATTAGATCACGAAGACTTTAAGGCTGGTTTACAATCATTCTACAAAATTGAGAGTTTTGATGTGCTGTATGCTAGAAAGTGTTTGTTATGCTTCTAGTCATCTCGTTTGGTTGGTGAATTTTGGTGTGCTGTATGTTAAAAATGGTATTTATTAATGCTTGTTTTCATAACAATATCCAAGATGTTAACAAAAGTATTGAATATTAGTTTATATAAAGCTGATGCACATAATTTTTATTTGCAATATGTATGGATTTGGTTTTGGATTTAGTATAATATTTTTTTTGTTATGTAATATATATGATTTAATTTTTTAGTAGAAAAAATATATCAACCCAGTGACCCAAACCGACTCAAACCGATTAGAATAGATTGAATTGAGTTGAGGTTGGATGGGTTCTTGGGTTGGGTTGGGTTGGGTTGAGATTTTTTTAACCCGGTATGAATGGGTTGGATTGAATTTTTAGGCTAAACCGACCCAAACTGACCCATATTCACCCCTAGTATCAAATATCTAAGTCAAATATTGAGGGATCCAAGAATTCTAAGTAATAAAATGAAGTTTGTAACAATTTAATCATATATTTCATCTAGTTTTGGAAGGACACTAAAGTAAATGATAATAGAAGATGAGAGAATTTTGAAGGATATATTTTTTCCCTTTCTTTCTTGATGCAAACATAAGTATCAATTATTGCGATATGTAGATTTTGTTTTTTCATGTGACGTACTCGTGTAACATAAAAATCTAACTTTGTATAATACAAACAATACAAATTGATCATTTTGATATTATTGTTTATTTAGAAAAAAAGAAAAATAATTAGTTTTTTTTTAAAAAACGATTAGTTTTTTTTAAAAAGTGTAATATATTATAAGTGATAATAATAAAAAAGTGATATTGATTTAGAATTTTAACAAAGTAAAACTTGAGCTAGTAAACTAAAACTACAAGAACTATCTCATTATCCAATCCAAAATTTTACGTGATGAGATAGGAATTAGGATCAAATTTTGGACGATAGTTAAAAAATATGAAGTGGGGACCATTCCCTGCATCAGAGAATCCGAGACAATGAACTCCTTTTGTAGACGATAAACGCCACGACTCCAAAGATATGCACGATGACGTGGCTACAGATAAATAGTTTAAGCTCTCATGGTGGTGGGGTGTGGGCAGTTCGATGGTGGAACCCATGTCGGTTAGCAACGACCTCAGTTGAAACTCTAACCTACCCTTTGATGCGACGATCTTGAAAATGTGAACGTTGTACGTTTGCGAGCCAGTCAAATATTATATAAAAAACATGACAATGACCGAATGTGGGTCCCAAAATATAGTTATCAATCTTTTAGTCATGGGACATTGATTGGTTCGATCTCTTTCTTGAATTTCTTGATCAAGCTTCTACGGACTAAATTTTAATATTTCTTGAATTTCGTTGTTTGCCTTGATTATTTTTTAACGCGATATTTTAAATAATTACCCTTATAAAATCATTTATTTACTTATTTTTTTATGCTGTCTTATATTAATTCTTAATTGAAATAAGGATAAAAATATAAAAAACAAAATTAATCTATGTGATTCTTTGGGTTTGTAAATGAAGAATTTTAATCCTTTTAACTTTTAAGGCAACGGATTCTAGCTTTTGGCCTATTATTGGAACCCATTGTCTTCATGGAAATGGACTGAGATGAAGTGGAATTGAGTTCTGTTTGATTGGCATTTGATATGGAATTGAATTCATACGTAATCCCATTAAATTTATTTGTGAGATTAAGCTTGGTGAGATTATTGTTTTTTAAGATAAATTTATATTTCTTATTTTCTATTATTTTCAATATTACTTTTTCCATATAAACCAACAACAAAATAATATTATAAGAATAATTACACGACACTGCTTTTAAATTTGTTGAAATGACACGAAAATACCAAACATTTTAAAACCTACCATTCAACTCAAAACTTCAATTTACACCATTAAGCAGCTAAAAAATGAATTTATTTAAAAAATCGAAATTTAGACTGAATATTACTTTTCATGATGACTAAAGTACCATTAGGTATCATAAATGTTACTTTTAAAAAATAAAAATATTAGCGATGAAACATATTTAACAAGGAATTTTTTAGGAATTTTTTTAAAAAAATTATTATTATTCTTTTTTGAAAATTATTAAAACCATATTTTAAATGAATTTATGTTATATTATATGGTATAAAACAAAATATACTTCGTATATTTTATATTTTAAAAATATTATTATATCATTATCTATCGCATTCTCCAATAAATGAAAATAAAAGACAATTATAAAATAAATTAAATATTTTAAATAAAAAATTTATTGATATGTTTTTTAATAAAATTAAATGATTTAACATATCAAATAAATAAAAATATCAAATAAAATAAAAATCTAAGATAAAATTTTATATTTTAAAAAATAAAATAATTAAATATTTTAAAAATTTATGTTATAAACAGTTTTAAAATAAATAACAACCAAATAAAATTTTGATTCTTACAAAAGAATTCATTTTATGAACTTTCACTCTCATCTTCTGTTCAAAGAGCGCGAAGGAGATCTGAGGTAATCAGGTCCCTAACTGTAACTGATGCCCATTTATTTATCTCTTTATTATAGCTCGAATATCATTTATGGAGTATTTTTTTATCCCGATATAATTTCAATGCTGAATTAGTTGGAGTTGGTTGCTCTTCCATCTTCTGTCAACTCTATCAATGCAAATCAGGTACTCTTTTTTTTCCCGATTTCCTTTCCCCTTATCGTTTATTGTCTGAATTTACGTTGTGGAGAATTAGTATTGTTATCTATTATGTAATGGAATCTTAGATCCAGAATGAGGGAGGATGGTATCTGATTTGAATTCCGTTTCTGTGTGATTGATTCCTTAAGCTTGCGTATACCATTTTTTCCTGGAAAAAAAGCAAATTAAGGGTGAAAAAAAATCGTATTTAATTCAAAATCTAATATGGTTATTTAAATTTTAAAACCATTAAGCAGGAAAACAGGTTATTTAAATTCACCGATACTGAATTTGGTGATCCATGTCTATGATTGGCATTCTTAGTTTTATGTTCTTTTTCTTACGGAAGGTGTGTACCCTTTTATTTTTATTTTTTTATTTCCAGTATTTACCTCTTGATCCAGGAGATAGCTCAAAGAAGGCTAAGGTAGACGTTAGGATGTAGTTGGAAGACTCAGTAGTATCTAAAACTGAGGTATGGGTTTTTATGGGGCAAATTGGAGAAAAGGCTTCCATGCAGTTGACCCAACTAGCTCGGAATTAAGGCGGTTGAGTTGAGTTGTTTTTCTGTTAACCATCTTTGGGGCAGAAAGCTTTTGTGGTACTTATTTATGGTTACATGTTGAGCAAGACAAGCTTGGTTTTATCTTTCCATTTGGCTAAAAGATTTCTGCTGTTACTAGTGGAATTCTCAAATCAAGTAATCAGGGTCACTTATTGATTGATATGCTGGAGGTGGTGTTTGAAAGCATGTCTGCAGGTTGTGTCATTCTAAGTTTTTGTGGGAACACAATCCTCTTTATTTAGTTCATGGTTAGATTAAATGCCACAATGATAATTTTGAATTTGAATATTCTCCATTTAATGATATGACATTCATTCTCACCTCCATTTCAATTTTCAAATGGAGAAAATCATGATCCGTTTGTGTGGGTGTTCTCATTTTCAAGTTTCTTCCTATTTTTGTAGTATGTTGTTAGTTGACCTATAAGTTCTTAGGGAGTTAAAAAGTTCTTCAGCATAACTACTTTAACAATCGTGCTCCTAGAATTCTAGTATCTACTTCAACTACTGAACATTTTGCCACCGGAGAAATTTTGCTGTCACTTTTCATGTCCCAAAAGATCTGATGACAAATTCAGTCTGGGCCATGTGAATGTTTTGCACTGTGATCTATTTAGTTGCCAGAACATTCTGTGTATCTGGCTGGTTGCAAAGATGGCCGTGACAACATGAGATTTTTTTTTTTTTGGGGCGGGGGTCAATGCTTTATTTCTACTTACAGAAAACATCAGATTTTTCCTAATATTTGTGGTGTATGTATCCAGTCCGATTTGTATGGTACTGGGCTACTACATAAGTGTAAGAATATCCGTTAAGCAACCTCATTTTATTCAATGTTGTAGGAACCTACAGCCATGAGTTTATGAGTTTTTGTGCACTAGAACGATTGATATCTTGCAAAGCTAAATTTGTAAATATTGCGAGTTTGTGCTTTGGATTCCAAGTGCCATAATAAACAAATATAGGTGCCTTCTTTTTCCTTTGAGGGGCTGAAGGGCGGGGGAATCGCATAAACACGGTAGTTGTGGCCTCCATTTTATGGCAAAATGGCATGACATGTGAGACAAAGGGGATGGTTTTTGGATTCGTACTCTTTAACTTGGAAGAGAAGAGCTATCTTATAAACTATCTGGAGGAGTTCTAAATTGTCGGGTCCTTGTATCAACTGATTATTTCTAACAGCAAACTGCAGAAAACCTTGATGCTACCACGCCATGAGCTTGCTGGATGGGCATAGCATATGCATACAGCAGTGTCTTTAAATTGTTTCTTCAGCAGTGCTTGTTCAATATGAGCTCATAAGTTCTGACTGTTGTGATATAACAGGCTACAAGGTTCAAAATTGCAACTCCAATTTGTAAGTCTAGTTGTGAGTGCCTCTGTAAGGTGACTAAACCATTTTCAAACTCTTTCTTAGCCCTCATAATAAAAGTACATTAAAAAGAAACTTGCAGGATGTAAATGGTAGGTGGACTAAAAAATGGCTGAACCACTTTCATCTCTCTCTCTCTCACTTGCTCTTCCTTTGGGTGCCATCAACTTGACTTGCTTATATTGTTACTAGCTTTGCCATATTTCTATGTTAATTTAATCTTTCTGTTTCTTTGATATGTCTGGGCAGAATACCTGTGTTCAATCCTCCTTTAGCAAATCCTATATTTTAAGGATGGTGTGGTGTCAAACCTCACCGCGTGAAATACATGCGTGGATCTTCACTATGTCTACAACTACCAGTGTGCTAACGAGGATCCCTTTGGCAAGGTAATGGCTGGGATTTTTACATCTACCAGAGATGGCATGGATGTCAGATACGAAATCAACCTCTAAAAAATTAGTTAGGAGATAGCTACTAGAAATCTCCCCAACACACCCCCCCTGGCTGCTTGCATATAATATACTTTTGCTTAAACATCTGTTACTGGGTTTCCATTGTGTGTAATAGGAGTTAATAATAGTTATGTACTGTATGAAATAAAAGAATACTTCTGCTTCCTATCTTATAAATCAATAAAGTATTTCCAAGAACATGATTTGCTTTGCAATTTCTTGACAAACGGGATGTTTGCACTCATTTAGTCAGTTTATATATTGTAGTCTACCCTTGAAACTCAACGTCAAAAAGTTGTCAATGAAGTTGCTCAGTGATCGTTGTTAAGTAGGACAGCTTCTAGATCAGCCCTCTCTCCTGGTCTCGAGTCATCCTTGTCTCCTGCAGCCAGAGTCAGCTCCTCTGCCCTCTTAGCTTGCAGCTTCCAGTCTGTTTGAAACAACGTATACAGCATCATGCACAAGCAGGTGATCTGTGCTGCTAGAAGCCCAAACCATAGGCCTCGGAAACCAACTTTGAATTGGAAAGTTGTGAGAACTGCAACTGGCAATCCAACGAGGTAAAAGGAACATAAGTTGATGCGTGCACCGTCTTTAGGACGTGCAGTCCCTGTTAAGACTCCACAGGCTGCTGTTTGCGGACAGTTGCCTAGTTCACATAACCCCAAGATTGGAAGTGCAGCTGAGATTAGTTCAAGAATTTGTTTCTCATCTGTGAACAACTTTCCCCACACTGATCTCAGTGCACTCATGAAAACAGAGAACGAGAGACCAAAAGCAAGTGCCAGAATGAGACCAATTATGGCTGTCATCTGGGCACGGGATGGTTGGCCGGCACCCAATGCTTGGCCAATGCGTGTCGATAAGCTGGTGCTTATCGCAAACGGGAAGATATACAACAACCCCGTTGTTTGTATGAGGATGCCCATGGCTGCCACACTAGCCTTTGGATTGCTGAGTAAACCGCAAAGAAACAACATTATCTCATACCACCACCACTCCAAGCATACAGAGACAACACTAGGCAGTGATAAGGCTAGCAATGGCCTCCACCCTTGAAATAGTGAGCGGATTGTAACCCCATGCCAAGGTTTTAGTGCTGTTTTTGACATGAACACATAAATTACCAAACCCAGGTTCAGATTTATTGTATTAGAAGCCAGAGCAAAAGCAACACCTTTAACCCCAAACTTGAAGTGTATGACAAACAGGTAGTTGACCAGAGGGTGGAGAAGGACTGCACCTATTGCAAGTATTGTAAGAGGGGAGGTCAAGCCTTGTGTTCTTAAAAAGGTCCTCATTGGATGAAGGATTGCTTGAGCTATCAATTCAGGTATGGTGAAGGCCATGTAAACTTTAGCAACTTTTGTGATATCTGGATCTTGACCTAGACGTAGAAAGATTTGTTCAATGTTTAGCCATAAGATTGAGATGGGTATTGATACAAGTAAGAGGAGACACAACATTTTCAGGTAGGTTTGGCTGAGAACTGACCATCTCTTGGCTCCATAGGCTTGGCCACATATTGGGTCCATTCCCATTGCTAGGCCTTTGAGGAGTGATATGCCTGTTATATTTCCAAACCCAAGTGCTAATGACCCTCCAGCTAACTCCACTTTCCCTAGATGACCCAAAAACAGCATTGAAATCACCGATCTTGAAAATAGAAGCAATGTTGTCATCACTATTGGGCCTGCAATCTTTCCCAGCGAGACTACCTCTTCTCCAATCTGCATGGAATTGACGTTGGTTAATGGTGTTATATATGTCAAAGCCGATCAACGCCCAAAGTAAGATAATTTATGCACAAGAGGGCTGTTAGTTTTCAGTGTCAATTGCGTAATATGCGTGCGTTCACTCGTGTGCGTATTTTATACGAACGACTGTGTTGTGTTAATTATATCAATCGCGAATGATTCTTTGTGAAGAATCATATGAGCAAGTACAAGAAAGTCACATGGCCAGTTGGTTAAAATTTCAACTTTTACTCATCTCGTTAATATTAAATTGCAAGTGGCCAAAAAGTGAAGCACTAAAAGGGATTTTTTGAACTGGGTAAGGTATAATACAAAAGAAGTTTGAGAATCTCAACTTTTTCTAAAAGCCAAGCCTAAGGGGGGGAAAGTTTGTTTATAATCCGGCCCTGTCATGTGATGGATTCCAACTTAGTCTACCATGATTTTAGACAAGTGTTTGATTTGTAAGTCAAAACTCTTTGCTAGGCGATGCTTATGAACTCGATTATAATGGGTAATTGAGTTCTTTATTAAAAGGGAAATAAATAGATTAAATGATGTTTTTACATTGTGTAGTTTATTTATCAAGTCAAAAAAATATTAAACAAGAAGAAAAGTTCAAAGAGATTCATAAGGCACATCCTATAAGTCACTCAATTTTCAAGCTGATAGTGGGCATGTCCTTAATTTATAAACAGTCTGTCCTATTATTTATAATTACCAATGCACACAACCTAAATGGGTTTATTTCATTATTTAGTTGGTAAAGGCCAAAGAAACAAAAATCAAATTAAAGTGAGAGGCAAAAGATAATATCAAGAAGTTGCTCTGATAAATAAATATAATAAAGAAACAGATAATCCATTTTCATCATTAAGCAAGCCCAATAAAACAATTCAAAGGCAATCTTTGTTGCTCAAAAATATAAACCAAAAACAGGTACCCTGAACTTTTCTTAAAATGGGTTTCTGTCATTATTATTTATAAAAAAAAAAAATCATAATATAAGTTTAAGAATCAAATAGAAGTGATGATAAATGATACAAGAGTTACACTAACAAGATCATCTATTTAAGAGATATAAGTTGGATTCTCCTTTTCCACCGATGTATATAAAAAAAATCCAACTCATTCCTCAATCTTCTTGAGCAGAAAGTTAATACAGTAACTTTTTTCTACTGTAGTTTAAAAATATCATTGCCATTTATATTTTTCAACAAAACAGTCAAATCATTAAATTTGGAAAAAAAATACCAGTTTTCTTTTTCAACATAAACTTATTTTTCACATGTGATTAAGAGCAAAACTTCTACTCTCCATCCCCTCCTAAAAAAATACCTTAATGTTATATACTCAGTAGAATCAACAAGAGAAAAAAAAAATCACGCGCACACAGGAACACACATAGAAAGAAAGAGACTTGCCTCGTTTAATGGCAGCTGATGAATAAGAGCATTGACGGGTAGACGACGAAGAATCCCATGTATGAATTTGCCTTCAGTACTTCTTCCTCTCATTGTCTCCTCATTGTAATTTCCATCCTTTGAAATCAAATGGTCACCATTTATAATTCCTCGAGATTCCGTATCAGTAGCGGAGCACATGTTTATCCAAAGTTTGGGATGCTGACACAGAGACAAAAAAACCTTAAAAACAACACCAAAAAATAAAAATAAAAGACCAGTTGCGGAGAAGTACGGTCGAGATTAAATAACTTACAATGAGAAAAAAAATACCCGTCAAAATATTAATAATAAATAAAAACACAATTGATAATGATCTGCCACATAATTCATGGTATATAAATTTTGTTATAAGATATAAATAGACGAACCTTATTGTTGGTGGTTTTGGATTTTTGCTCCTCGGCTACCATGGCGATGGAAGTATTTTACCGCAGAGAAGATGGAAAGAAACAGAGAAAAAATGGTGCATTGGAAAAAGGAAACAATGCTTCAACTTACATATCCCTAGGCCTTGAAAATATATAGTCTAATTGATGTAATAGTTTAATGTGTAGTTTTTTTAATATAAATTGGTTTAATGTGTGTGTTGAATGTTTTGTCCACTTTTTTTTGCTCTAGCAGTTTAGCCCAGGGATTTTCTATCGTCTTATGTAATGTCAAGCACCTAAAAAGAAATAATAGACTAGTGAACAAAAGTTAACTGAGTACTGAAAGTAGGAAAATGAATTTCTTTCTTTCTTTATTTTATTGGGAAAATTATATTTTCCTCCCCATATTATGACCTAACCTATATATGAGTAGAGGTCAAACTTTTAATTCATATTCGTTTTAGACTCGTTACCCGTCCGTTAAAACAAAAAATGAGTTTTTTTAGCCTTTACCCGTTACTCATAAGACCCGACCGGCATCCAACTCGGGTTTCTATTTTCTCATCTAAATAGATGATTTTTTTGTCAATACCCGTTTTTGTCTCGTTATCTGCCCGTTAAAACACGAATATAGGCATGAAAAATAAGACCCGTTAGGAAACGATATTTTTTAGCCCGTACCTGTTAACCCGTTACCTATAAGACCCAGTCTGACTCGCCTGTTTTCTATTTCTACATATGAGGATTTGTAGTTTTAAAACCTAAAAATACTCTTTGTCTTATTCATAGCTTGATTTAAGATAGCAGATACCTCCACAGTTAAATCCTGATTAGTCAAATCTATTAACTTTGGTCAATAACCACTCCACGTAAACATTTATTTGAAAATAAACCCATAGTATCCATTAAGGGTTTTAATCCCTTATACTTGGTTTAAAATGACATTGACCTCCATCTTTCCCAAAAGCCCCTTCCTCGTAAGTAACTATTGTTCTTCACCCATAAATTTTCTTCTTCTTTCTTCACTTAGTCACCCATAAATCTTTTTCTTTCTTTTTCTCGATAGATTTGGGGAAAAAGTGCTATGGAAAAATCGACAACAAGTCTTTCTTCTCTTCTTTTCGCTAAATCTGAAAGGGAAAAATGATCTTTAAGGTCTAAGTTGTCGCTAGCACGAAAACACATGAGCAAGCAAAAGGCTAAAGCTTGAAAACTGTAACAGTTTCTAGTTGAAGGCTTTGTTATTAAGTTTAATTACTTTAGTTTTACAAATTTACGACGCTTTTTAAGTGCTGGTGTATGGAATATCTTCTCCTAATTTGTAAGGGGAGGACATAACTAATTAGTAACAAAGGGAAAAAAAAAAGATTTACAGATAATGGGTGAAGAAAGAAGAAGATTTGTGGGTGAATAAAGAAGAAGAAAGCCTCTACTTCTCCTTCAACATCAACAAAAACTCTTCTCTTTTCTTCTTTTTGACAACAACTCATTCAACCATTCACTCAAAACGAGTACATTTCTCGTAAACGGATTTTCAAGATCAGGCACATTGTAATATTACCATTTCTCCAAGTTGTTGTGTTCTCTTCGTCAAAAAACCAATGCAACCAAGACGGATCAGAGAGAACCCAATAATTTGCAAGTAATTTCATAAAAGTTTGCAAGCTTTATTCTTTAATTAAGGTGTCAATTTTTCGTTAATGTGATTAGGAATTAGGGTCTTCTTAGATTTTTATTTCAAAGATGAACTGGCGTGAGAGATAGAGAGGGGAAGAGAGGAAATGCGAGATTCAGATTAAGTATTGACTATATTCTATCTGTGATATTATATATGAGGGCAATAACATTTATTTTTTTCATAAAAACTTAATGAAAGTTTAACAGTCAAATCTAGTCTATGAGGGTATCCGTTGGTTTGGAAATTATGAGTCCTCATTTGTAGTTTAGGCCATACTATGGGGTTTTTTTTTTTTCATTTTTGTTTTTGTTTGGGGTCCATAGTTGAAGTTTTATTCTTTTCATTAAAACAATTTTATATATAAGTACAATAATTGATTTATAGATAAGCCCAAGTTCCTATCTCATAACCCAACCCACACTACTATCCTCTTACCCATTTAAAAATTGAGAGAAATATTCAATAAATAACTCACAAAATTGAAACTGAAATTTTGTGTTCCTAGAACCTCATCTTTGATATATTCCTTTTACAACTGAACCTGAACCAAAATTTCATACACAAGACAGTTGAAGTGTTATTTTGGAAGTGCTCTTATTATATAATTTGGTCTCAAATAATGTATGCTCCCTCTCTAAATAGTTAAGTGAATTAATTGAACTTCTTTGTTTGCTCTTAAATGTACTTAATTAATCATTTGAGTTAAAAAGGATTTTAGCAAACTTATTTGATTAAATTTGAGTATTACTTAATTGACAACATTTGTGGGTCTGAAGAGCCAGATTATTTAATGATTTTTCTATAATTTTTAAGTTTGTTATGAGGTAATTAACTTATGTTTAAAAGCTAGAAGTAAGCAACCAAGAAAAAAAAGGTAGAAATACATTATAAAATATTATATGGTTAATTATAATTAAAATGTAGATTAACTTTTCAAGTTTGAGGGTGATGTGTACTTAATTAGGTTTAGTAGTTAGTCTTCATATCCGGCTATAAAGTTTTGGAGCTGCCCTTTTCATGGCATTGCTCCAAAGTAGATAAAGAAATGAAAAACAAAAGAAAATCAGACCTCTGAATTAACCTTCAATTTAGAAGGCTAATCATCCTAAAAGAAAACAATTTATTAGCCTAAACAGTACAATTTAGTACGCAGTGGATATAAGATGAACTTTATAATATATAGTGGATCCTCTTTAGAAGTAATTAATGGTTTGAATGTAGCAACTCTATGTGGTCTGTGGAATCAATTCCGTTGGCAAGTTGATGCATGTTTTGGGTAACAAATACATATATGGAAAATTGGTGTTGGGCCCTTTACAACAATCAATTATCATTTCTGCCTAACATGTGAATACTACATTAAATTAGTTATGCTTTATCATTTTGAAAATATTATAGATATTAAAATTTTAATAATTTCATAAAATTTTAAATTAATCGAAATTTCAATTCATTATTAGTACAATCTATTAGACAGAGTAAATCAGATTAAATCATTGAAAAAATATCACGTGTAATCGAATAGTTAACCAAACTTAATATATTATAATTAAAGTTAATTTATCTAAACGTGTAATTTTTTTTCATTTTACTTGATTTATCATTGTGTGATAGAGTTGATTTACCTAATAAATTTATCCAATTTCATTTTTCTTTCTTCTAATAAATCTTAATTTTCAATGTATCAAATTAGTTTATCAAGTTTGGTTAACCAAACAAACATACATATTATATATAAACATACTATCTTGTAATCAAAACACTTCAATTTTGATCAATTTACCATTGAATCAAAGTTTCGTTGTCATGGTAATTTTAATTTGATTCAATTACTGATTAAGACGCATTTTTAGACATTGAGTTTACTTTTTATTGATGTGGTTGAAAAAGAAGAATCACATGCGCAAAAGATTATCTGTAATTAAACATTCTTAAATAACTTTTTTTTTCGTACTAATTTATTTTCATGTTTTTCAACTCTTTGGAACATAATCATTTGATGCAAAGGAGGTTACTGATTATAAAAGAAAAAAGGTGTCAAACAGTTACTAAGTTTTTATTATATAAATTTAAAGGCTAACGTTATTGTCACAACTCACATCGTAGCTGCCACAGCAACTTATTGTAAATAGACTCTTTTACCCTTTGTATACAAAATACAATTCTGTGATCTCTCTCTCTCTCTCAATGCCTTACATATCCACGAGATGTCTCCCAAAACCACCTTTACTTCTCTTTTGTTTTTATTGAAAATCACCTATCTGATCCTCCATATACAATTCTTCAATTAATTAAAGAGAAGGAACTAGTAACTCTCTCTCTCTCTCTCTCTACCTAAAATGTATTTCAAATTAAACTAAAAGTCTCTTGAATGTTTTGAGTTTATGGAGCACTCTAAAAGAGGAAAAGAGTATTGACAGAGTAGAGTAGAAGATTTTGTAACGTACCGGTGAAATGGTGGAAGCTCTTTTTATACAATGTTTTGAAGCTTAGTCTAATTAAGAAATGTATTGAAAGTGACATGTTCTACCAGAATTAAGATTTTTACACTGCTAGGGTTTCTACTTGGTTAAGTTTTTTGTGATGAAGTTACCATTTTATCTTTTATCATGTGTCACTTTTTAATTGATTGATGCTCTTGAGTTGTGAGTTTACTTTTTTAACCATTAAGAATGCCACATGTCATCATCCAATTGATAAGGAAAAATAACCCCAAATCAAGTATAGAAGCTCTAATTTTTAAATTGTATTTAAGTTTTTTTTAAAAAAACTAATTTGGCATATAAATACATGTATTTCAAATTCACAAATCCAAATTCAACCTTAAAGTGAAATTATATTCTTTTTCGTTTGATAATTAATTAAAGACCAAATTATTTAAAATGATTTGCATTTTAAGTTTGTCTTTATCTTTTACCATCTAGTTTAGAGAATAACTCTTACCGGTTATTGTTTTTTTTCTCGTTGGTTATTCGAGTGCAACTTGTCTGTTGTAAAAACTTTTGATTATAAAGTGATCTTTATTAAATCCCCAAATTTAAAGGGATTAAATCCGTGTGTATAAGAAGTGTATTGCATGATTCACTTCACAAATTTTACATCAGAGAAGTCACACTCTGGTTATTCACTCTCAATTTCTCACCGGTATTGGTTTTTCTAGAAGGTGGCATCTAGATCTAGAAATACTAATTACCCGAT
The DNA here is from genome assembly GCA_023935145.1 of Bretschneidera sinensis. Classification (NCBI taxonomy): domain Eukaryota; kingdom Viridiplantae; phylum Streptophyta; class Magnoliopsida; order Brassicales; family Akaniaceae; genus Bretschneidera; species Bretschneidera sinensis. Next base: position 142,385,090 of record CM043697.1, read on the forward strand.
TCATAAATATATGATAAAATCATATGGAAATGAGAGAAACTATGTTGGGTTGTTGGCGACTATGATTAAAGGAAGAGAGTCAAAGATGTTGGCAACAGTGGATCAGATAGAGAGGTTAGTGTTTGGCGGTGGTGATGAAAATTAGAAATGTGCGTTAAAGGGAGAAGGGATGAGCATTGAGAGATGTACAGTATTGATTAGAGTCGATCATCGGCCTGTTGGCCTACCTAGTTTGTTTGGTCCAACCTGTAATTTTTACGGGTTTGGACAAAGAAAATTAATCAATGGTCCGAGTTTGAATAAAAATTAAGGTTCGATTTAAAACAAGTTAGGTTTAAAATATTAAAAAATAAATGGGTCAGCCCAATCTAACCCGCTTAAATAAATTACATTTAATATATTTAATTAATTAATTATTAAATAATATATATTTCATATAATGTACTATGCTAATGTAAAAAAATTTTACTGTAACATTTCATGTTATGAAAAAATACGAAGAAAAAAAATCCAATAACTTAAAAGAGTAAAATAATCTACTGGTGTTAAGTTGGTGTGCAGCAACAATAGCGCTAGTCAATTTCAATTGTTTGTATGGTTATGGATACGAGGAAATTGTTTTTTTGTTAAAAATAATTTTAAATTATACCCTGTGACATTCAATAAAACTCTTATCCATTCAACAAATGGTTATCTTATTTTAGAATAGTTGGTAATTTATCTTTAAATTTTAATATTAATTACAATCAATTTTTGTTTTAATTTGCAACTTGAGTAACAAATCTCAAAAGATTAGTGCATACATTATAAATCAATCATTGATGTTAAATTTCGTCAAAAAAACCAACCGAAAAGTTGATATTATATTATTAACGGCAATCATGATGAATTTAAGGACCAAAATTGCGTTATAATCGTAACTTAATTAGGTAGTTAAATGAATTTCTTATTACCACGGGCTTGTTTGAAACCCAAAATCAAAACCACTTTTTATGCCTACATGCAGCAAACACTTGGATTCAGAGACTTGGGTACATGAAACCGTACACAAAGCAATTTTATTAATAAACTTGTGCCCCATATTCAATAAAAATAATATTCAAATTAAATATTAATGAGAGGAGGAGGCGCTGTTTAATTTTTCTAAGAATCTTATTGAAAATTGAAATCATTAACGATAAAAAACATGAGACATGACAACTGACAAGACATAAATTGGTGAAAAAGTTTGCTTAGCTATGGCTAACCTCAACCGAAAACCATGCTCTAATTTATCTTATTATTTTTTATTTTGTAAATCATGTGCATGCCTGATTTAACACTAAGTGGTTATGGTCACGGCAGCCCACCAAGAAGAATTCAATAGGACAATTTAAATACTAAATTAATATTAAATAATCAGACGTAAATTTAATATTAATCAGATACACTTACACGTATCTTGTCCCTCATCAACGGTAAATCGCTTTCCAAACTGGCTCTTGCATTGCACCATAGGCTTAATATTAATCAGACACACCTATCTTGTCCCTCATCAAATCGCTTTCCAAACTGGCTCTTGCATTGCACCATCGGCTTAGAATCCATTAGATCGTGTAGGGGATCCAATTTGACACCTAAAATTTCCGCTGATAAAGGTCTAAACTTTAAAGTAATTGGTTTTGGAAAACAGAGGTCATGTTTGAAGATAGTTTTTAAAAATTATTTTTATTTTTTGAAAATTAAAAATAATTTTTAAATTTTTGTTATGTTTGGTAAATAATTTTTTAAAAATTATTTTATGAAAATTCTAAATTGATGTTTTTCGACATAATTTTTAAAAAATAGCTCTAAAATCAGTGTTCACTTCTCTGTTTCATTCTTCCTTCATGGTATATAAAAAATACTAAAATATTAAAAATAAAATAATATTAATTATTTTTAAATATTTAATAAATATGATAAATAAAATTAATATAAATTTTAAATCTAAAATCAAAATTAAAAATAATTACAACGTGTATCAAAACAGTTTTCAAAATAAGATTATATAAACAACATTTTATTGTTTTCTGTTTTGAAAACAGTTTTCAAGTTACAGTTATCCAAATATATTTTCTAAAAAAACATTAAAAAACTGTTTTTAATTTTTTTATTTTTTAAAATAGTTTTCAAAAACTAAATATAAAAAATTATTACCCAAACATATCAAGAATATTTTTGTTTTCTATTTTTACACATTTTTTTTCTCCTGGAGTCTTAGACCTGCATTTTCTTTTTCCTTTTGTATTGAACTGAGTAAAATACCCGTAAGTTGTGAGTGGAGCACTCTTTCATGTTACGTGCAATTTTTTATGTCATTTTCAGCCTTTTAATTAAATTATAAACTATATATGTCGAACCCCCCACTATTGACGTTAACTCTAGTTAATAATATTCTAATTAATAGTTAATTAATTTTAAGTATTTGAGTAGCATATTAATCAGTCACTTTAGTTCGGATAGTTTTTTTTTATATAATTAAAACGATGTTATATATAAGTATAATAATTTATTTAATTACAATATAAGTTAATATCATTAACACATACAAAACCAACAATACTAATATAACTTATATATAGTGAAAGAAATAATCAATATATAAATTAGATGAATAACACACACCGTGGTAAAAATTGAACTTAACCCTTTTTAGACTAGAATAAATAGAGTTTAATTACCTTAGTTAATTTTCTTAATATTAATGCCCATAAAAAATGGCTAACATATACTTTAAAGTTACTTGTTAAAAAACATTAAATAAAAAAGCTAACTATAAATTATGTAAGATTTTAATTGAATTTATAAATATACTCCTATATATAATTCATATCCACTCCTAATGAAGGTTATATTTAAAATATCATTTAAACTTAAATATATTTAAAATTTTAATATATTTATTGTTAATTAATAAATACCACTAAACTTTAACGATGATTACAAAAATAAATAATAATTACATCCGTGATTTATGCAACTGACAATTGCACAGTGTGTTTATAAACCATTTCAGTTACACATAGTTATTGGTGGTAAAAGTTTAAAGTTTTCCCATTTTTAATTATTTATTTCCTATTTTTATTGGCTCTCACAACTTCAATTATTTGAGGCAGTGAGGGAAACAAAATCATGGATGATGATGCCTATATGTCCAACTTTCCCCTACAGTCACCTGAATTATTAAGTTTCAAATTAAGGAGCTCTTTCTATAAATAAAAAAATAATAATTAAGGAGTCCTAAACTTCTTGGATGTGTTAATAGAGACAGGTTCAATAAATACGTCTCTAGCCTCATTATGAGAGACATATTGGGGATATACTTTGACGTATAGGGGCCAATGAGAAGTTGATAAACTCAAATATGTAGGCTGCGGCTGTGGAGTGTGACATATATCTTTTAGTAGCTAGATTACACGATTGAGCTGCTAGGTAGGCATTCACATTAGTCAAATTAATGTATACTATTTTTTTTAAGGAGACTAAGTGTATACTAATTAGTTATGTGCTACAATTTTTTTTTTAAAAGAGTAAATTACATGAATGATCCCTTAAGTTTGTGTTAAAATTTAATTTGGTTTTCACGATTTGAATCATTAAATATTAATGTAAAGTTTCAAACATGACTCAATTTGATCCCCAATGTTTGAGTAATGGCAAGCTCATGCTGGAAACAAATACTTTTAGGGTAACATTGTTGGATGGTCCGTCGTATATGGAGACCACAACAAATTAATTTTTTAAAAAATTGTATTGAAATTAGTCACTTGTTCACTTGTTATTTCTCATTTAAATTGGGAATGTTGAACCCATTGACTTGTAGTTTTTAAGTTTTTAGTAGTCATAATCCCATTATGGAGGTTCTTGTTCGAAGTGTTGTTAGATTGTTTTGTTCACAAAACAAGGCAATCATTTTGCTAGCACGATCCGGTGATAATTCATGATCCGATTTCGACGAAATTTTGATATGTTGTTCTTGACAAAGTGAAGAACATTTCTACCGATTCCGATAGTTGATTGGCTTCTTTATTAGTGTGTTTTCACCATCCACTTAGTGAACTATTTCCTATATCTCTTGTTGTTATCTATTTTTTGGTGATGATATATATATATATATATATATATATATATATATATATATATATTATTGTTATCCAAGAGATTAATGCTCTTGATGTATTGGCGATCGGTGATGTCTACCTTGGCTAGAAATACTTATATTATGTATCTCATTATTTTACGTAGTAGTTTGTTTGGACTAGGTATCGTGGTTTTTCCCGAAAGGGTTTTCCAGGTAAAATTTTTGGTGTTCTTATGGGTTAATTTATATGATATTATTTTCTGCTATTATTATTGTAGTAAATTGTTTAATTAGTGGTTTGTTTTCGCATCCTATTTTAATCATACAAAGAGGAAATAATTTTTTTTGAACATTTTATTTCTTTGTACTATTTGTGGTTCTTTCCAACAAACATGATGATGAACAACAAAGTTGAGAGATTGAGAAAAGATGAGGATCAACTTGAACTTAGTAAAAAGAAGATAAAGCAAAGCATATTAGGTGAAAAGGATCAGTTGGGTGCTAGAATACAAGGTGCCACCATGAAAACAATTGAGAACGAAGCCCTCGCATCACCAGTTTCTTTCAAGGATAAGTTACTAACGCAACCTGATAAGTTACTAACGCAACCTCTTTATTAGACTTGAGTTTCATCTATTGTATTGTTAATGTACATAGATGTTATAATTGCGTTATATATGTGCCTTCTAGAGGTGACTTGGAGATGAGGCAGTTGAGGTATATTATCGTTTGTGAGCTTTGTTGTGAAAGAGAGTTTGATCTTATCTTTTTTTTTAGAAATGTAAGGCTATGTGTGGAGCCTGGTTTTTTTTTTTTTTTTTTGGTCCAATCTGGTGTTTTCAGCACTGTTTGGCATCTATTTTATTTTTAACCTGGAAATATAAGAGTTTCATCTTATTCTTTTGTGTAATCATGTAAGTCGTTTTTGTGAATACTGTGAGGGGTGTCTAGGGGTGAGACCTCCTTGTATTGTTCTTCAAGACATAATGAAATCACTGCAACTCCGTGGACGTAACCCGAGTTTGGGTGAACCATGTAAATCTGTGTGCTGTGTGTTTGTCTTTGATTTATTTCTATTTTCTTCTCTATATTCGCATCTAAAGATCCGTAGGGATAAGGTAGTTTAACCTTAACAGCTGGTATCAGAGCTATCTGTTTTTTGAGTGGGAGCGATGGCTGAAGAAGAAAGAAAGGCGACAGGAATCGAGAAATTAGATGGCACAGATTTTGGGTATTGGAGGATGCAAATCAAGGATTATTTCTATGGGAAGAAATTACATTTGCCTCTGTTAGGGGCAAAGCCAGACAGTATGAAAGAAGACGAATGAAATCTTCTTGATAGACAGGTACTGGGAGTTATTCGACTCAAGATCAGTTGCGCACAATGTTATGAAGGAGAAGACCACCAAAGATATGATGGCAGCTTTGTCTAGTATGTATGAAAAACCGTCGGCTAACAACAAAGTTCATCTGATGAAAAAGTTGTTCAATTTGAAGATGGCAGAAAGTACTCCTGTTGCGCAGTATCTTAATGAGTTCAATACAATTATTAATCAATTATCCTCTGTTGAGATTGATTTTGATGATGAGATCCGTGCTTTAATTGTTTTGGCTTCTTTGCCAAACAGTTGGGAAGCCAGGAGAATGGCAGTGAGTAATTCTGTAGGGAAGAATAAACTCAAATATGAAGATATTTGGGATTTGATTTTAAGCGAGGAGTTTCGCAGGAGAGATGCATGTGAAACCTCAGGTTCTGGTTCCGCTTTAAATCTTGAGACAAGAGGTAGAGCACAGGATAGAAATTCCAATCATAGTAGATCAAAATCCATAAAAGGAGGTAGGAGTAAATCCAGATCTGGACGACAACTGGAATGCTGGAATTATGGCAAGACTGGCCACTTTAAGAAAAATTGTAGTGAACCGCAGAAGAAAAAGAATGAGAACGATGCTGCAAATGCTGTGACAGAAGAATTACAGGATGCCCTATTTATTTCTGTTGATAGTCCCATTGACTTTTGGGTTTTGAACTCAGGAGCTTCTTTCCATACCACTGCAAACCGAGAAATCATGGAGCACTATGTGACAGGTGATTTTGGGAAGGTATATTTGGCTGATGGAGAAGCCTTAGATATTGTGGGTATGTGAAACGTTTGTATTAAATTATCGAATGGGTCTGTATGGTTGATACAGAAAGTGCGACATGTTCCAAAATTGATGAGGAACTTGATCTCTACAGGATAGCTTAATGCTGAAGGTCACATGGTGATATTTGAGGCTGGTACTTGGAAGATTACAAAGGGAGCCATGGTAGTGGTTCGTGGAACAAAAACGGGTATTCTGTAAATGACCTCAAGTGTGAGAGATACTATTGCAGTGGTTGATGCAAAAGTTGATACAAACCTATGGCACTGCAGGCTTGGTCACATGAGCGAAAAAAGGGATGAAAGTGATGCTGTCTAAAGGGAAACTGCCAGAGTTGAAATCCCTTGACTTTGATTTGTGTGAGAGCTACATTCTTGGGAAACAGAGAAATGTTAGTTTCTTGAAAGGAGACAGAACTCGAAAGTCTGAAAAATTGGAGTTGGTACACACAGATTTGTGGGGAGCTTCCTCGGTTGCATCTCTTAGAGGTTCGCGGTATTATATCACATTTATTGATGACTCAAGTAGGAAGGTATGAGTTTATTTTCTGAAAAATAAATTTGAGGTATTGAGACCTTTAAGAAATGGAAGGTTATGGTTGAGACTGAAACAGGTTTAAAGGTAAAATGTTTGAGGTTTGATAATGGTGGAGAGTACATAAATGGGGGGTTTAGAGAATTTTGTGCTGCTAATGGGATTAGGATGGAGAAGACTATTCCCGGGACACCACAGCAGAATAGCGTGGCTGAATGCATGAACAGGACCCTCAATGAGCGTGCTAGAAGTATGAGGTTGCTTGCTAGGTTGCCAGAAACTTTTTGGGCCGATGCAATTAGCATAGTAGCTCACTTGATAAATCGAGGACCGTCAATTCCTTTGGATGGCAGGATACCTGAAGAGGTATGAAGTGGAAAGGAGGTAAACCTTTCTTACTTAAAAGTTTTTGGCTATTTATCTTATGTTCATATTGACTCTGATGCTCGCAGTAAACTAGATGCTAAATCCAAAAAATGTTTCTTTATTAGCTATGGTGATGAAGCTTTTGGTTATCGGTTTTGGGATAATCAAAATCGAAAAATCATCAGAAGTAGAAATGTAATTTTCAATGAACAGGTTATGTACAAAGACAGGTCAAGTGCAGAATCTGTTGTTATACGGCCAGAACCAAAGAAGTCTGAGTTTGTTGACTTGGATGAATTTTTTGAGAGCACAGTGCATAGTAAGAGTCAGGAAAATGGTGAGAATACAGACCCACTGGTAGAACAGTGTACACCCATAAGTGTTGTCCAAAGGTATTCTAGGAACATTAGACCTCCACAGTGGTTCTCACCATCCTTGTTCTATATTTTGTTGACTGACAGTGGTGAGCCAGAATGTTATGATGAAGCTTTGCAGGTTAAAAAATCTAGCAAGTGGGAGTTGGTCATGAAGGATGAGATGGACTAACTGATGACGAATCAGACATGGGAACTAACTGAATTGCCAGAAGGGAAGAAAGTTTTACATAACAAATGGGTGTACAGAGTAAAAGAAGATCATGATGGTAGCAAGCACTACAAGGCCAGATTGGTTGCGAAAGGGTTTCAACAGAAAGAAAGTGTTGATTACACATATATTTTTTCTCCAGTTGTGAAGCTAACAATAATCAGGCTGGTACTAGGAATGTGGCTGCAGAGAACCTACATCTTGAGCAGTTAGATGTGAAGATAGCATTCCTTCATAGTGATTTGGAGGAGGATATTTATGTATCAGCCACAAGGATTTACAGTACAGGGAAAAAGAAAATCAGGTTTTCAATCTGAGAAAGAATTTGTATGGGTTGAAACAAGCTCCAAGACAATGGTACAAGAAGTTTGACAGCTTCATGTGTAGCACCGGGTTCACAAGGTGCCAGGCAAACCATTGTTGCTATGTTAAGAGTTTTGATAACTCTTATATCCTATTATTGTTGTATGAGGATGATATACTCGTTGCAGGGTCTAACATTGAGGAGATTAATAATCTCAAGAGGCAGTTGTCAAAACAGTTAGCAATGAAAGATTTTTGTGCTGCAAAACAAATCCTTGGTATGAGAATCATCAGAGATAGAGTCAGTGGGACTTTGAAACTTTTACAGATAGAGTATGTGAAGAAGGTTCTCAGTTGATTTAGCATGGATAGTGCTAAATCAGTGAGCATACCTTTGACTAGTCATTTTAGACTATCTAAGGATCAGCCACCAAAGACAGAACAGGAGCAGGACTACATGAGTAGGGTTCCTTACGCCTTAGCTATTGGAAGTCTTATGTACGCCATGGTTTGCACAAGACCGAACATTGCACATGCAGTGGGAGTAGTGAATAGGTACATGAGTAATCCGGGAAAACAACATTAGAAGGCAGTCAAATGGATCCTGAGATATTTGAAAGGCACTTCAGATACATCTCTGTGCTTCACAAGGGTAGGTTTAAAATTGCAGGGTTTTGTGGATGCAGATTTAGCTGGTGATGTTAATAGCAGAAAGAGTATTACAGGGATTGTGTATACTCTGGGTGGTACAGCTGTAAGTTGGGCTTCTAAGTTGTAGAAAATCATTGCTTTCTCTACTACAGAAACCGAGTATGTAGCCATAACTGAAGCTGGGAAGGAGATGGTTTGGTTACAGTGTCTCTTGGATGAGCTGGGTTAGAAGAATGAGAGGGGTACTCTACACAGTGATAGTCAGAGTGCTATTTTTCTTGCTAAGAATCCGACGTTTCATTCCAAGACGAAGCATATACAGTTGAGATATCACTTTATTCGCTTTCTTCTCGACAGTGAATAGTTGGTACTGGAAAATATTCGTGGAACTGAGAATCCAACAGATATGTTGACTAAGGGTGTCATTATTGAGAAATTGAAGCTGTGCTCAACTTCTGTTGGTCTTCAAGCTTGAGGACAGGTGAATGAGTTGATGCGATGGTTGCTTTGTTTGAAGGCATGTGGTGCTTGGTGTTGGTGATTGGACTAGTCTCTAAGTGGGAGATTGTTAAGCTATATGTGGAGCCTGGTGGTTTTTTTTTTGGGTCCTATATGGTATTTTCAGCACTGTTTAGTATCTGTTTTATTTTTAACCTGGAAATATAAGGGTTTCATCTTATTCTTTTGTGTAAGCGTGTGAGCCATTTTTGTGAATACTATGAGGGGTGTCTAGGGGTGAGACCTCCTTGTATTATTTTTCAAGACATAGTGAAATCGCTGCAACTCCGAGGACGTAACCCGAGTTTGGGTGAACCATATAAATCTGTGTGCTGTGTGTTTGTGAAAGAGAGTTTGATCTTATCTTTTTTTGACCAATAGTGTCATGGATTTCTTTTTGTGTTTTGATTACTACTATGTTTACTACGATCTTTGGGAATGTGTTCCGTAAGAAGAGAATGATTCTAGGTAGGCTTTAGGGTATTCAAAGAGCCCTTGCAAGAGGCCATTGACTTCCCGATTTTCGGTTGATTTGGAGAAGCAACTTACCACTAAGTACAATGAAATTTTATTGCAAGAAAAGGTCTTTTGGTTCCAAAAATCCAAGGTGAATTGGTTCAAATTTGTTAACCATCGCTTATAAAGTGATTATATACAAAAATTTTCGTGAATAGAATACAACCTTTTTCTACATTATATTGTGGCGTCAAACCAGCACAACTTCGTTCCCGTAGGCATGCTGCGGATAATATTTTTATTGCTCAAGAAATGATTCACATTATCAAGAAAAATAAGAGGAAGCAAGGATGGATGGCTTTTAAGATTGATATCTTGAGAAGACGTATAATTGTTTGAACATGGATTTCGTTTGGGAGACTCTTGAGCGTTTTGGGTTCTCTGATCGTTGGGTTAAGCTGATTATACTTTATGTATCTAATACTAGTTTGGATGTTGTTTGGAATAGGGAACATACTAAGGAGTGTGGGTACCATGTATTTCATTGTCCTTTGTCAATTAATAAAGAGGTCCACGAAGAGAGCTCTTTTAGCTATGGGCATATTTCCCACACAAGGCTCCCTTTTGTCATCCAAGTACAAAGCAATGACGATAGGTAAGGAGTCGTCATTTGATCTTGAATAAAATCAAAATCCTTATTCATCAATCTTACGATAGAGATATGGGTGAGAAAATTTGGGTACAAGAAAAAGAGGAATTAATAGTCAATCTCTCTCGTTTAGGTTGAAGCTTGACCCTTCATATTCATGGAAAATGTTTAATTTTTAAGTAAAATCAAAAGTATCACACACTAGAATTCAACACAAATAAGTACAATTTAATCATGCAAAAGCGAGAATTTAAACAAACATCACATTTGAATGAAAATCATGTAGATTTATGGAATGCCCTCAAAGGTCCACATGTTGTCTTGAAGATGGATGAAATTTGAAATTTTGACTTCTTTCTTGAAGAAGAAACGATTACAAATTGACTAGGATTCGGCTAGTGGAATAAATGTGAAGGTATGGTGTTTGTGGTAAACCCAACTTATTACAAATTGCAAATCCCAAAATGATCCAATAATGTAAAATTTGCAAACAAATTTGACTAGAGTTTCTGCTAGGAAGATGAGGATGTGTGGTTGTTTTGGAAGAAAATGCAGGGGGTATTTTTTGGATGAACTGAGAGAAAATGGTGTAAATGGGATTAAAGGAGTTGTTGGAAATTGTTATAGAATTAATTTTGTAATGCTTTCGTATGAGAATAAAAAGTAGAATCACAAGAATGAAGCTGAGAAATAATGCTATTGTTTGTGTAACGATTGAGAATTGATCGGTTGGTCAATGGATTCGATCGATCTGTTGATTGAACAGATCGGTCCGATCCTTCGGTTGATCAGTCCAATTGGTCTGGACCAAGAACTGATTTGGGTTTTTGCGTTATAGTACGGGTTGAAGGGTTTTGGCGTAGATTTTTGGTTTAAATTGGTTGATTTTGGGTCTAATTAGGCCTTTTGGGTTTGTGGTTGAGTTTGCAATATAGCACATGACACAAATTACCAGGTGATAGGATTCTGGGAGTTCATAGGCCACCACTTTTCTGTCATTATCCTCGGTGTTATAGTCTCTCGTCGTATCAAGGGTAACTAGGCACCAAGATGTGCATTGTCTGTCCTAATTGGCACGTATTTTTAGTTGATACATACAACACATACATTACCAGATGATGCGAGATTCTAATGGACCAAATGTAACTAGGCATCGGGATGCACAATTTGTCTAAAGTGACCCCACATTTTCTAGGGGTTGTAAGCTGTAATACCTATCACTCTTACTTTATGATTAAAAAAGACATGAAATATCACACTATAAGAAATATCACACGTATATAGCACATAACACAAGGAATCAAATGATGTGGGATTTCGAGGCACTCAATACTAACCGTCTAAAGGTCACCCAAATTTTCTTACCAATATAACAAAAACTAAAATATAGAAGCAAAGTAGGTAGCTTTCAGCAGCAAAAAAAAAAGGCATTGAATCAAGCTAGCCCACACATGGTATTTGAATTTGCAATCACCAATAGATTAGGATGCTAAATTTTGTACCTCATTTTGAAGTGAAGCCTGGCTTTGCAGTTGAATTAACAAAGCAAAGAGAGTGGATGGGTGTACTTTAGTTCATGCATGCGTGCTAACTAAATGCTAGCATTGAATCGGGGACCAGCAAGAAGAGGCCACCCCTTAATTGTACGGAAGATGCCTAATTGAACCAACCAATGTTTAAGCATATGCATTCAATTAGCAACCGTGGACTATGGCTCCTACTTATTAAATCACTGCCATGACCATTATGCTATTTTTTTTTAATTTACTGTGTTTGTTATTCTTTTAATGTCAAATGAGAGCGAGATTAATGCTCTCAGTTGGTGTTTGATATTAATATTGAACTACCACACCATTTGTACTGTTTTGGGGGTTAAATTGTACCACTAGTCCAAGGGTTTGGCTCAAAATCCAAATTGTTTCTTAAACTTTAGTTTTGTTCAATATTGTCCCTTTGTCAATTTTAAGCTAAACAATTTCTAATTTTATTCACATAAAATAACATGTGGCCAGTGTAAAAAACATGTTCGTGACATCATGATATCTAAACGTAATGTTTTGTTTTAGAGAAATAATATAATATAATAATAAATAATAAATCATTCAATGTGTTTTTTCTTACTCATTAATAACCACTTGTCATCTTATGTGAAAAAAAAAACTGAAAACATGTATATTTTCACTAATCTTTGTTACCTTAGAGTCTAGGGGACAATATTGAACAAAATTAAAAATAAATCTGTAAAATTAAATACTGCAATTGAATCTCAGTCCACCAAATTAAATTTTAAACCAATTCCTATGAAACCAGTGTATGTTGTAATTAAATAATAAAAAAAATAATGGGCAACTTTTGTTCTTGTCCAAGTTCATAAGAATTTGTTTGAGAACATGATATAATTAAAGACATTATTTTAATTATTTTCTTTATAAAAAGGGCATGAATGATGAAACAATATTAAATATGGCATTTTTGTCAATGAGTAGCACTGTTTAAGCTGCTTGTGATGCTTATCACGACTGTCGGGGCACGGGGGTAACTTAATATATAATTAAATCTCATTAATTTATATTATTGCATTTGATTTAGAAAAAAAAAAAAAAAAAGAAATCCAAGAGCTCATGTTATTTAGTTCAAATTGCTTGTCATCTTCTGCCGTCTGGAATAATTTTACATTATTATAATTTTGGAAAATTATGAGGTTATGAATTTTTTTTTTCGGATAATGTGTCAATGCCCACAAGATAATAAAAATTACTAATTATTACTATTATATATAGCAGCACTTAATAAATTAATTTAATTTGGTCGGACAAAAAAGATACTTGGCAAATGCTCTTCATATGAATATGCCTTTTCTCTCCTTAGTGTTTTCATTTTACTTTTCTCTAACTAGACAATTTTAGGATTTTATACTCATTAATCTCTCAATTTATAATAAATAATATGAGATTTAAATTTTAAATTTTATTTTATTTTTGGATGATCAATTCTAAAACTTTTTGGTACTCGATGGGGAGAATTCATGAAATGGTTATTTGTTTTCTATAGATAAAAGTTAGATTAAATAATCATTTAAAATGGTTTTAAAAAAGGAGTAAAATATTAAAGAAAAAAATTGAACTTATATCATAAAAATTGTTTTTATTACCGTTTTTTTCAAATTAAACATATTTTAACTTTATTATTGTTTTAGCAAAAATCGTTTCAAAAACTGTTTTGTAAACCATAAATCAAAACTATTATCATGTTGAACGGTATTTTTGTCTTTTGAGTTATAAAAAAATTGGATAAAAGCTCCCATCATGTTATATAAAAATTAATTAATAGTGGTTCTCCACGCAATCATCATTATGTGAATTTGTTGAGCAAATCTCAATCACGTCTATGTATAAATTAACAGTTTAGCGTATATAATTGTTATCAGTTGACTTTATGATTACATATAAGAACTTTTTATTAACATTTTTTCAATTTTAATCAAGGATTGAATTGTTTTGCTTTTTTTTAATGAAAAGTTAAGAGTGTTTAATTTAAAAATTGTTGAATACATTAACTTATTACCTATAGTAATGTATTATAATTGGATGTTTAAATTATGGTTTTTAAAAAATAAATTATATAACGTTTGGATAATCTATTTAAAGTTTTGAGTAAAGCTTTGTTGGTGTCCTATTTTTTAACTTCCAAAACAAAACAAAAAAGTCAATTAATTAATGTAGTATGGCCCAATGATGCAATTAATTGGACAAAATCAAAGTGGAGTATAAAACTAACATTAACTTTGTAGTACTTTATTATTTCTTAAGTACCATGATGAATCATCAGTAGTGGGGACCAACCAATCCACCAATGCTTAGCCACTTGCATAATTTTATTTTACTTCTATAATGAATTATGAGATTTTTTTTTATATATTTCATTTGAGCCTCTGAACCGTTAAACGTCTAATCAGTGGGTCCTCGTTGGGTTTGATGGTCCAAAATTGAGAAAAAAAATGAGGCATGGAGTAGGTCTTGTCACCTATTTACTTTGTGACAAGTGGCAATTTTAAGTTTAGTCAACCCTAGATGCTGCCCTATATTATCAAAGCAACATCTGTCCATGTCAAAAAATTAGGTAGCATAAACCGTTAACTATCTCACTTCTCTTTTTCCAGCGTTTTGGAGACAAAGGTAAAAGAAAAGAAAGAAAATGATTGAGGAAAATTATTTGGTGGGCGCATGCTTACGGGTTTTACGAGTTCTCGATCGTTAGATCTAAATAAGAGTAATTCTTTTGATTTGTGCCAAAGAAAGTAACAACTTTCTTATTGGGAAAAAAATTAACAGTTAATTTAATGACAAAGCAAGCACTCATTATTTTATTGAAACAATTACAAATTTTAATTTCAGATAACGAAACATTGAATTAGCATACCTAATTTATATAGAAACTTATATTAACGTAATTCGTTTATATTAAAAAAAAGAATCAAAAAGTTAATATATAAATTAGATAAATAACTCACGTTATAATAGAAATCGAACATGAAATTGTGTGGTTCCAGAGTTTTAATCTTAGTGTTTTTACCGGTGAACCAAGATGTCATTAATGTTCTTATCTAATACTTTGTTTTTGGTATATTAGTGGAGAGGAGAATCGAACCCAATCTTCTATGTAAAAAATCCTAAAAATAACAATTAAATCAAGAGACCCAAATTTATCCGATACTTATTCACTACTTACTAGTAATTTTATAAACCGTTCATATCATTGAAAAATAAGAACAAAAATAATAAAAGTTATTTGAGTTGATGTATGTACTCAGTTTTTATGTAATTAATTTTCGTGTATCTATTTTTTTAATCAAGTTTTTCAAATGTAACAAATTGATTGAGAAAATTTTATCTAAGAATTAGAGAAGTTTAAGATATGTGTAGTTTATATTTTTTAACATAGTTTTGTATTTTTTATATAAAAAAAAACAAATTTCTCATACTCAAACTAAGCTTGTTTATTGTTTTCTAAACAAATGTTTTAAAATTATTTTCAAGAACAATTTTTTTGTTTTAATCTTTGTTTTATCTTTTGTTATTCTAAATTTCATTTCAAAATGGTTAATTTTGAAAAACTTGATTAAACACATTTTAAAAAGCAGTAGAAAATAAGTATCATTTTATTAAAAATGTACTATCAACATTTATAATTAGATATGTGAAAAACTAAAATTTTAAGTGTCAAAATGTTTTTGGTAAAAGAAAAAGTAGAAAATTGTTTTCTACTCTTATTTCCAAAAACAATATTTTGATAACAAAAAAAATAAATTATTAGAACATGCGTCTTATGGCCTCAATCTTGATGTGATTATTGTATGGGTAGCAATGGCCGTGCCGGCCCACGCCGAAACAAATTTGACATGGCCCGGTACGGTCCACACTTCCACAAATCGTGCCGTGCTTGGCACGGTACTATTCTTCGTGTCATGTTGGGTCTAGCTTTTGAGACCCACGGCATGAAAAAAGGCACGACACGACACGATGCCCAGCACGGTCCGACACGAAACACGATACGAGGCACGATCATAACATCTAATAAATTCAAAATTACATACAATTTTATGCCACTAGAATAATGAGTTAAGAAGAATTAGATGATGATAAATTTGATATTTTAAGATGGTGAAAAAAATGAAAAATATTACCCTATTCTTAATATAATGGCACATGATCTACTAATTTATAAATTAAGCAAGTTCACTTAAAATCACACATTAATATAAATTAAATCAAACATATACAAATATTTAAACACAAAAAGTGTCATTTGAAAATATTTAATTTAAATATTGAAGTTATAATTGCTTAATTTTAACATAATAGCATTTGATTCAATGAATTAAAACACTAAGAAAAAATCATATAATATTATTTTTTTAATCCACCGAATGAAACTTAACGGCATAGCTTAGTTAAGCAGCACATCATTCAATTTTTAAAATCGTTTGTCTGAGAATCGGATAAGTTTACTTTTTTTTATTTAAATATCAAAAAAATTATAAAAATTACTTTTTTTAAATCATTGATAATATTTTATGTTTTTTAATTTTTAAAATTTCTAAATTGTTTTTTATATTACACATTTTTTATTATTTTATATGTTGTTTTTGTAAGTTATTTATTTAAAAAAAATTTGAAAGTGATAATTTTTTAAATTATTTGTTTATATTGTTGTTTTTGTTTAATTTTTAAATTATTTATAATATTTAACTTCATCAATAAAATGATTGACTTTCTATACAATTATAAACATTCAGTTTAATATTTAAACTTTTTTTTTACTATTTTCAATAAAAAAGATAAAAAAATTAATATATATATATATATATATATATATAAAACTTATGAGTCCCAATAATCATGCAAAATTTGAACCATACCGAATCGAAATTTTTAAAAACACGACGAGTCCCAATAATCATGCAAAATTTGAACCATACCGAATCGAAATTTTTAAAAACACGACACGAAAGAGATAGAGCGCCTAATGTGAGCCGTGGCCAGCACCAATGAATTCAGAAGTTGCCTATCAACTTTTCGGCGTATTCCCACCATCTGCCGCTAAAATCAGTTACACGCATAGCTCTAGTTTTTTAAATTCCAGTGGCAAAATCTACTTTCAGCTTCAATCACCAAACGAACCAATGATCTCCAATCGTCCTTCTCTCAAAATCCAGCGACCAATCGCCATCAGAGTTTAACCACACACGTCGTGAGAAATGTTTGCGCTTCGTTCTTATATATCATAAATTTGGACAATACTAACTTGAACCAATCACAAAACATTTCGACTTACACAGGACAATACATTTAAAGTCTGCAAAAAAAAAATTCCAACTCCACTATATAAGAAAATTGAATCTTGCCTTCTTCCACAAATTTGTGGTGGCAGCTTGCAGCCGTCTTCCACAAATTTGAAAACCAGCCGATGACATCCCTTTCTATCGCATATAGAAATCCTTGATAGTAAACAAGCTATGAAGCGAGACAGTTATCCCAAAAATTCTCATTGGCTTTACAAGACAACAGATTTGCAGGTACATCGGTCATACTAAAAGGACTCTTCATTCAACCTTACAAGACAACAGATTTGCAGGTACATTGGTCATACTAAAAAGACTCTTCATTCTACCTTTGCCACTTCCCCAGGATGCATGCTGCTTTCTGCAACTGTCTCCCTCACAAACCTGGAAAGAATTGCAAAATCCCTTCACTTAGGTAAAAATAAGGAAAGAGAGAATGATGCCACCAAACCAAGTTAATTTGGCATATCTTGGGGCTTGGACTCCCATGTCCTTTAGTTTAGTTTAAAAGAAAGATAAGCTTCCAAATTATGGAGAAAGCAGTACCTTGCCAATTTGTCCCGTGATGATTGCAAGATGTAGATTGAGAGAACAAAAGACAATATGAGCCCTGGTTGCATGCATGAACAAATTTTAATAGTGATCGCAAAGGTGTGCTTGTTCTAAACAGAGTTTTTCAGAAAAAAGAAAAAATTGATGAACCCAAAAGCAACTTTACATTTTCAATGATGAGGGTAACAAAGCTACCTTATTTACTGTGTACCAACAAAAAGTTATCGTTTTCTCTTTCAAAAAAGTGCCCCAAAAATATGTGGAAGCCTTATCACAGAGGATATGAGCCCCTTATTTAGCTGTTTTTGTGAAGCTATAAAAGGTACTAATCAAGACAACTACAACTCTTTAAGGTAAAATGTTGCCTTTTAGTTGAGAGAAATGCATGGACTTAATAGTTTGAGATTTATGGTTGAAGTGTTTAGTAATGGACTGGTATAACGGGTAACAAGAGGAGAAGCTAGTTTGCAAGGAACTGGCCTTGATGCTTTGTTTGTATAGTGTTAAAGATAGAATGTAATTAGTTTTATGGTAAGAAGAGTGGTTAAGAGATTGGTCGAAGATTAGTTCGGCTGAATTTATTGGAGGATAGTAGAGTGTTTTTTTTTTTTAACTCCAGGACAATAGAGTAGTTATAATAGTTGATGGCCAACGTTTTTGTCTTGAGTACAACCGGGCACATGTAGCCTATTAATAGGCCATTTTTGCTGACATTAACAACCGACTCTCAAAGCAAATATACTTTCTAGCCTAGATTATTCTATTCAATTGGTAACTTCCAAGATTTTTCCTCAAGGTCAGTTGGCATCAGCTTAGCAACTCTTCCAACATTTTCTAAATACTTTTGATAATTGAGAAAAGTGCATCAAGGAGGAAGGTTGAAAATAATGCACTTCTCTGAATTAAACTAGAAAAGTCTAGAATTTGCTAGAGGAGTTGCTAAACTGGTACAGACAAAAATCTATTAAGTCTTTGAAAATCTAGAGCAATAAAATAATCTAAAGGAGTGACCAATGAAAAGCCCACACTACATATACAATACTTTTAACTATTCCTTCTGCCAATAAAAACTAGTCATTCATCAAACTATTCTCTCGTCCTTACAACCTTCTAAACCCAACTATATAACCTTATACCAAATTACCAAGCATTAGCATGGGTCCTTCACAAACTAAGTTCTCCTTTTATTGTTCAATAATAACTGACCCATGTGTGCACAGGTGCGAGAGAGAGATAGAGAGAAAGGACGGTCTAGACCCCAAGCCTCCAGCAACTCAACAACCTTAACAAGTCAGCATAATCTAGATTCTGAACGTTGCTATTGATAATCATAAAGTGGTAACAACTGCTCCAATAAGCTATCTCACAAGACAGTTTGACTGCTGCATAGAATTTACTCCTTCAGACACTCTAGAAATCAAGAATTAATTTTACCTGATCCGAAGAGAACGTAAAATCCAGAAGTCACATCTATCTCTGATTGCTCCTCCCTGTCGTTTATCATAATAAAGATTCAACCACTATTATAAGTTCAAAAAAAGGCTGGACTTTAAGCCATCACATAATCATCAGACATTTAGAGGAAACATGGAAAGGAGAAAACTTACAAGCTCTCTCTCACAAAAGAACATAATGCAATTGAATGAGATGTTTAAACTTTTAATTACTGTACCATAAGGATCTAAAGTCAAATCAAACCCCCATGCAACAATTGATGATGTCAACAATCTATGCCACTGATAGATTGGAAAGATTAGGGAAAACTAAAACCCAGCACATGAAACATATAACCTACCCGAACGCCACTTAAATGCGTGAAGGTAGTCTGAGCCAATTTATTCCAATTCAACAAAATAATAATATGAAGTACAGAGTTCAAAAGCTGATGAACAAATTATAGAGCCACAAAAATCAATTGGCCTCTAAGAATGCAGCAAATGGAAATTAATTTAAGGGTTTGGTATCCAGTATGCTCAGCTACATGAATTTTATGTTCATGCTAAGTGCATGAATGGATTCACTATCAAGAACTCAAAGAATGAATCTTGAATTCTCATATGATTGTCACAGCAATAAACTTTTATAATGTGAAAGAATGTTTCCTTCCTTTTAAACCATATAATCTTATTAACAAAAAGATTCCTACAATATTCTAAACTAATGAACCGAAACAGGCCCAACAATTTCAATCCCAAGGCAAAGATACTAACCATGTATATCTAACAAGCACATGTTTTGGCCAATGCTGAGAATCCCAGAATTGTTTACGAATATTTGGATGAATTTCAACATCTGTTGAGGACAAAGAAAATCGGAAATTGTGATCAAACCAGTTAAATAATAATAATATGAACTACTATACTAAACACTTTGTATGCTATTCTGTTATTGCGAACAATAGAAAAACCTTTTTGAAATTCATTGATAAAAAAATCAAGTTACATGACAAGGCATTTGAAATCCATTCTGTCGGCAACACGTCTCCCATTTCCAACAGAAGAAAATTTTCCACCTACTCTCAGTACACACTCAAAATCTATTGTGAGTTAAACCCAAACTCTCATTTCGAAATAGCATATAACCATAGAGTAGAAGTAATAACAATAAGACAGCAGCTGAATCAGCTCGAGATAATTGTCCTGAAAGAACCTTCCGTTTCCCTCAAAGGGAGAAAATTATCTAATCGTGACACAGATTGGACAAGGTACACTAGAGAAAAAAATTGACATATCAGGTTGCCTCTAGAAAGGAGATTAATAACCATATGGCTTAGAACAAACATAACATATAAAAGATATACAAGATATGATACTAAATTTTATAACTAAAAACAAAAACCTTAAAATTAGTGGTGAAGGATGTACGAGTAGAATAAGTGTCAACATGAATTACAGGAAAAATGAGAAAGGGATGAAAGGCAAAAATTCCGTAAGCGAAATAATAGATAATCACAAGATTGTTTAGTAACATGATGCAACAACAGAAGGTGAGAAGATTGACACCACAATCAACACCAGAGAACATCGCCAACAGTGGAGCAGGATACTCTAGCCTCTAGGTAAACCCAACAAGTTAGATGGAGCTTGTGTGATTGCATCAGGTCAATAAACAAAGTAGAGTCGCTTGCAAAACCAAGTGAAGCATAACTTTGGGGGAATCAAAGACACATACTCCAATTCCAGCATAATATTGTGCCCCAATTGTTTAATGGACTGGTATATAGGAAGAAGTAAATTACGATAAAATTACATACAGAGGTGAGCAAAAGATATAATTACATACAGTGGTGAGGCATATCCACGACTTTAGCAGTGACACCATGTAGATCACCTCCTGAGTACCTCTGCATGCCATAAATAGTTGGTAACCATGATAAACTAACTAGATTATATAATTAATAGGAAGAAAAAAAGTTTACAGAATCATTGCAATTCTAATTAGCGTATCTTCCTATGCAGTTACAATCTACGAAATTGATCAAATGAAAAGACAGACATACCAAATGCACGTCAATCATTGGAACCTCGGAACTCTTACGATTTATCACTAAAAGCCATGAAATTAGAAACTTTTCTCTTCCAACTTGAAATGATCTGCATATAAATTAAATCTTTTAATGCGCAAGAATTCTATGCAACTTAAAAACTAAACTACTAAAGATACATAATAAAAAATTAAAAAATGCATCAATATACTGTCAAGCTTATCAAAATCTTAAGGAAACATAGTTAATGCCAGGAAAGGTTCACAAAAGCATAGCTAATAGCACAGAAAAAGTAATGCTTCACTCCAGAGATGATAAAAATTATATCTTTGTCTAATTCTCAGCATAAGCAGGGGAAGAACAACAACAATTCTAAAGTGATATCAGGAAACTCTAAATTTACGGTGAATTAGTCCTTCCCAAAATTGAAACAGTAAAGAAATCTTCCATCAAAGAACTTAAATTTGCTCAATACACTATACCTGAAGTTAGCAAATACAATTTAAGCCAGACAAGCTGATACAGCTACAATTTTTGCAAAACCAACCCACTTTAGGTTTAGCAAGTAAACTTGCATGTTTGATTCCAGTTTGAAACACTATATATAGGTAAAACACCATGTACCAGCCTTAAACACGAATTTTTAAACGAAAAGTGGATCAACTGTAACACAAATTCGTTGCTAGCAATTAACTTCACAACTGCCCCTTTTCAAGCTCAATGCACATTATTATACTTATTTTCTGGCTCAGATGATCACTATTCCTATAGGAGGGTAAAAAAAATAAAAGAAAGAAGAAGAAGGAATAAGTCTTTGCACCCGAATGAGCTGGTTTTGATTAAATCTATTGGTTTTAGTTTCTCTAATGTCTATTCATAAACCAACCCTCAAGTCAACAGCAACTCCAGTTGATAAAACGAAAAGGCCACTAAAAAAAGGTTAACATTTCTAAAGCATAGAAGTCCATAGTTTCTTACATCTTGTAAGGATCAGCGCCCGTGTAACCCATTGGCTTTGCTATAGGAATCAACACCTACAAATGGACAAAAAAAACAACGAAATTGAAATCGAAATATTTGATAATTCTGGCAGAAAAATCAAACCCGAGAAAAAGAAGAAAAAAAACCATGTAATTCATAATAGGTAAAATGATAAAGAGGGTACCTCACGATTAACACCAAAGATTGGGCAGTGCTTTCCAATCATGTCATGCCACATCGTTCTTGACTGAAATTCATATAAACCAACGGATCCTCAAAATCACATGGCAATTAACTAAAATCAAATCTGATACAATGCTAATCTATGAGGAAGCATATAAACATAAACAGAAATTGAGTACGGACAGAGTGGTATTGACCCATCTTGCTCATGGGTACGATATCTCCGGGCCTGTAAGCAAGAGAAATCGATGGCAGTGACAGTGAAAGTAACAACAGCAACAGAGAAGTTAATCTCCTTCTTCCTGTTTCCATTTTCTGCAAATTCTCACTATGCCTGCGAGGTTTTTCGGGGGGATTATTTTCTGGGTTACTGATCGGGAAGTGAAGGTGCTGCCCAGCTGGCTTTTATGGGCTGCTCTTTAAATTTTGGGTTGTGGAAGAAAGCCAGCAAAACTAGCCGGTACCAATCCACAAAAGAATCTAGGCCCACTAAGACCAGATCAACTTTTTCTTAACTAACATTGCGCTGAACCTCTTCAAGTAACGTCGTTTAAGCTTGTTTGATATGATTCCCAAACATCGTTTATATATATATATATATATATATATATATATATATATATGATCGATGTTACGTATATTTTATATTTTAAAAAATATTTATATATGATTCGATTAAACATTAGTTTATGAACTTTTGTTAACCGATTGAATAGGCTCAGTTTAAATTCATTGTTTTTCCAAATAAAAAACCCAAGGTCTCTTGGTATCTTTAGTACATGGTTCGGTAAAAATGGTAATGCAATGACTAGCTACAAAGTTTTTTATTAATAAAATCAAAACCCTTTTTTGTTGTATTTTTTTTAAAATATCTTTTAAATTTTTATTTAAATATATTAATTAAATATTTAAATAAAATTATATATGTAATTCAATTGACTCCAACCCTTCACATGTTTTTCTCTACCATTATCTCACTCAAACTTAATTTATTCACTCTCTTTATTTCTCTTATCTTCAACCTATATACGTATGTTGAGATGCTAGTATTAACAAAGTTAGAATCCCCATTTGGTATCTTCTCTTCAAAATATTCCATAAATTTCTACTTAAATATATAAATCAAATATTTAAAAAAGGTCATATATGTAACTTAATTAACTTATGTTGATTTTCTCTATTACTCTTTATCTTTTCCACATTTTCAATTGTTCTTATTTTTTTGTGATTCTAACCGCATTGTTCTTATCTTTGGGTTTTCCTTGCAGATTCATATTTATAATGGAAAATATATGACTATTATGCTTGGTATGCTTGTAGGTAAGAAATAATTGTTAACATATTGTTTTATCACATAAAATAATAGATCAACACACGCTATGCGTGTGTCTAATAAATATAACGCGAGAAGACCTAGTTAAACCAATAATTTAAAATGTATATTTTTTTAATTTACAACAATAAATCTAATTTATCTTATTTTTATTCGACTCTCATTAGATCTATTTTTTATTCATAAAACAAATGTTGACTTGGAGAATGGATCTCACTAACTTTAGACATTTAAACACTTAGACTTAAAATAATAAACTTTTTTTATTCATAAAACAAATGTTCTATCATTGAATTACAAAAGAAAATTTTCAATTTTGAATCTTTCGAAAATTTTATTAAACTTCATCACCTATGGATAGTTATTGAGGCTTAATTATTTACTTAATTGTCATGAAAACTTATTGAGCTCGTTGAATCATGTAAAGGTGGCTCTACCACTTATACATAACTATAAACAATTTGGTCATAGAGATGAACTACTTACTTTTTAAGAGTTTGTTTTAGTAGTTCATATATCTTGTTGTGTAATTTTTCATTTGATCAGGTTCCTGATGGGTCGAAGATTAACAAAGGGAACATTTACAACTACTCCACCAAATGTGCTTAGAAGTTAAAAGGTCTATTTGATTCGTGGATAAGATTAGTCTGATTAAAATGGGACTAGATTCTAATAAGATTAAGAGGAGAATAAAATGGTATTATTTGCGTCTTTGTTTGGATCAAATGATTGATTAATTTTATCTCATTGAAATCCTATGTTTGGTTGATAGGATTAACACTGACATTAAATTAGGTGCTTGACAGGAGGCTAGGCGCCTGACAGGGTGGTAGGCGTCTGGGTAGGCACCTGACATGAAGATTGCCCAGAAAATCATGTGTTTGTAGAAAGAAGAGACTGGAGGAGTTGCATGCAAGGACTAGGCGACTGCATAGATGTCTTAGAGAGGCTTATGCACCTAGCTTTGCGCGTGACTAGGTGCTAGGCACATGGTAGAAGAAAACTACAGAAAAGTTGTAAAGCTGTGTTGCTGCTAAATGAAGGCTCGAAGAACATGCGTGCAAGGGCTAGGCACCTGAGATAAAGCTAGGTGCCTGCCTAGGCATCTTGGAATGAGCCAGGCACATGGCTAGGTATTTGACACAATGGTGACTTAGTTTGAAGATCCATTTTGAAGACCGAAGCCTAAAGAGCCCCAATCTACATAAAAGATGAATATGTTTGGTAAGACGTCTAAAGACATCCGTTGGAGGTCAGATATATCCTTACTTAAAGAGGATATCAGTCATATGTTCTGAGGATTCTTTAAGGAGTAGATTTCGAAGTTGCCTTTCTTTGAGGCACAACTGAAGGCTATAAATAGTGGACGCAGACATGAAGTCAAGCACGAGTCCACAGACGGGTCTACAGATCAATTTCAAGCATTAATTTAGTTTACTACTATGCGTAGTGTTTATTGATTGAGATGTGAGATTGTGAGTTGAGAGTAATACTGTAAGGTTGCTTGGTACCCATAAACTCTAGCAATGTAAAGTTGGCTTGATACTCATAAAGTTAAGCAAGCGTATTATTGATCAACTATTTGAACTCAGTAGACCGAAGAGGCCTATTGAAGAAGTAGTTGTAGGCACAGTCATATTGCCGAACCACTATAAAATTACTGTGTTCATTTCCATCTTCCCTTACACTTTATTTTGGCTAGTATTTTGGTTTTTGGTTTAATAGTTTCATTTAATATTACTAATCATGTTCAATTCTCTTGTAGAACCAATTCACCCTTTCTTGTATTTCCTAACAGTTGAGATTGTGTAGTTTTGGCAAACTATAAAAAATAATTTTTAAAATTAATTCAACATTTACAACTTGTCCTATGTTTCTTCTTTTTCTCTATTTTCTCTCTAAAATTACAATCATAGTTGTTCATTGTTTCAAAGAGAACTCAATGAAGAATCTCTGAATTTGCTATCAAAGCTTCTTAAGTGTGACTTTGTTGTATTATGAAGAGCTATTTGTTAGAACTCAAAGTAATTAAGTGGGGACAAATAAAAACCTTAAAGCCAGTGATTCTTCTTGTCTCTAAATCTTTTTTTTTTGTTGTTGCAATTTATAGATTTTGTATCCTTCAAAGTTACCATCAGGTACGTCCCTTAGAACAAGCATGACCTAAGTCTCATAATTTGTTATCTTTGGAACGGGTGGCGAATGATTATTAATTAATTCATGATGAAGACGTGAATTTTTTGCTGGAAATCTGCAGAGTAATTCAGTAGGGACGTACCAAATAAATTTATTGCTATTTGCAACATCTACATTTCTACATATATTACAAGCTATTTGTGACGAAAAATGTAGTTAATTGTTAATGCTTACCTTTTTAAAGTTTTTTGTCGAGAATGATAGAGCATATATAGATGATATATATGTGAGATTCACAAATGCATGAATGGTTGATGTTAGAGTAGTTAATTTTTAATCCCCAGTTGAGAGGTTTTGATGTAGACAAACCATATTGTTATTACTGATATATTTATTAAGTGTGTATGATATTTAATGTCAAAATCAAGCATTTATTATAGATTGTATAATCAAGCATTTACTATCAGATTGCATAATTAGAAACAATTAGAATTCATTGAGAATCAATGAAAGATTGTGAAATCCGAGAAGATCTCAAGAAGATTGAAGAATTAGATAGAAGATTGTAGAGTCATATATAAGATTGGAGAATCTGAAGAGAAGATTGTGGAAACCAAGAATCAAAGCTGAAGAGGCACTAAACGACACCTTAGGAGCCTAACAGGAGGCTAGGCACATGGCCAGGTGCTTGACTGGGTGGTAGGCGCCTAGGTAGGCTCCTGACATGAAGATTGCCTAGAAAATCATGTATTTGCTGAAAGAAGAGACTGGAGGAGCTGCGTTCAAAGACTAGGCGACTGTATAGATGTCTAAGAGAGGCTTAGGTGTCTGGTAGGAGAAGAATGCAAAAAAGTTGTGTTGTTGCTGAAGAAAAGCTCGAGGAACGTACGTGCAAGGGCTAGACGCCTGAGACAATGCTAGATGCCTGCCTAGGCGTTTGGATAGGAGCTAGGCATCTAACCAGGTGCTTGACACAATGGTAACTTAGTTTGAAGGCCTGTTTTGAAGACCAAAACCTGAAGAGCCTCGGTCTACATAAAAGATGAAGAAGTCTGGTAAGACGATTAGGTAGACGTCTGAAGACATTCGTTGGAGGTCAAACATATCCTTATTTAAAGAAGATCTCTGTAAGAAGTTCAAAGGATTCTCCAACGAGCAGATTTCAGAGTTACCTTTCTTAGAGGCACAGTTGAAGGCTATAAATACTGGACACAGACATGAAGTCAAGCACAAGTCCACAAACGAGTCTACAGATCAATCTTAAGTGTTATTTTAGTTTACTACTGTGTGTAGTTCTTATTGAGTGAGACTGTGAGATGAGAGTGAGACTCTCTGTAAGGTTGCTTGGTACCCGTAAACTCAAGCAATGTAAGGTTAGCTTGATATACGTAAAGTTACGCAAGTGTAACGTTGTTCTGTTATTAGAACTCAGTAGACTGGGGAAGCCTATTGAAGAAGTGGACGTAGACACAGTAATATAACCGAACCACTATAAAATTACTATGTTAATTTTCTTCTTCCCTTGCACTTTTATTTTGGCTAGTATTTTAGTTTCTAGTTTAATCGTTTGATTTGTTATTACTAATAGAAAATGATTCAATTATTTTTTTATACTCTTGCTTGCAAGCCGATTGAAGGATTTTAGATTTTGCACATAAAACCCAAATGAAAAAAAAAACTCAAATATTTGACCGGACAAAAAATTTGATAAAATATTAAAGAAGGTTATTTTTTATGTAGATCAATTTTATCTGAAATAGGATGTTATATTGTTGGATGATAAATTTAATCAAATAACTTTTGTTCATTTTTTTGGTTTAAGTTGCTTTACAAGTGAATTATCAATTATCTTAAAAAACTTAAAATAAATCTTTTACCTCTCTAATCACTTATCAAGTCAAAATTGGTCAATTGGTACGAAGGACACCTTGTCTAAATCGAAATTACAATATGACAACACTCAAACCACTTTTATTATTTTTCTATAAATTGTTTAAATTAATATTAAAAAAATATTGATAAGTTTTGTGATTAAAATTAAAAGAGCAAGCTCCAGAGTCCTTGTCAAGAGAATATCATTTCTCCAAAAAGGGGTCTTCTGATCCGATTTTGTCCACCGACAAACGCTTCAATAATATCATTCGTTTCAAAAGGAAAATGAAACTGAAACACAGAGACTTCTTGTGATTGTCCTTACTCCGTACATGGTTAGTTAAACACGTAATGATATATAGCCACGTAAAACAATTATTCTCCCAGTTTCATAATTTTTATTATATTTATTATTTAATTAATTAAATAAATAATTTTCTTATCAAATCATTAAAAAAATTTAATTTTTTTCATATATACATAAATGAAATTTAAATTTTTTTTATATTTTAAAAATAATATATATAAAATAATTAAAATCAAATTTAAGTAAAACAATAATAAATGATTAAAATTATCGGATAAAGAGAGTATATGATTTTATTTTTATGAAAAACCCTAAAAATAGCCACCGTGTCGAGACAGAATTCATAAAGTAAGGAAAAACCAATAGACAAATTAGTTGTTTACAACCCATCTTTTCAATTTTATAATAAACCTAACATGATTTAATTGTTCCATTGACATGATTGATACCTATCATACATGGAAGTATTTTAAAATTTTATAAAATAATAAAAATAATTAATTAAAATAAAAATAATATAAATTTAAATTAATTAATTTTTAATAAAGTTTAATACTTTTATTAACTCTCTAGAACATGATAATTATAATTTTATAAATATTTATATATAAATAATATGAAGTATTACTTATATTTTTATATTGTTATAACTTATAAGTGATTAATTAAATAATTTATAATTATTATTAAACTAAATAACATGTAATATATATTTATAAAGCAGAATAATATCATAACAATAACACTTGTTAGAATCCATTTTAACGTGTAATAAAGCTATAATGACTATTTCTTTTCGTCGAAGTGATTAATTTTGGGTTCACAAATTTGTGTTCTATATCTATTCCTCTATGTTAATATAACAAAGGGAACATTTACATGGTCAGTACTAGTCCACCAAATGTGATTAGAAGTTAAGGGTTCATGTATAGGATTAATGTGAGATTAAAATGAGATTAAATTGTGATAAGACTAAGAGAAGGTTAAAGTGGTAATACTTGAGTCTTTGTATGGTTCAAATGATAGATTAGCTTTATTCCATTGAAATTCTATGTTTAGTTGATACTTGATAATATTAAATTAAGATAATGAATAAGATGATAAAATTGTACTTTAATCTTAAAATTCGAATTAAGTTTTCTATTAATGTATATCTTAAGCATTAGTTTATTAAATCATAATAATACTGATATTTTTAATAATATTAAATATTATTTTACCTATTAAACTATTATTTAGATATAATTATAAAAATAAAAATAATTAATATTAATATTAATATCATAATTATAATAATTATTATTGTAAATAATTATTTTGAATATTAACATTATAATGTATTATTATTAAAATAAAATTATGATATTATCAAAACATTATTAAAATTATATATATATTATTGTTTTATTTCTATTTGTTATTATAATTTTTTAATGATTATTATAATTAATAATATTTTTTATTATAATATAATAATTATTTTCAGTTTTTCTGGTTAATAAGATTTTTATTTAGTCTTTGTTAAATAGTCGATTTTTTTGTCCCCAAGCTGATGTTGATGAAAATAAATTTTGTAAGGGGGAAGATAGATTATTGGTTGTTGAAAGTTTTCGCTTCAGGCAAAGTAATTCTACTTAAAAAGTTATGATGTTGAACCATGCCTAAACATGGATGTGAATTGGAGCCTTATAGAAAATTATGGAGCCTTATACACGTGTGACTAGCCATGCACCAACACATGGCACACCTCGTCACCACAATTATCACACTATAGAACATGTTGATGCCGAGAAATCATCGTTGACTCAAGGTCAACTCTTATGATCTATACAGGTAGAATGATGTTCAGACGTTTTAATTAAGACGTGAGTTTAAAAAAAAAAATAGTGCTAATTTATGTAAAGAATTTGTCAAGAATGAATTAATTCAAATTTACGTACTTTTAGTTATTTATAGTCGTTTGAGGAGAGGTCGACCATATGGGAGGGATGGCTTCACTCTTATGATCCTGTGCTTCAACAGTTAAATCTCAATCACATGTTTCAAATATAATTTGATCTGTTAATTGCATTTTAATATGACAATAACATAATTTATTCGTTCCACGTATATTTTACCGTGTGATAATAATCGATAAGATATCAATGATTCATTAGTGACAAGGGACCCCGTGTTGACGTTCCATCAGAACCCAACAAAGGAAAATAGGAAATTGGTATTCTCCACATCAAAGCAAAGATAGGTGTTTGTTTGGTTTGTAGAGTTATGGGGTAATTTCACACTTCATTTTTAACGAGGGTGATTATGTATATATACTCATAAAATATTTTTTTAAAAAAATTCAAGTGGGGGCAGCTGCCCCCACTGCCCCACTGTAAATCCGCCCCACACTCCCTTTAAAGGTAAGTAATAAGCATGGATTTCATCTGCTGCGGCATCCCATTAATTGACAATTGTGTTAAGAAGTCTTTGCTCTATACTTTTGGCGATGAAATTTTATGTGCGGGCATTTGTTTTTGTTTGCCCACTTATTATTATAATATTAATGTTATTATCAAACAAAAACTTCACATGGTCCACTTCGGTTCGTTATTTTATAATTTTAAGTTTTCAACAGTCATTTATCAAAAAGTTGTATTCTTTGTTTCATGCCTTTTCAATTTAATTTTTGATTGTTGGATGATAGAAAATATTTATAAATATTTGAAATAACTTTTTTAAAAATTAATTCAACTTTTTCAACTTGTCCTCCTTTTCTTCTTCTCTATTTTCTCTCTAAAATTACAATCATAGTTTTTCATTTTTTCAAAAAGAACACAATGAAAAATCTATAAATTTACTATTAAAGATTCTCAAGTGTGACTTTGTTGTATTATGAAGGGCTATTTGTTAGAACACGAAGTAATTAAGTGGGGACAAATAAAAACATTAAAAACAGTGATTCTTCTCACCTCTAAATCTTTTTTTTTTGTTGCTATTTATAGATTTTGTATCATTCAAAGTTACCAACAGATACGTCCCCTGTAACAAGCATGACCTAAGGAGGTTTTTTTTCTCCCTAATATAAGGTTTTTAAAAATCTTAATTCCCTAAATAAAATTGTTTTAATCTTATTTCTTTAAATGTGATTGTTTTTGCCACACCATAAAATACAAAATGAATAAATTACATCAATAGTCCATGTAGTTTAACAGAAGGTTCAAATTAATTTCTACGAAACCTATCTTTACTATCACTTCTTCATTAACATGACTTTCTTCCTCTAACCACACTCGTTTTTGTTCATGTTTGTTTCACTAAATTTACAAGCAGAACAAGGGAGTGATGAGGTTTATGCTCAGATCAATTTGCTCACAGAAGATGTGAGTAAGCTACATGTTTCTCTTTTTTCCTCTTTATTGTGCTTTTGGTATGTTTGTTTTGTGAGAAAACGGGAAGGAAAATGAAATTATAGTAAGTTTGGAGCCTGCAATTCCCTTTGTTGTGGTTCTGGATGGTAAATAATTAAGCCATATTAGTTCGTCGCCTTCTCAATTAATTACTAGTATTGAGGTAAGATGTATTTTTTCTTGATAAATACTTAAGCCATATTAATTCCTCGCCTTTGGTAGGATGTATTTTTCTTTTACGCTTTAAAAAAATTTCATCATGTTTTTTTTTTTTCCATTTTGGTTAGTGAAGGTTTTAATTTTAATACACCTGAAGGGATTAAGTAAAATGGCTGTCTAGTCTGAGATAAAATGTTCTTAATGAGATGTATATATTAACATTTTCTTATGTGAATGTAACAGCAAAATGAACCTACAAGTCCTGATCCATACCCACATGAACCTCTAAGAGGACGGTTTATTCCTTATGTAAGATTTTAACAACTTCAGATACCAGCACCCATGGTGGGTTCTATCTTCTTCGTAAGCATGCCACTGAATGCTTGCCTCCATTGGTATAACTCATTCTCAATTCCACGAAACCTATTTTACAACAAGACTATATAAATTGACTTAATTAACTAATGGGTATATTTAATTTCTTCTTTTATTATTGAAGATAATCCACATACCCATGATCCAGATGATGTTTTTCTTGACCTTGTTATCAAGATTACCCCTTTCAACCACATGTAGAATATTTCAGTTTAATTTACTTGGTTTGATGAGATTGACTGTATTATTGATTTTCAACAAAAAAAGGTGTCAATTAAGGTTAGCTTAATTCCCAAGATTTCTAGACCTGTAAAAGACTATAATTCTGAGCTTAATTATTTGGGCTGCAAAGGCAAAAGCTGGATACCACTTGTGGAAGGAGATGAAGTGTTGGTTTCATCAACAAGCTTTTTATGATGGGGATTTTTTCTTGATAAAGGGGTTCTTAAAAATTTCAATTCTTTAAATAGGGATATGATCACCAATAAGTCATGCAATGAGATTTACGTGGTCAGAGAAAGAGAAACATTACAGACTATTAATGAAAAATGTAGTGATCCTTATAATTTTTTATTGCTAATTTAAGTTTTTTTATTTAATTTACTGATTTTAGTTTTTTATTTTTAAAGCGAGTGTGGCTAGAGGAAGAAAGTCAAGTTAATGAAAAAAAGATTGTAAAGATTGATTTCGTATAAATTAATTTGAACCTTATGTCAAACTACATGAACCATTGATGTAATTTATTCATTTTGCATGTGATGATGTGACAAAAACAACCTTATTTAAAGAAATAAGATTAAAACAATTCTATTTAGATAATTAAGATTTTTAAGAATCTCGTATTGGAAAAAAACTCATGACCTAAGTCTCCTAATTTGATATCTTTGGAACAGGTGGCAGATGATTATTAGTTGATTCATTGTGAATCCGTGAATTTTTTGCTAGAAATCTGAAAAGTAATTCAATGGGGGCATACCAAATAAATTTATTGCTATTTGCAACATCTACATTTATACATATATTATAAGCTATTTGTCACGAACAATGTAGTTAATTGTTAATGCCTTTTTAAAGTTTTTTCTCGAGAATGATAGAGCATATATAGATGACATATATGTGAGATTCACAAATACATGAATGGTTGATGTTAGGGTAGTTAATTTTTAATCCCCAGTTCAGAAGTTTTGATGCAGACAAACCATATTGTTATTACTGATATATTTATTATGTGTGCAGGATATTTAATGCCAGAATCAAGCATTTATTCTAGATTGCAGAATCAAGCGTTTACTGCCAGATTGCAAAATTAGACAGAATCAGACATTGATTGAGAATCAATGAAAGATTGTGAGATCTTAAAAGATTCCAAGAAGATCGCGGAATCCGAGAAGATTGAAGAATCAGATAGAAGATTGCAAAATCATAAGAGAAGATTGCGGAAACCGAGAATCAAAGCTGGAGAGGCACTAAGTAGGAGGATAGGCGCCTGACTGGGTGGTAGGCGGCCAGGTAGGCTCCTGACATGAAGATTGCCTAGAAAACCATGTTTTTGCTTAAAGAATGGATTGAAGGAGTCGTGTGCAAAGACTAGGCAACTGTATAGATGTTTGAGAGAGGCTTAGGCGCATGGTAGGAGAAGAACGCATAAAAGTTATGTTGCTGCTGAAGAAAAGCTCCAGGAACATGCATGCAAGGGCTAGACACCTGAGACAATACTAGGTGCTTGCCTAGGCATTTGGAGAAGAGCCAAGCATCTGGCCAGGTTTCTGACACAATGGTGACTCAGTTTGAAGGCCTATTTTGAAGATCGAAACCCGAAGAGCCTCGGTCTACATAGAAGATGAAAACGACTTTAAAGAGGATCACAATCATAAGTTCAAAAGATTCTCCGAGGAGCAAATTTTGGAGTTACCTTATTTGGAGGCACAGTTGAAGGCTATAAATAGTGGACGCAGATATGAAGTCAAGCATGAGTCCACATACGACTTTACATATCAATCTCAAACATCAGTTTAGTTTACTACTGTGTGTAGTGTTTATTGAGTGAGATGTGAGATTGTGAGATGGGAGTGAGGCTCTCTGTATGGTTGCTTGGTACCCTTAAACTCAAGCAGTGTAATGTTTGCTTGATACACGTAAAGTCAAACAAGTGTAAAGTTGATCAATTATTGGAACTCAGTAGATTGGGGAAGCCTATTGAAGAAGTGGCGTAGGCACTGTCATATAACCAAACCACTATAAAATTACTGTGTTAATTTTCTATTCTCTTACACTTTTTTTTTTTGCTAGTATTTTAGTTTATGGTTTAATAGTATGATTTGATATTACTAATCACACTCAATTCTCTTGTAGAACCAGTTCACCCCTTTGTATTTTCTGACAGTTGAAATTGTTCTAGTTTTCTCAAACGTTGAAATAAATAAATGATAGAAGTTGAATCTGATTTGATGTTGCTCTAAATCAAATGTACTTGGATGTTTTGAGGTATTGAGTTTGATTCATCATACCAACAATTTTCTTATGAATAAAAAGAATTGTTGTGTAGGTGGGTGGAAGCTGGAGTAACTTAGATAATAAAAAAATACGTGATATTTAAGAATACCATACATGCTTTTGAATTCAACATTTATTATAGTTAAAACTTGGATTTATTTTAACACTTTTTTTAATTAAAACAAGTTTAAACAACGGAAGATAATCCTCTCTTGTCCCTTACCCCACTCATCCCTAGTGTGAGTGAAGTCTAATTTTTTATGCAATAATAAGTGACTTTGCTAACTAAACTAGCCGGCATGCGGCAACCAATTTATTTATTGTAACTCTTGCACCTACTAATTTTAAGACATTTAAGACCCATTAACACTAATAAAATCCATTAACACGTTGATGATCACCCCATGAAGTCATGAACCATATCTATTTCTTAGTCATGGAAATGACAATGTTGGTGTGCTTTGTCTTCTCCACACACAGATGCTCAGCTACATGCTTTGAGTACCTTGTGAATAAACTGTCAATTATGGTGTCTCCAAAATGAATAGCAAGCATCGGTTCTGTAGCAGCTCTTATCGTTTTGGCGACAATTTGCCCGCTCTTCTCATATTTGTTCGACACAAAATTCTCATTACACACATCATCGTCGCTAGGATCCCAATTAACTTCAAAAGTTTCTAGCTTATCGAGATTGAAAGATCCTTCACTTTCAACAATCTCCTTCACTTCTCCTTTATAAGGAGTATAATAAGGTAGATTGAATGAATCCACATCACCCTCTTTCACAAGCCCCTACAAATTATAGCGCAAATTAATGTTTCAAAAATTTTCTTTTAATAACACAATTATAAGAAAAAAAATGAAAAAACGACCATAATTATGAGTTTAATTACTATTGGTTAATTTTAGAGTGAAATACAATTACATCTCTTAGATTTAGTAATATTATAATTTAGTCATTTTAAAAAAAAAAGCTAAAATATGCGCATAATCATGTGATTTGATCTATTTTCATAACAAACCCTAAATTTTTTCTGGTACATAACAAACTTTGTGGTTTCAATTAGTTAGAATGTAACTATTTTAAGTATTTTTTTTTTCTTTTTTTCTATTAAAAATTGAAAAAAACATTTTAAAAAAAGTACGCGAGTGGAAAATTAATAAAAAAATGTTAGATGATCTCCAAATGGTTTGTAGAATTTATTAGGGATCAAAATGGATCAATCTTGCACTCAAATGGGTATAGATAAATGGTGGAGTTAGCAGAAGTCCACCTATGTTAATAGTACAAACCACAAGGTTTGTTATGTACTTAAAAAAACCATAGTTTGTTATGAAAATGGATCAAACCACGAGATTGAATTTGTATTTTAACCAAAAAGATATTTTTTACTAAATTTTTATTGATGTAACAGTAACATTCAAAGTGAGTTAATGGTGAGGAGAAATAGCAGAAATTTTTTTTGTCAATCACGCAATATGGGATGAGAGTTGCATGTTACACATAAATATGTTATAGATATTAATTTAATGATATTTGCCCTTTACTTATTTTTTCTGTTAATTTTTTTTCTTAATGGTGGGATGAGAGTGTCATATTATTTATTTTCAAAAACTTGAAATTTATAATTTCTATGAAACCTAGCTAAGAGTTGTAATTATATTTTTTTCTTAAATTTTAAGGTAAAAGGAAAACCCTTAGTTACCAAGTCGATGAGTGATTTTGTTAGCAACTCCCAGAGGTAACAACAATCTCTACTTGTGGGATCCGCGATGCTCCTGCCCAAAAAAACAAGAACCATCCGACCTTTGGGTATTATTTCTTCAGAGCGTAATCTTAGGAACAATGAGAAATCCCTCTGAAATTGCTCTAAGTAAGCCTTATATACATTGGGAGGGCTTGAGTTTGCCATGTATATATTGCCTTTGTTATTATTCCCAAGCTCATCTGGAACCTAACAATTATAAAACATTACTTGCATGGTTAGTTAGATTACAATTAATTGCCATGACATGATGATCAGATTATTCACATCATTTTTCTAGTGAGAAATTCTTGTTTAGACTGTCTTGATCTATGCAATTTTCTTGTATAAAAAGTATTTTTAACCATTTGATGGATAGAGTTTGATAAATTTTTTCTTTATTTAATGAAAAAAATTCTCACTTAAACCTATATTCCATTGAATTTTTTCTATCTACCATCGAATATAGAGAGGTAAAAGAAATTGTCTTTTCCTTTCATTATTTGAGGGTATAAATTTATCATTGATCAAAAAAATATTCATGAATCGAGTTTAAACAAAAATCTCATTTATATGCCAATGAAAAATATTTTCAATCTAAACATTTTTATAAATCAAGTCATCACAGTAATCTATACAACATCTTAATTAATTTACTGTCATGTGGCAATCATAAGAGAAAAGAGTTGACAGAAAGAAAAAGGGCGAATAAAAATAATACTTGAAATTTGGCAAAAAAAAATTTGTAGGCTCATGTCTAAACTCAATGGTTTAGACCAACTGAAAACTTCATTGGTAATTTTAAAGAGCTTCATTAATAACATCAATATAAGTATGAGACCTCGAAATTAACATTACCAATAATTTTTTTAAAATTATCAGTGGAGTTTTCAGTTGATCTAAACCATTGAGTTTAAAGCCGAATTAACCAAGAAATCATCAAGTTTGGTGGGCTTATATGAAAATCAAATGCCAAGAGATCAGAACATCATCCAATAGAAGACAAGCTAATTATTACCTTGGTAAGCCAATGAACACTGTTGGAAGAATGTACAAAATGAAGACTTTCACTTGGAAAAAGTCTCCCATAGAAAGAACCAGGTACTCCCGATATGAAACATGAACCTATCTTGTCTCCCTTATCTTTCTTGAGACTTTGATAGAAAGCAGGAACAGATTTGAAGATGGTGTTGAAGTCATTTTCAGGAAGATCATTCAGAAAAACATCGAACTCAAGGGATTTGCAGTTCAGTTTTTGACAAATCTCATGAATTGTATCAATAATCTGGGAGACCACAAAGAATGTGTTTGGTCCTGAAGAGCAACCCAAGTCTGCCACTTTAAAACAAGTGGGCAAAGTGTTGTTCATCAACATATCTTTGATGGTCTCTATCAGGAATGGCCTCGCTTTTGATATCACTGTTTTCTGAAAATTAACATCAAACCCAAAACAAAAATTTATAAGAAGAAGGGTTGAGAATATATATCCAGTGATAAAATCATGAATCAAGCATGAAATGGAAATTGCATGTGTAATATATTCTTTGTGACAAAGAAAAAAGAGACTTGGAGGAGGGAATTATTGGAATAGCTATTTTCTCCATCTCCTGCATTCATCGGAAGGATGTTTGCTACAACCATGATTTTCCAATTTCTAGCTTAGGATATATCTAATTGTGCTGTCTGTTCGTTCCCTCTCCTAAGTGATCCATCTCTTTATATAGTTGACCGCCTGTAAATGTAGTGGTACAATACTTACTATGGAAGACCAGCATTTTTTACTATTCCACCACGTTAATAACATGTAAATGTTTTTAAACTTTAAAATAATTATCAAACTATTATTTTTTTCAATTATCACATCTTTCATTTTGAGATGGTTAAATATATCAAAATCAGTTTTCAATAAGCTTTAAAAACTATTGAAAAGTTATGTATCAAATTTTGTAAAATTTTCATTCATTTGAAATTGAAAATTATTAAAATTTTGTAAATTTTTTTTTTTGGAGTAAAAAAATAAAGAAAGGACAAACCATTGCACCTAGTTAGCTACACTCATCCAAGTACATGTAATGATGTAACATAAAAAAAAAAAAAAAAGGCAAGAATAAATTGGCGTGGCTGATAACACAAAGGAAAAGGAAAGGCGGTTGGTGCTTTACGATGAGACACGGAAATACAGTCTGTAAAGGAGTGTATTTCTCCTTGATGATCGTGACATATCAGTGGTCTTGTTTGTGAAATAGAGACAATAAGACAAGAGTACTACGATAGAACAATAGAATGAGCTTTGTGAGTTGTTTATTTTTTTTTGAACTATTGTATTGTAATATTCGTATTTTAAAGTAAAGGTAAAAAGTAATTTCATAAATATTATATGAAAATAAATTAATATATACATAAAATATTTATTATTAAATAAAATAATTTTTTTGAAAAAAAAATTGGACGCGTGGGTGTAGTTATAAAAAAAACGAGAATATTGGAGAATCAAAAGAGAATATTGCAAAAATCGAGAATCAAAGCTGGAAAGGCACTAAGCACCTGGCAAGAGGCTAGGCGACTAACAAGAGGCTAGGTGCTTGACAGGAGGCTAGGCGCCTGACAGGGTGGTAGGCATTTGGGTAGGCACCTGACATGAAGATTGCCTAGAAAATCATGTATTTGTTGAAAAAAGGGACTGGAGGAGTTACATGCAAGGATTAGGCGACTGCATAGACGTCTGAGAGAGGCTTATGCACTTAGCTTTGCGCCTGACTGGGTGCTAGGCACCTGGAAGGAGAAAACTACATAAAAGTTGTAAAGTTGTGTTGCTGCTGAATGAAGGCTCAAGAAACATGCGTGCAAGGGCTAGGCACCTGAGATAATGCTAGGTGCCTGCCTAGGCGTTTGGGAATGAGCCAGGCACATGGCTAGGTATTTGACACAACGGTGACTTAGTTTGAAGACCCGTTTTGAAGACCGAAGCCCAAAGAGCCCCAATCTACATAGAAGATAAATATGTTTGGTAAGATGTCTAAAGACATCCGTTGGAGGTCAGATAGATCCTTATTTAAAGAGGATATCAGTCATATGTTCTGAGGATTCTTCAAGGAGTAGATTTCGGAGTTGCCTTTCTTTGAGGCACAACTAAAAGGCTATAAATAGTGGACGCAGACATGAAGTCAAGCACGAGTCCACAGACGGGTCTACAGATCAATTTCAAGCATTAATTTAGTTTACTACTGTGTGTATTGATTGAGATGTGAGATTGTGAGTTGAGAGTAAGACTGTTTGTAAGGTTGCTTGGTACCCATAAACTCTAGCAATGTAAAGTTGGCTTGATACTTATAAAGTTAAGCAAGTGTATTATTGATCAACTAGTTGAACTCAGTAGACCGAAGAGGCCTATTGAAGAAGTAGTCGTAGGCACAATGATATTGCCGAACCACTATAAAATTATTGTGTTAATTTCCATCTTCCCTTACACTTTATTTTGGCTAGTATTTTGGTTTTTGGTTTAATAGTTTCATTTAATATTACTAATCGTGTTCAATTCTCTTGTAGAACAAGTTCACCCTTTCTTGTATTTCCTGATAGTTGTAATTGTGTAGTTTTCTCAAACTATAAAAATTAATTCAACTTTTACAACTTGTCCTCTGTTTCTTCTTCTTCTCTATTTTCTCTCTAAAATTACAATCATAGTTGTTCATTGTTTCAAAGAGAACTCAATGAAGAATCTCTGAATTTGCTATCAAAACTTCTCAAGTGTGACTTTGTTGTATTATGAAGAGCTATTTGTTAGAACTCAAAGTAATTAAGTGGGGACAAATAAAAACCTTAAAGATAGTGATTCTTCTTGCCTCTAAATCTTTTTTTTTTTGTTGCAATTTATAGATTTTGTATCCTTCGAAGTTACCAACAGGTACGTCCCTTAGAACAAGCATGACCTAAGTCTCATAATTTACTATCTTTGGAATGGGTGGCGAATGATTATTAATTGATTCATTATGAATTAGTGAATTTTTTGCTGGAAATCTGCAGAGTAATTCAGTAGGGACATACCAAATAAATTTATTGTTCTTTGCAACATCTACATTTATACATATATTACAAGCTATTTGTGACAAAAAATGTAGTTAATTGTTAATGCTTACCTTTTAAAAGTTTTTTCATGAGAATGATAGAGCATATATAGATGACAATTATGTAAGATTCACAAATGCATGAATGGTTGATGATAGAGTAGTTAATTTTTAATCCCCAGTTGAGAGGTTTTGATGTAGACAAACCATATTGTTATTACTGATATGTTTATTAAGTGTGTAGGATATTTAATGTCAGAATCAAGCAATTATTGTAGATTGCATAATCAAGCATTTACTATCAGATTGCATAATAAAAAAGAATTAGAATTCATTGAGAATCAATGAGAGATTGTGAAATCCGAAAAGATTGCGAAATCTGAGAAGATCTCAAGAAGATTGAAGAATCAGATAGAAGATTGTAGAATCAGATATAAGATTGGAGAATCTGAAGAGAAGATTGTAGAAACCAAGCTGAAGAGGCACTAGACGCCACCCTAGGAGCCTAACAGGAGGCTAAGCACCTGGCCAGGTGCTTGACTGGGTGGTAGGCGCCTGGGTAGGCTCATGACATGAAGATTTCCTAGAAAATAATGTATTTACTGAAAGAAGGGACTGGAGGAGCTGCGTGTAAGGACTAGGCGACTGTATAGACGTCTAAGAGAGGCTTAGGTGCTTGGTAAGAGAAAAATGCAGAAAAGTTGTGTTGTTGTTGAAGAAAAGCTCGAGGAACATGCATGTAAGGGCTAGACGCCTGAGACAATGCTAGGTGTCTGCCTAGGCGTTTGAAGAAGAGCTAGGCATCTGACCTGGTGCCTAACACAATGGTGACTCAGTTTGAAGGCATGTTTTGAAGACTGAAACCTGAGGAGCCTCGGTCTACATAGAAGATGAAGATGTCTGGTAAGACGATTGGGTAGACATCTAAAGACATTCGTTGGAGGTCAAACATATCCTTATTTAAAGAGAATCTCTGTAATAAGTTCAAAGGATTCTCCGATGAGCAGATTTCGGAGTTACCTTTCTTTAAGGCACAGCTGAAGGCTATAAATAGTGGACACAGACATGAAGTCAAGCACAAGTCCACAAACAAGTCTACATATCAATCTCAAGTATTATTTTAGTTTACTACTGTGTGTAGTTCTTATTGAGTGAGACTATGAGATGAGAGTGAGACTCTCTGTAAGGTTGCTTGGTACCTATATACTCAAACAATGTAAGGTTTGCTTGATACACGTAAAGTTAAGCAAGTGTATTAGTGTAATATCCGTATTCGTGAATTAAGGATAAAGAAGTAATTTGATAATATGTCATAATATTTAAATAATATATGTGAAGGATTAGAAGTGAACAGTGAATGGCAGTTGTGAACATTGAAGTGTACAGGGAACAATGAATTATACAGTAAACAGTGAAGTGTACCGTGTACAGTGAACAATGAATGTCGGCAGTGAATAGTGAATAGTGTACAGTATATATTGAACAGTGAATGTCGGCAGTGAACAGTACGATGAATGTAAAAAAAAAAAGTATATATTTAAGCACAAGCATAAGAGACTGAACGATTTCGTTTAGTTTCTTTCAACTTCTTATGTGTTTTCTCAAAGTAATTGAGGACTTAAAGAAATGCTGAAAGAGCAAAATTTTGAAGGGATTTTCTGTGGATTTTCATAGAGGATTATGAGAAGCTATCAATATTAGAAGGTAATAGTATAATGTTTATTTTGAATTTATGATTTTTATGACATTCAAATGAAGTTAAAGTGGGAATTTTCAAAGTGTGTAGTTTATGAAGAAATAATTAGAAATTGAATACAAATATTATGTTAGGTGTTGGCGATCAATGTTAAGAGGAAATTTCGGAGAAGAACGAGAAAAGCAAGGAGGTGGTCCACAGGTAGCTTTAAGTGCTATGTGGTGAGTTGGATTTACTTTAAGT
The DNA here is from genome assembly GCA_023935145.1 of Bretschneidera sinensis. Taxonomy (NCBI): domain Eukaryota; kingdom Viridiplantae; phylum Streptophyta; class Magnoliopsida; order Brassicales; family Akaniaceae; genus Bretschneidera; species Bretschneidera sinensis. Next base: position 142,427,229 of record CM043697.1, read on the forward strand.
AGTCTAAATGAAAAATCAATTATTTGGTGATAATATTAAATTTAATTATTCAAGTATGCTTGGGTGATAGATTAAAAATTGATTTATGGGTATGATAGAAAATTTGGACATGTAGAAATATTTCTCGGTGAGAAATAATATTTTTGGAAATTATACATTTATTTGAGAATAAAAGCAATAAATAAATTATTGATGAGATATATTGATATTTTAATACGAATTATGATGAGATGAATTTTAGTGGATATTGATAAGTTTTGGTGGATGAGTTGATGTGATTCGAGATAAATTTTAGTGGATCTTACCAAATTTTGATGGATGATTTGAGATGAATTTTAGTGGATCTTGACAAATTTTGATGGATGATTTGAGATGAAATTTAGTGGATCTGGACAGACTTTAATAAATTATTTGATGTTATTTGGGAAGAGAAGAATTTAGTGGAATTTTTATATTATTTGATAAAAATCAGGATAGCCAATTTAAGTGGTTTGAATTTTTATATTGTGTTTATATTACTGTTTCATATCATTGTTCATGTGCATATGCATTTAATAATATAACCGAAAGAACTAGGAAGGCAGTCGGTCTAATGAAATAACCGTGACAGCTGGTATATGCTGGAAAGAACCGGGAAGACAGCCGGTCTTATGAGAATGATAGAACCGGAAAAGTAGCCGGTCTAATGAGAATAAAAGAACTGGGAGGGCAGTCGGTCTAAGATAATAACAACCTGTCGACAGGTGGGAAGATGTTCCCATCATATGCATTCATTTCATTGCATCTGTTGTAATTATTATTGCATTATTGAAAAGATAAGATGTGTATATTGTTGTGAATGATGGCTGAGTCTCATAAAAAGAGACAGCTATGATGACAAAATTATTAAAAAGCTGAGATGTGGTATAGTGTTGTGAATGATGGCTGAGTCTCATAAAAGGAGACAGCTATGATGATAAAATTATTGAAAAGCTGAGAGGTGGTATAGTGTTGTGAATGATGGCTGAGTCTCATAAAAAGAGACAACTATGATAATGAGATTATTGAAAGAGGCAGTTATGATGATAATATTATTGAAATACTGATGTGTAGTATGTTATTTTAAAATTATTTATAGATGATTTGGTCTCACAGAGAGAGACAATTATTGCCTCTAAATGATGGAATTTATGTTGTGAACCTCATTACAAGATAATTATGAGATAATTGATGGTCTTAATGTGGACCAATGATTGAGAAGAAGAGATTGATAGAGAATGAATCTCATGACATGTGAAATGATAGGAGAGTGCTAGTATCGAGGGTATGGGATATAAATTGATTAAATATTTATAGACGATTTATGCAAATGAGTACTTTTAGTAAATTTAATTCACTGAGCTTGAAGCTCACTCTTCATTGTACAATGATTTTCAGGTAGCAGGCTTAACAAATAGTCGGGTGAGTTGAGGTTCAGAAGAAATCATTTTCTGTAAGCTGTGTACGTGTCATCATCCTCAGACTAATGGGAAAAAGTAAAATGAAAAATTTATTTGTAATATTCATGCATTTCACGCTGTATAGAATGTTTAATAATTTGATTGATGTAAAATATCTATTTGGTTTATTTTATTTTTATGGTTGCATATATGTGTCGTGTTGGGATTCTCAAAATATGATGATACCGTCTCGGGGGTGGTCAACCCGGGATGGGTCGTTACAATATTGGTATCAGGGCATTAGGTTTTAAGATTCTGTAGACTGCATAAAAAGTAAGAAAGTGAAAGATTAAAATAAATGATATTTTAATGAACAGTCTGAGGATGACACATGGATGTGTTAGAGTTGTTGATTTGAGAGGGTGTGGTAGGCCCACAATATTTTTGACAAGTCGGGGTTGAGTCTGAAGCTGTGGTTCCCAGAAGTGAACATGTAAATAGTATGATTGATATTAGTAAAGGTATGAGAGAATCTAAAGTTGAAAGGGATATGCTAAGATAAGCTCTCACACATGCTTTTGAGAAAATGAATGTAGCAGATAACAGAATTGATAGCTGATAACATAGACTTGATGAACAGGCTAGAGCAGGGCCTGAGGTTGTTATAAATCTAATAATGGTAAGATGCTCGAATGTGAAAAAGTGAGTTTATGTACAAAATATAGAGGGAATGTATTAAGCTGAATGCCTTGTTGGTTAAAGGATCTATCAATTCTTTCAAGCCTAAGTTTTGGGAGAAATCTGTAGAGAGATTATTTAGTACTTTACCAGTGACTGATGGGCAGATGGTCACTTTTGTTTCATTCGAGTTAGAAGGAGAAGTTTTAGAATGATGAAAGAATATTCTTCCCAGTGTAAATGCAGATGCTTTTAGACTCTTAACCTGGAATAGGTTTAAGAAGATTATCCTTGATAAATATTTTCTTTAGACCGTTAGAGCATAACATGATAAAGATTGAATTATTTGAGGCATATGAATTACGTCAGATTGATGGGTATATCAATTCAGATCGAGAGAGATGTGATGGTGTTTAAGAAAAAGAGAAAGAGTGGTTAAAGAGGCTTATACATAAAGGTTATAGAGGTAGTGGTAGTATAAGTGTTCAGGGTGAGAGACCACCCCAAATGAGGCGTTCCTTGTTATAGGGAACTGAAGTACTGAGTCAGATGCAAACAACATCTGTTGCTTCTGCATCTCATAATATTATTGGTGGGACCCTTAGATTTGGGAGACAGGTTATGGGAATTGAAAGTTATTGCAGATGAAGTAAGTATGCCAGCAAAGGGAAGTGGCAACCTGATGTATATTGGGAGACAACAGTTTGTTACAGATATATTCAGATGAGATATTTATTCCAGAATTGTTAAAATTTGAAATGTTTTATATGTGGAGAAGGTGGACACATCACTATTGGTTGACCTTGATGCAACCCATTCTTTTGCATCAAGTATTTATATGAAGTTTATTGAAGTATGTATTAGTCCTTGGGTGCAAAATATTTATGTGATAATCATAAATGCTTATAAAGGTTGTCTGATTCGTATCAATGATAGAAGAATCTGAAGCGGATTTATTATCTTTGAATAGATATAATTTCATTTAATGTTGAGAATGGATTTATTGTTGACATATTACGCTTGGGTTAATTGTTCCAGAAAGAAGATAGTGTTCAAAATATGGACATAAGAAGTTTAACTTTTAGAGAGAACATAAAATACTCTCGAACTATTTTATTTTGCTCCAACCACTAGGAGATGATTGATGAAGGACGGTGAGAAGTAATTGGCATACATAATGGATTCTAGAAAGGAAAATGGGGAGTTAGAATAAATCTTAGTGGTGAAAGATTATTCTAATGTAATCCTTGATGAGTTGTCTAGGTTGCCTCAAAGTAGGGAGATAAATTCTCTATTGATGTGATACCAGGATCATCACATCTATTTAATAGCATCATACAGAATGACATCAGTTGAATTGAGAGAGCTAAACATACCATTTAAATAATATTTGGATAAACAATTTATCAGACCTAATGTATTTAGAGGAGCCCCTGTGTTGTTCGTGAAAGAGAAAGATGAAACAATAAGAGTATGTATAGACTACAGATAGTTGGAATACGAGCAAACATATTTTACTCAGGATAAATGAATTGTTTGCACAGTTGCAAGAAGTGAGGGTGTTTTCTAAGATAAATCTGATATCAGATTATAACCAATTGAAGATAGATAAGGGAGGCGTGCCTAAGATTGTTTTATGACATGTTATGGTCATAAATTTCTTGTGATGACATTTGGATTGAATAATATTCCAGAAACATTCATGGATTGGATGAATAAGATGTTTGAACTATTTCTTGATAATCTTGTGGTTGTGTTCATCGATAACATCTTGGTATAGTTTAAAACTACGGAAGAGCAGGTAAAACATTTTGAAATTGTGTGGGACACTTTGAGGAGAAAGAGATGGTATGATAAAAGTTCTCTAAGTGTGAGTGTTGACGGAAGGAACTAACTTTCTTAGAATATGTAATGTCGGGAATAGCATAACAGATGATCTATAAAAAGTAAAGACAATGTTAAGTTGGGAGAAACAAACTAATGTAACTGAAATCAGAAGTTTCTTGGGGTTGGTAGTTTATTATTGTAGTATCGTTGACTAGATTGATCAGGAAAGATGTGAGATTTGTATGGTACGGCAGGTATGAGAAAAAATTTTCAATTACTAAAGGAGATATTAACTACAGCTCCACTATTAATGTTTCCTTCTGGTAATGAAAGATTTGTGGTGTATAGTGATAGTCACATAAATGGTTGGGATATGTGTATCATATGAAGGTTGTGGGCTATACTTATAGACAACTGAGGATTCATGAAAAAAAAAAAAAATTCCCTACTCATGACTTAGAGTTGGCTGTTATATTGTTTACTTTAAATATTGGAGACATTATTTGTATGGAGTCACTTATGAGATAGTCATGGGTTATAACAGTTGGACATACTTCCCATCATATGCATTCATTTCATTGCATCTGTTGTAATTATTATTGCATTATTGAAAAGATGAGATGTGTATATTGTTGTGAATGATGGCCGATTCTCATAAAAAGAGACAGCAATGATGATAAAATTATTAAAAAGCTAAGATGTGGTATAGTATTGTGAATGATGGCTGAGTCTCATAAAAATAGACAGCTATGATGATAAAATTATTGAAAAGCTGAGAAGTGGTATAGTGTTGTGAATGATGGCTGAGTCTCATAAAAAGAGACAGCTATGATAATGAGATTATTGAAAGAGACAGTTATGATGATAATATTATTGAAATATTGATGTGTAGTATGTTATTTTAAAATTATTTATAGATGATTTGGTCTCACAGAGAGAGACAATTATGGCCTCTAAATGATGGAATTTATGTTGTAAACCTCATTACAAGGTAATTATGAGATAATTGATGGTCTTAAGGTGGACCAATGATTGAGAAGAAGAGATTGATAGAGAATGAATCTCATGACATGTGATATGATAGGAGAGTGCTAGTATCGAGGGTATGAGATATAAATTGATTAAATATTTATAGACGATTTATGCAAATGAGTACTTTTAGTAAATTTAATTCACTGAACTTGTGAAGCTCACTCCTCATTGTACAATGATTTTCAGGTAGCAAGCTTAACAAATAGTCGAGTGAGTTGAGGTTCATAAGAAATCATTTTCTGTAAGCCCTGTACGTGTCATCATCTTCAGACTAATGGGAAAAAGTAAAATGAAAAATTTATTTGTAATATTCATGCATTTCATGCTGTATAGAATGTTTAATAATTTGATTGATGTAAAATATCTATTTGGTTTATTTTATTTTTATGGTTGCATATATGTGTCGTGCTGGGATTCTCAAAATGTGATGATACCGTCTCGGGGGTGGTCAATCCGGGATGGGTCATTACAATTAGAACTCAGTAGACTGGGGAAGCCTATTAAAGAAATGGACATAGGCACAGCCATATAACCGAGCCACTATAAAATTACTATGTTAGTTTTCTTCTTCCCATGCACTTTTATTTTGGCTAATATTTTAGTTTCTAGTTTAATCGTTTGATTTGATATTACTAATAGAAAATGATTCAATTATTTTTTTATACTCTTGCTTGCAAGCCCATCGAAGGATTTTAGATTTTGCACATAAAACCCAAATGAAAAAAAACTCAAATATTTGACAGGATAAAGAACTTGAAAAAATATTAAGGCTCTGTTAATGTATAGATGAATGGGTTTAGAAGAACTATTGTTTGTTATGGTAATCCATTTGTTTGTTTATTGATCCTAGTGAGGGCTGTCTTTCTGGTTAAATTGTATCGGTTGGATGTTTTGTATCAAGGTTTTTTTTTATGTAGATCAATTTTATTTGAAATAGAATGTTACCCATTGTTGGATGATAAGTTTAATCAAACAACTTTTGTTTATTTTTGGTTTAAGTTGCTAGTGAATTATCAATTATCTTAAAAAAACTTAAAAAAATCTTTTACCTCTCTAACCAGTTATCAAGTCAAAATTGGTCAATTGGTATGAAGGACACCTTGTCTAAATTGAAATTACAACATGATACCACTCAAACCACTTTTATCATTTTTCTAGAAATTTCTTAAATTAATATAAAAAAATATTGATGAGTTTCTTGTGATCCGATTTTGTCCACCGACAAACGCTTCAATAATATCATTCGTTTGAAAATGAAACTGGCACACGGAGACTTCTTGTGATTGTCCTTACTATAGATATGGTTAGCTAAACACGTAATGATTTTGTCTAGTTTATTATTTAATTGATTAAATAAATAAATTTTTTTATTAAATTATTTAAGAAATTTATTTTTTATATATACATAAATAAAGTTTAAAAGTTTTTTAAAATATTTTTTTATATTTTTAAAATGATATATATATAATAATTTAAATAAAATTTAAATAAAAAAATGATAAATAATTAAAATTATCATATAAAAAGAGTATACGATTTTATTTTTATGAAAAACCCCAAAAATAACCAAGACAGAATTCATATAGTATACAAAATAAATAGACAAATTAGTTGTTTGATCTTTTCAATTTTATCCGATCTCTCCAAAAAAGTTGCGAAACACATGGTTAGGGAAATAAACCTAATATGATTTGATCGTTCCATTTACATTATTGATACCTATCATAGTTAGAATCAGTCTTTTCAAAGACGAAGGTGTTGGGTGGAATGTTGGGACGTAAGTCTCGAGGGATTAGGGCGTAAGCCTTTTGAATACATTGGAGTATTTTAAAAATTTATAAAATAATTAATTAGAGTAATAAAATAATTAATAAAAATAAGAATAATTCGAATTTAAATTAATTAATTTTTAACAAAGTTTAATTATTTTACTAACTCTCTAGAACATGATAATTATAATTTTATAAATATTTATATATAAATGATATGAAGTATTACTTATATTTTTATATTGTTATAATTTATAAGTAATTAATTAAATAATTTGTAATTATCACTAAATTATATAACATATAATATATATATATATATATATAATAGAATAATATCACAACAAGAACACTCGTTAGAATTCATTTTAACGTGTAATATAACTATAATGACTATTTCTTTTTGTCTGAGTGACTAATTTTGGGTTCACAAATTTGTGTTTTATATCTATTCCTCTCTGTTAATATAACAAAGGGAACATTTACATGGTCAGCACTAGTCCACCAAATGTGATTAGAAGTAAAGGGTTAATGGATATGATTTTAAAATGAGATTAGATTGTGATAGGACTAAGGGGAGATTAAAATAGTATTACTCGAGTCTTTGTAGGGTTCAAATGATAGACTAGTTTTATTTCATTGAAATTCTATGTTTGGTTGATCCTTAATAGGATTAAAATGGATATTAAATTAGGATAATGAGTAAAATGATAAAATTGTACTTTAATTTTAACATTCGAATTAACATTTTTATTAATGTATATCTTAAACATTAGTTTATTAAATAATAACAATATTGATATTTTTAATAATATTTATTATTATTTTACCTATTAAACTATTATTTAGATATAATTATAAAAATAAAAATAAAAATAATTATTACTAATATTAATATTAATATTAATATCATAATCATAATAACTATTATTGTAAATAATTATTTTGAATATTAACATTATAATGTATTATTATTAAAATAAAATTATGATATTATCAAAACATTATTAAAATTATATATTATTTTTTTATTTCTATTTATTATTATAATTTTTTAATGATTATTATAATTAATAATATTTTTTATTATAATACAATAATTATTTTCAGTTTTTCTGGTTAATAAGATTTTTATTTAGTCTTTGTTAAATAGTCGATTTTTTTGTCCCCAAGCTGATGATGAAAATAAATTTTGTAAGGGGGAAGATAGATTATTGGTTGTTGAAAGTTTTCGCTTCAGGCAAAGTAATTCTACTTAAAATGTTATGATGTTGAACCATGCCTAAACATGGATGTGAATTGGAGCCTTATAGAAAATTATGGAGCCTTATACACGCGTCACTAGCCATGCACCAACACATGGCACACCTCACCACCATAATTATCACTGAGGTCTATAGAACATGTTGATGTCGTGAAACCATTGTTGACTCAAGGTCAACTCTTACTATCTACACAGGTAAAATGATGTTCGGACGTTTTAATTAAGATGAGTTTAAGAAAAAAAGGGAGTGGGCTAATTTGTGTAAAGGATTTGTAAAGAATGAATTAATTTGAATTTATGTATTTTTAGTTATTTATAGTCGTTTGAGGGGAGCTCAATCACATGAGAGGGATGGCTTCACTCTTATGATTCTGTGCTTCAACAGTCAGGTCTCAATCGCGTATTTCAAATATAATTTGATCCATTAATTACGTTTTAATATGATAATAACATGATTTATTCGTTTCACATGTATTTTACCATGTGATAATAATCTAACAAATATCAATGATTCATTAGTGACAAAAGACCCCACGTGTTAATGTTCCATCAAAACACAACAAAGAAAAATAGGAAATTGGTCTTCTCCACATCAAAGCAACGATAGGTGTTTGTTTGGTTTGTAGAGTTATGGGGTAATTTCACATTTCATTTTTAACGAGGGTGATTATGTATATATACTCATAAAATATTTTTTTTAAAAAATTAAAGTGGAGGCAGCTCCCCCACTGCCCCACTGTAAATCCGCCCCTGGCCCCACACTCCCTTTAAAGGTAAGTAATAAGCATCGATTTCATCTGCTGCGGCATCCTATTAATTGACAATTGTGTTAAGAAGTCTTTGCTCTATACTTTTGGCGATGAAATTTTATGTGCGGGCATTTGTTTTTGTTTGCCCACTTATTATTATAATATTAATGTTATTATCAAACAAAAACTTCACATGGTCCACTTCGGTTCGTTATTTTATAATTTTAAGTTTTCAACAGTCATTTATCAAAAAGTTTCTTTGTTTCATGCCTTTTCAATTTAATTTTTGATTGTTGGATGATAGAAAATATTTATAAATATTTGAAATAACTTTTTTAAAAATTAATTCAACTTTTTCAACTTGTCCTCCTTTTCTTCTTCTCTATTTTCTCTCTAAAATTACAGTCATAGTTTTTCATTATTTCAAAAAGAACACAATGAAAAATCTATGAATTTACTATTAAAGATTCTCATGTGTGACTTTGTTGTATTATGAAAGACTATTTGTTAGAACACGAAGTAATTAAGTGGCGACAAATAAAAACCTTAAAAACAGTGATTCTTCTCACTTCTAAATCTTTATTTTTTTGTGTGCAATTTATAGATTTTGTATCCTTCAAAGTTACCAACAGATACGTCCCCTGTAACAAGCATGACCTAAGTAGGTTTTTTTTTCCCTAGTATGAGGTTTTTAAAAATCTTAATTCCCTAAATAAAATTGTTTTAATCTTATTTCTTTAAATGTGATTGTTTTTGCCACACCATAAAATGCAAAATGAATAAATTACATCAATAGTCCATGTAGTTTAACAGAAGATTCAAATTAGTTTCTACGAAACCTATCTTTACTATCACTTCTTCATTAACATGACTTTCTTCCTCTAACCTGTTAAGGAAATAGCAAGAATTTGAACAACACACACACACAAAGAATTGAACACAGAGATTTAACGAGGTTCAGCAATATGCCTACTCCTCGGACCCATACCCAAAGTATTTAACTATTTGGCAAAAGCCCAGAGAAATTAGAGCAGTACTCTGTTACAAAAGCAACTCACTTGAGTTTTACAAGACTCTCTATCTCTCACTCTTATTTTTCTCTCTCTTGTTTTTCTCTCTCTTGTTGATATTGTGTGTATAGAACCCAAGGTTCTAAGCCTATTTATAGGCTTAGCATTTCTCAAATGCTGTGGGTGAAAGAAAAAACAAATCAAGGGCGGTACCGAAAGGTTGTGGGTGGCACCGAAAGGTTCTTTGTCTTCATGGCCAGCTGTCCTCCTTTGTCTCCAACAAAACCTCCTGCCACCGAAAGTTTCTTGTCTCCACTAATAACAATCTCCCACTTGGAGACAATTCCAACATAGTCAAACTAAGTGTGAGTCTTCTTCTGCTTCTTCAGGCGTGACGGCTGATCGAAGCTGAACATCCTTTCAGCTTCTAAACCGTAACAGTCTTGGTTAACATGTCTGCGTGATTCTTGCTGGTGTGAATCTTTTCCAGCGTAATAACCCTTTCTTCTAAGAGCTCCCGTATGAAATGGTACTTGATGTCGATGTGCTTTGTCCTGGCATGAAATGCAGAATTTTTAGCCAGATGAATTGCACTCTGACTGTCACTATAAATCTTACAGTCCTTTTGCTCTTTGCCTAATTCTCTGAGTAGACTTTGTAGCCATACCATTTCTTTACATGCTTCTGTTGCTGCCACGTACTCTGTTTCTGTAGTCGAGATAGTTACGATCTTCTGTAATCTTGAGACCCAACTCACTGCTGCACTGCCCAGTGTAAAGACGTACCCTGTAGTACTCTTTCTACCATCTAGGTCTCCTGCCATGTCAGAATCAACATAACCCTTCAAGCTGATCTCTGATCCATCATAGCATAGGGATAGATTAGTGGTACCTCTCAAGAACCTCATAATCCATTGCACAGCCTTCCAATGCTCATTGCCTAGATTATTCATGAATCTGCTCACGACTCCCACTGCTTGTGCAATATCTGGTCTGGTACAGACCATAGCATACATGAGGCTACCAATTGCTGAGGTATATGGTACTTTTGACATGTATTCACGTTCTTCGATTGTCGTTGCACATTGCCCTTTTGAAAGTGCGAAGTGACTTGCTAGTGGAGTGCTCACCGGTTTAGCCCGATCTATGTTGAACATTTTTAGTACCTTTTTGATGTACTGTTCCTAAGATAGCCACAATCTCCGATTCTTCCTGTCTCTGCTAATCCGTATACCAAGGATTTGTTTAGCCATACCTAAATCCTTCATAGAAAACTCTTTAGAGAGTTGTTCCTTCAACTTTGTTAATTCCACCATGCTTGATCCTGCAATAAGCATATCATCCACATACAATAGAAGAATGATGTAGGAGTCATCAAACTTCTTGAAATAACAACAGTGGTCAGCGTTACATCTTGTATACCCGTTTTTAGACATGAAATTATCAAACCTGATATACCACTGTCTGGGTGCTTGTTTTAGCCCATACAAGTTTTTCTTGAGTTTACAGACCAACTCTTCCTTCCCCAGTTCTTCATTCATTCCAGCCTCCCACTTAATCTTATCCTTAACCTGCATTGCTTCTTCATAACATTCTGGTTCACCATTGTCAGTTAATAACAAATAATTCAGAGATGTTAAATAACGAGCTGGGAGTTGACCTTTGTTAACTCTTTCTGATCTCTTCAATTCTTGAGGGGGAATTTGGGGAACAGGAGTGTGAGATTCTATATTCTCATCTCTGGGTTGTAACACTCCTTTTGTAGAAATTTCATCAAGTTCTACAAACTCTTTCTTTTTTGTTTCCCCTTCCACTTGTTTCATCATGTCCTTATATAGAGCATTCTCGTTAAACACTACATCTCTACTTCTGAAGACTTTTCGGTTTTCTGGATCCCAAAACCGATAGCCAAACTCATTAATGCTATATCCAACAAAGACACACTTTTTGGATTTTGGGTCTAGCTTAGACCTTTCATCTGAGTTTATGTGGACATAAGAGGTACAACCAAATATTCTTAAGTGTGATAGGTTTACCTCTTTTCCTGTCCATGCTTCTTTTGGAAGTCCAAACTCAAGTGCAACAGATGGTCTTCTGTTGATCAGATAGACTAATGTGTTCACTGCTTCTGCCCAGAACTGTTTAGGTAATCCAGCATTAATCCTCATGCTTCTAGCACGTTCATTAATGGTTCGGTTCATGCGTTCTGCCACTCCATTTTGCTGCGGTGTTTTAGAAACTGTCTTCTGTCTCTTGACACCACTGAGAGCACAATATTCCTCAAATTCATCGCTGCAATATTCTCCACCATTGTCTGACCTTAGACATTTTAGCTTCCGACCTGTTTCAGTCTCAACCATAGCTTTCCACTTTTTGAAGACATCAAATACATCAGATTTATGCTTCAAGAAATATACCCATAACTTCTTAGTGGCATCATCAATAAAAGTAACATAATATTGAGACCCATTAAGAGATGGTACCTTGGTTGGTCCCCACACGTCTGTATGGACCAATTCTAGCTTTTCAAGCTTTGGTTTTCTGCCCGTCGTAGAAAAACTCACCTTTTTCTGCTTTTTAAAGAGACAGTCTTCACAGAAGTTTATGTCCAGATGCTTCAAATTTGGAATATTCCCTTTTCATAGCATGACTTTCATACCTTTCTCACTCATGTGCCCAAGTCTGCGGTGCCAGGTGTCTGCGCTCGAATCCATTGATGCAGCTGTTAGAACACTATTTGTTCCACTCGTCACATAGAGAGTGTCTTCTTTCTTTTCGTGAGCTATCACCATAGCCCCTTTCGACACCTTCCATGAATCACTTGTGAAAGTGGTTCTGCATCCTGAATCTGAAAGTTGGCTTACTGATATCAAATTCCGTGTGAGATTCGAAACATGTCGCACGTCCTTCAAATGCAGGGTAGTCCTGTTCGCCAGGTTTATCTGTACATCTCCTCTTCCAATTATGTTGCATGGTTCATCATCTCCGAGATACACTTTCCTGAAATCACCCTGCACATAATTTTGGAATATCTCCTTCTGACAGGTAGCATGAAAAGATGCACCAGAATCTATCACCCACAAATCATTACGAACAACAACAGAAAAGATCAAAGCATCAGAATCTTTATCAGAAAGATTAATAGAATTTTTACTTTCCTGATTATCATTTTGCTTTGGTGCTTTGCAATCTCTCATCAAATGTCTTTTCTTTCCGCAGTTCCAGCAACCTCTACTTCTTGATTTTGGTCCTCTTGATTTACTCTTCCTAAATTTAGAACTTTCACGGTTCTTGTTTCCTCTATTTGAAGATCTTCCTCTTTCTTCTACGCTCAAAGCATTCCCAGACGTTTCCGCAGATCCTGAAGATCTTCTGCGCAATTCTTCGCTTAGAAGAACTCCCACAATGTCATCGAACTTTAGCTTTCCAGAACCAGAAGAGTTACTAACAGCCATTACCAGACTATCCCAGCTATCTGGTAACGATGACAAAGTTAGCAGTGCTCTAACTTCGTCGTCGAAGCTGATCCCAACGGATTCCAACTAACTTGTCAGTGTGTTGAAACCGTTCAAAAGTTCAGCGATGCTACCGCCGTCTTCCATCTTCATACTGAAGAGTCTTTTCATCAAGAATACCTTATTTGAGGCTGATGGCTTCTCCTGCATTTTGGACAGAGCTGCCATTAAATCTGCAGTGGTTTTCTCCTTCGAGATGTTGAATTCGACAGTTGCAGCGAGAGAGAGTCTGATCGTGCCAAGAGCCTTCCTGTCCAGCACCTCCCACTGTTCATCTGTCATTTCTTGTGGTTTCTTTGTTTTGCCACCAAGAGGAATCCGAAGTTTGCTCAATTGAACTTCTCGATCCTTGCTTTACCTTCGACCACCATTGGTCCCACTCGAATACTAGAGCTCTGGATCGTTTTTGACAATTCCTGCGAACCTTCGTGTATTAGAAGACCGTTGCCGATGAATCGGTACCACCGGCAAAATTTTACTATTCACAAAATTCACTATTTATGTGAACAGTAACTTCGCAAAAAAGACAGACAAAAATTTATCACCAAATGCTCTGATACCAGTTGTTAAGGAAATAGCAAGAATTTGAACAACACGCATACACAAAGAATTGAACATAGAAATTTAACAAGGTTCAGCAATATGCCTACTCCTCGGACCCACACCCAAAGTATTTAAATATTTGGCAAAAGTCCAGAGAAAATTAGAGCAGTGCTCTGTTACAAAAGCAACTCACTTGAGTTTTACAAGACTCTTTATCTCTCACTCTTATTTTTCTCTCTCTTGTTTTTTTCTCACTCTTGTTGATATTGTGTGTGTAGAACCCAAGGTTCTAAGCCCATTTATAGGCTTAGCATTTCTCAAATGCTGTGGGTGAAAGAAAAAACAAATCAAGGGCGGTACCGAAAGGTTGTGGGTGGCACCGAAATGTTCTTTGTCTTCATGGCCAGTTGTCCTCCTTTGTCTTCATGGCCAGTTGTCCTCCTTTGTCTCCAACAAAACCTCCTGCCACCGAAAGTTTCTTGTCTCCACTAATAACATAACCACACTCGTTTTTGTTCATGTTTGTTTCACTAAATTTACAAGCAGAGCAAGAGAGTGATGAGGTTTATGCTCAGATCAATTTGCTCCCAGAAGATGTGAGTAAGCTACATGTTTCTCTTTTTTCCTCTTTATTGTGTTTTTGGTATGTTTGTTTTGTGAGAAAATGGGAAGGAAAATGAAATTATAGTAAGTTTGGAGCCCGCAATTCCCATATTAGTTCGTCGCCTTCTCAATTAATTACTAGTATTGAGGTAAGATGTATTTTTTCTTGATAAATACTTAAGCCATATTAATTCCTCGCCTTTGGTAGGATGTATTTTTATTTTATGCTTTAAAAAAATTTCTTCATGTTTTTTTTCTTTCCATTTTGGTTAGTGAAGGTTTTAATTTTAATACACCTGAAGGGATTAAGTAAAATGACTGTCTAGTCTGAGATAAAATGTTCTTAATATGTATATATTGACATTTTCTTATGTGAATGTAACAGCAAAATGAACCTACAAGTCCTGATCCATGCCTTCTTGAACATCCAAGAGGATGGTTTATTCCTTACGTAAGATTTTAACAACTTCAGATACCAGCACCCATGGTGGGTTCTATGTTCTTCGTAAGCATGCCACTGAATGCTTGCCTCCATTGGTATAACTCATTCTCAATTCTACGAAACCTATTTTACAACAAGACTATATAAATTGGCTTAATTAACTAATGGGTATATTCAATTTCTTCTTTTATTATTGAAAATAATCCACATACCCATGATCCAGATGATGTTTTTCTTGACCTTGGTATCAAGATTACCCCTTTCAACCATATGTAGAATATTTCAGTTTAATATACTTGGTTTGATTAGATTAACTGTATTATTGATTTTGAACGAAAAAAGGGTGTCAATTAAGGTTAGCTTAATTCCCAAGATTTCTGGACCTGTAAAAGACTATAATTCTGAGCTTAATTATTTGGGCTGCAAAGGCAAAAGCTGGATACCACTTGTGGAAGGAGATGAAGTGTGCTTTCATCAAACAAGCTTTTCATAATAGAATTTTTTTCTTGATAAAGGGGTTTTTAAAATTTTCAATTATTTAAATAGGGATATGATCACCAATAATCCCTACAATAAGATTTACGTGGTCAGAGAAAGAGAAACATTGCAGACTATTAATGAAAAATGTGGGCGATCCTTTTGATTTTTTATTGTTGATTTAAGTTTTTTTATTTAATTTACTGATTTTAGTTTTTTATTTTATTTTTAAAGCGAGTGTGACTAGAGGAAGAAAGTCAAGTTAATGAAGAAGAGATTGTAAAGATTAATTTCGTAGAAATTAATTTGAACCTTATGTCAAACTACATGAACTATTAATGTAATTTATTTGTTTTACATGTGATGATGTGACAAAAACAACCTCATTTAAAGAAATAAGATTAAAACAATCCTATTTAGATAATTAAGATTTTTAAGAATCTTGTATTGGAAAAAAACTCATGACCTAAGTTTCCTAATTTGATATCTTTGGAACAGGTGGTGGATTATTATTAGTTGATTCATTGTGAATCCGTGAATTTTTTGCTAGGAATCTGCAGAGTAATTCAATGGGGGCATACCAAATAAATTTATTGCTATTTGCAACATCTACATTTATACATATATTATAAGCTACTTGTGATGAACAATGTAGTTAATTGTTAATGCCTTTTTAAAGTTTTTTCTCGAGAATGATAGAGCATATATAGATGACATATATGTGAGATTCACAAATACATGAATGGTTGATGTTAGGGTAGTTAATTTTTAATCTCCAGTTCAAAAGTTTTGATGTAGACAAACCATATTGTTATTACTGATATATTTATTAAATGTGTAAGATATTTAATGTCAGAATCAAGCATTTATTGTAGATTGCAGAATCAAGCGTTTACTGCCAGATTGCAGAATTAGGCATTCATTGATAATCAATAAAAGATTATGAAATCTTAAAAGATTCCAAGAAGATTGCGGAATTCGAGAAAATCTCGAAAAGATTGAAGAATCAGATAGAAGATTGCAAAATCATAAGAGAAGATTGTGGAAATCGAGAATCAAAGCTGGAGAGGCACTAAGTAGGAGGATAGGCGCCTGGTTAGGCACCTGACTGGGTGGTAGGCGGCCAGGTAGGCTCCTAACATGAAGATTGCCTAGAAAACCATGT
The DNA here is from genome assembly GCA_023935145.1 of Bretschneidera sinensis. Classification (NCBI taxonomy): domain Eukaryota; kingdom Viridiplantae; phylum Streptophyta; class Magnoliopsida; order Brassicales; family Akaniaceae; genus Bretschneidera; species Bretschneidera sinensis. Next base: position 142,443,720 of record CM043697.1, read on the forward strand.
ATTTGCTTAAAGAATGGATTGAAGGAGTCGCGTGCAAGGACTAGGCAACTGTATAGATGTTTGAGAGAGGCTTAGGCGCATGGTAGGAGAAGAACGCAGAAAAGTTATGTTGCTGGTGAAGAAAAGCTTGAGGAACATGTGTGCAAGGGTTAAACGCCTAAGACAATACTAGGTGCTTGCCAAGGCGTTTGGAGAAGAGCTAAGCATCTGGCCAGGTTGCTGAAACAATGGTGACTCAGTTTGAAGGCCAGTTTTGAAGACCGAAACCCGAAGAGCCTCAGTCTACATAGAAGATGAAGACGACTTTAAAGAGGATCTCAGTCATAAGTTCAAAAGATTCTTCGAGGAGAAGATTTCGGAGTTACCTTACTTGGAAGCACAGTTGAAGGCTATAAATAGTGGATGCAGACATGAAGTCAAGCATGAGTCCACATACGACTCTACAAATCAATCTCAAGCATCAGTTTAGTTTACTAATGTGTGTAGTGTTTATTGAGTGAGATGTGAGATTGTGGGATGAGTGTGAGACTCTCTGTAAGGTTGCTTGGTACCCTTAAACTCAAGCAGTGTAAGGTTTGCTTGATATACGTAAAGTCAAGCAAGTGTAACGTTGATCAATTATTGGAACTCAGTAGACTTGGGAAGCCTATTGAAGAAGTGGACGTAAGGACTGTCATATAACCGAACCACTGTAAAATTACTGTGTTAATTTTCTTCTTCCCTTACACTTTTTTTTCGCTAGTATTTTAGTTTATGGTTTAATAGTTTGATTTGATATTACTAATCACGTTCAATTCTCTTGTAGAACCAGTTCACCCCTTTGTATTTTCTAACAATTGAAATTGTGTAGTTTTCTCAAACGTTGGAATAAATAAATGATAGAAGTTGAATCTCATTTGATGTTGCTCTAAATCAAATATACTTGGATGTTTTGAGGTATTGTGTTTGATTCAACATACCAACAATTTTCTTATGAATAAAAAGAATTGTTGTGTAGGTGGGTGGAAGCTGGAGTAAGTTAGATAATAAAAAAATATGTGATATTTAAGAATACCATATAGGCTTTTGAATTCAACATAAAAAATACATGATATTTAAGATTACCATACATGCTTTTGAATTCAACATTTATTATAGTTAAAACTTGGATTTATTTTAACACTTTTTTTAATTAAAACAAGTTTAAACAACGGAAGATAATCCTCTCTTGTCCCTTACCTCGCTCATCCCTAGTGTGAGTAGAGTATAATTTTTTATGCAATAACAAGTGACTTTGCTAATTAAACTAGCCGGCATGCGGCAACCAATTTATTTATTGTAACTCTTGCACCTACTAATTTCAAGACATTTAAGACCCATTAACACTAATAAAATCCATTAACACGTTGATGATCACCCCATGAAGTCATGAACCATATCTATTTCTTAGTCATGGAAATGACAATGTTGGTGTGCTTTGTCTTCTCCACACACAGATGCTCAGCTACATGCTTTGAGTACCTTGTGAATAAACTGTCAATTATGGTGTCTCCAAAATGAATAGCAAGCATCGGTTCTGTAGCAGCTCTTATCGTTTTGGCGACAATTTGCCCGCTCTTCTCATATTTGTTCAACACAAAATTCTCATTACACACATCATCGTCGCTAGGATCCCAATTAACTTCAAAAGTTTCTAGCTTATCGAGATTGAAAGATCCTTCACTTTCAACAATCTCCTTCACTTCTCCTTTATAAGGAGTATAATAAGGTAGATTGAATGAATCCACATCACCCTCTTTCACAAGCCCCTACAAATTATAGCGCAAATTAATGTTTCAAAAATTTTCTTTTAATAACACAATTATAAGAAAAAAAATGAAAAAACGACCATAATTATGAGTTTAATTACTATTGGTTAATTTTAGAGTGAAATACAATTACATCTCTTAGATTTAGTAATATTATAATTTAGTCATTTAAAAAAAAAAAGCGAAAATATGCGCATAACCATGTGATTTGATCTATTTTCATAACAAACCCTAAATTTTTTCTGGTACATAACAAACCTTGTGGTTTCAATTAGTTAGAATGTAACTATTTTAAGTATTTTTTTCTTTTTTTCTATTAAAAATTGAAAAAAACATTTTAAAAAAAGCATGCGAGCGGAAAATTAATAAAAAATGTTAGATGATCTCCAAATGGTTTGTAGAATTTATTGGGGATCAAAATGGATCAATTTTGCACTCAAATGGGTATAGATAAATGATGGAGTTAACAGAAGTCCACCTATGTTAATAGTACAAACCACAAGATTTGTTATATACTTAAAAAAACCATAGTTTGTTATGAAAATGGATCAAACCACAAGATTGAATTTGTATTTTAACCAAAAAGATATTTTTTACTAAATTTTTTGTTGATGTAACAGTAACATTCAAAGTGAGTTAATGGTGAGGAGAAATAGCAGAAATTTTTTTTGTCAATCACGCAATATGGGATGAGAGTTGCATGTTACACATAAATATGTTATAGATATTAATTTAATGATATTTGCCCTTTACTTATTTTTTCTGTTAATTTTTTTTCTTAATGGTGGGATGAGAGTGTCATATTATTTATTTTCAAAAACTTGAAATTTATAATTTCTATGAAACCTAGCTAAGAGTTGTAATTATATTTTTTTCTTAAATTTTAAGGTAAAAGGAAAACCCTTAGTTACCAAGTCGATGAGTGATTTTGTTAGCAACTCACAGAGGTAACAACAATCTCTACTTGTGGGATCCGCGATGCTCCTGCCCAAAAAAACAAGAACCATCCGACCTTTGGGTATTATTTCTTCAGAGCGTAATCTTAGGAACAATGAGAAATCCCTCTGAAATTGCTCTAAGTAAGCCTTATATACATTGGGAGGGCTTGAGTTTGCCATGTATATATTGCCTTTGTTATTATTCCCAAGCTCATCTGGAAGCTAACAATTATAAAACATTACTTGCATGGTTAGTTAGATTACAATTAATTGCCATGACATGATGATCAGATTATTCACATCATTTTTCTAGTGAGAAATTCTTGTTTAGACTGTCTTGATCTATGCAATTTTCTTGTATAAAAAGTATTTTTAACCATTTGATGGATAGAGTTTGATAAATTTTTTCTTTATTTAATGAAAAAAATTCTCACTTAAACCTATATTCCATTGAATTTTTTCTATCTACCATCGAATATAGAGAGGTAAAAGAAATTGTCTTTTCCTTTCATTATTTGAGGGTATAAATTTATCATTGATCAAAAAAATATTCATGAATCGAGTTTAAACAAAAATCTCATTTATATGCCAATGAAAAATATTTTCAATCTAAACATTTTTATAAATCAAGTCATCACAGTAATCTATACAACATCTTAATTAATTTACTGTCATGTGGCAATCATAAGAGAAAAGAGTTGACAGAAAGAAAAAGGGCGAATAAAAATAATACTTGAAATTTGGCAAAAAAAAATTTGTAGGCTCATGTCTAAACTTAATGGTTTAGACCAACTGAAAACTTCATTGGTAATTTTAAAGAGCTTCATTAATAACATTAATATAAGTATGAGACCTCGAAATTAACATTACCAATAATTTTTTTAAAATTATCAGTGGAGTTTTCAGTTGATCTAAACCATTGAGTTTAAAGCCGAATTAACCAAGAAATCATCAAGTTTGGTGGGCTTATATGAAAATCAAATGCCAAGAGATCAGAACATCATCCAATAGAAGACAAGCTAATTATTACCTTGGTAAGCCAATGAACACTGTTGGAAGAATGTACAAAATGAAGACTTTCACTTGGAAAAAGTCTCCCATAGAAAGAACCAGGTACTCCCGATATGAAACATGAACCTATCTTGTCTCCCTTATCTTTCTTGAGACTTTGATAGAAAGCAGGAACAGATTTGAAGATGGTGTTGAAGTCATTTTCAGGAAGATCATTCAGAAAAACATCGAACTCAAGGGATTTGCAGTTCAGTTTTTGACAAATCTCATGAATTGTATCAATAATCTGGGAGACCACAAAGAATGTGTTTGGTCCTGAAGAGCAACCCAAGTCTGCCACTTTAAAACAAGTGGGCAAAGTGTTGTTCATCAACATATCTTTGATGGTCTCTATCAGGAATGGCCTCGCTTTTGATATCACTGTTTTCTGAAAATTAACATCAAACCCAAAACAAAAATTTAAAAGAAGAAGGGTTGAGAATATATATCCAGTGATAAAATCATGAATCAAGCATGAAATGGAAATTGCATGTGTAATATATTCTTTGTGACAAAGAAAAAAGAGACTTGGAGGAGGGAATTATTGGAATAGCTATTTTCTCCATCTCCTGCATTCATCGGAAGGACGTTTGCTACAACCATGATTTTCCAATTTCTAGCTTAGGATATATCTAATTGTGCTGTTTGTTCGTTCCCTCTCCTAAGTGATCCATCTCTTTATATGGTTGACCGCCTGTAAATGTAGTGGTACAATACTTACTATGGAAGACCAGCATTTTTTACTATTCCACCACGTTAATAACATGTAAATGTTTTTAAACTTTAAAATAATTATCAAACTATTATTTTTTTCAATTATCACATCTTTCATTTTGAGATGGTTAAATATATCAAAATCAGTTTTCAATAAGCTTTAAAAACTATTGAAAAGTTATGTATCAAATTTTGTAAAATTTTCATTCATTTGAAATTGAAAATTATTAAAATTTTGTAAATTTTTTTTTTTGGAGTAAAAAAATAAAGAAAGGACAAACCATTGCACCTAGTTAGCTACACTCATCCTAGTACATGTAATGATGTAACAAAAAAAAAAAAGAAAAAAAAAGGCAAGAATAAATTGGCGTGGCTGATAACACAAAGGAAAAGGAAAGGCGGTTGGTGCTTTACGATGAGACACGGAAATACAGTCTGTAAAGGAGTGTATTTCTCCTTGATGATCGTAATATTCGTATTTTAAAGTAAAGGTACAAAATAATTTCATAAATATTATATGAAAATAAATTAATATATACATAAAATATTTATTATTAAATAAAATAATTTTTTTGAAAAAAAAGTTGGACGCGTGGGTGTAGTTATAAAAAAAACGAGAATATTGGAGAATCAAAAGAGAATATTGCAAAAATCGAGAATCAAAGCTGGAAAGACACTAAGCACCTGGCAAGAGGCTAGGCGACTAACAAGAGGCTAGGTGCTTGACAGGAGGCTAGGCGCCTGACAGGGTGGTAGGCATTTGGGTAGGCACCTGACATGAAGATTGCCTAGAAAATCATGTATTTGTTGAAAAAAGGGACTGGAGGAGTTGCATGCAAGGATTAGGCGACTGCATAGACGTCTGAGAGAGGCTTATGCACTTAGCTTTGCGCCTGACTGGGTGCTAGGCACCTGGAAGGAGAAAACTACATAAAAGTTGTAAAGTTGTGTTGCTGCTGAATGAAGGCTCAAGAAACATGCGTGCAAGGGCTAGGCACCTGAGATAATGCTAGGTGCCTGCCTAGGCGTTAGGGAATGAGCCAGGCACATGGCTAGGTATTTGACACAATGGTGACTTAGTTTGAAGACCCGTTTTGAAGACCGAAACCCAAAGAGCCCCAATCTACATAGAAGATAAATATGTTTGGTAAGACGTCTAAAGACATTCGTTGGAGGTCAGATAGATCCTTATTTAAAGAGGATATCAGTCATATGTTCTGAGGATTCTTCAAGGAGTAGATTTCGGAGTTGCCTTTCTTTGAGGCACAACTAAAGGCTATAAATAGTGGACGCAGACATGAAGTCAAGCACGAGTCCACAGACGGGTCTACAGATCAATTTCAAGCATTAATTTAGTTTACTACTGTGTGTATTGTGTATTGATTGAGATGTGAGATTGTGAGTTGAGAGTAAGACTGTTTGTAAGGTTGCTTGGTACCCATAAACTCTAGCAATGTAAAGTTGGCTTGATACTCATAAAGTTAAGCAAGTGTATTATTGATCAACTAGTTGAACTCAGTAGACCGAAGAGGCCTATTGAAGAAGTAGTCGTAGGCACAATGATATTGCCGAACCACTATAAAATTATTGTGTTCATTTCCATCTTCCCTTACACTTTATTTTGGCTAGTATTTTGGTTTTTGGTTTAATAGTTTCATTTAATATTACTAACCGTGTTCAATTCTCTTGTAGAACAAGTTCACCCTTTCTTGTATTTCCTGATAGTTGTAATTGTGTAGTTTTCTCAAACTATAAAAATTAATTCAACTTTTACAACTTGTCCTCTGTTTCTTCTTCTTCTCTATTTTCTCTCTAAAATTACAATCATAGTTGTTCATTGTTTCAAAGAGAACTCAATGAAGAATCTCTGAATTTGCTATCAAAACTTCTCAAGTGTGACTTTGTTGTATTATGAAGAGCTATTTGTTAGAACTCAAAGTAATTAAGTGGGGACAAATAAAAACCTTAAAGATAGTGATTCTTCTTGCCTCTAAATCTTTTTTTTGTTGTTGCAATTTATATATTTTGTATCCTTCGAAGTTACCAACAGGTACGTCCCTTAGAACAAGCATGACCTAAGTCTCATATTTACTATCTTTGGAACGGGTGGCGAATGATTATTAATTGATTCATTATGAATTAGTGAATTTTTTGCTGGAAATCTGCAGAGTAATTCAGTAGGGACATACCAAATAAATTTATTGTTCTTTGCAACATCTACATTTATACATATATTACAAGCTATTTGCGACAAAAAATGTAGTTAATTGTTAATGCTTACCTTTTAAAAGTTTTTTCATGAGAATGATAGAGCATATATAGATGACATTTATGTGAGATTCACAAATGCATGAATGGTTGATGATAGAGTAGTTAATTTTTAGTCCCCAGTTGAGAGGTTTTGATGTAGACAAACCATATTGTTATTACTGATATGTTTATTAAATGTGTAGGATATTTAATGTCAGAATCAAGCAATTATTGTAGATTGCATAATCAAGCATTTACTATCAGATTGCATAATAAAAAAGAATTAGAATTCATTGAGAATCAATGAGAGATTGTGAAATCCGAAAAGATTGTGAAATCTGAGAAGATCTCAAGAAGATTGAAGAATCAGATAGAAGATTGTAGAATCAGATATAAGATTGGAGAATCTGAAGAGAAGATTGTAGAAACCAAGCTGAAGAGGCACTAGACGCCACCCTAGGAGCCTAACAGGAGGCTAAGCACCTGGCCAGGTGCTTGACTGGGTGGTAGGTGCCTGGGTAGGCTCATGACATGAAGATTTCCTAGAAAATAATGTATTTACTGAAAGAAGGGACTGAAGGAGCTGCGTGTAAGGACTAGGCGACTGTATAGACGTCTAAGAGAGGCTTAGGTGCTTGGTAAGAGAAAAATGCAGAAAAGTTGTGTTGTTGTTGAAGAAAAGCTCGAGGAACATGCGTGTAAGGGCTAGACGCCTGAGACAATGCTAGGTGTCTGCCTAGGCGTTTGGAGAAGAGCTAGGCATCTGACCTGGTGCCTAACACAATGGTGACTCAGTTTGAAGGCATGTTTTGAAGACTGAAACCTGAGGAGCCTCGGTCTACATAGAAGATGAAGATGTCTGGTAAGACAATTGGGTAGACATCTAAAGACATTCGTTGGAGGTCAAACATATCCTTATTTAAAGAGAATCTCTGTAATAAGTTCAAAGGATTCTCCGATGAGCAGATTTCGGAGTTACCTTTCTTTAAGGCACAGCTGAAGGCTATAAATAGTGGACACAGACATGAAGTCAAGCACAAGTCCACAAACAAGTCAACATATCAATCTCAAGTATTATTTTAGTTTACTACTGTGTGTAGTTCTTATTGAGTGAGACTGTGATATGAGAGTGAGACTCTCTGTAAGGTTGCTTGGTACCTATATACTCAAACAATGTAAGGTTTGCTTGATACACGTAAAGTTAAGCAAGTGTATTAGTGTAATACCCGTATTCGTGAATTAAGGGTAAAGAAGTAATTTGATAATATGTCATAATATTTAAATAATATATGTGAAGGATTAGAAGTGAACAGTGAATGGCAGCTGTGAACATTGAAGTGTACAGTGAACAATGAATTATACAGTAAACAGTGAAGTGTACCGTGTACAGTGAACAATGAATGTCGGCAGTGAATAGTGAATAGTGTACAGTATACATTGAACAGTGAATGTCGGCAGTGAACAGTGCGATGAATGTAAAAAAAAAAAAGTATATATTTAAGCACAAGCATAAGAGACTGAACGATTTCGTTCAGTTTCTTTCAACTTATGTGTTTTCTCAAAGTAATTGAGGACTTAAAGAAATGCTGAAAGAGCAAAATTTTGAAGGATTTTCTGTGGATTTTCATAGAGGATTATGAGAAGCTATCAATATTAGAAGGTAATAGTATAATGTTTATTTTGAATTTATGATTTTTATGACATTCAAATGAAGTTAAAGTGGGAATTTTCAAAGTGTGTAGTTTATGAAGAAATAATTAGAAATTGAATACAAATATTATGTTAGGTGTTGGCAATCAATGTTAAGAGGAAATTTCGGAGAAGAACGAGAAAGGCAAGGAGGTGGTCCACAGGTAGCTTTAAGTGCTACGTGGTGAGTTGGATTTACTTTAAGTAGTCTAAATGAAAAATCAATTATTTGGTGATAATATTAAATTTAATTATTCAAGTATGCTTGGGTGATAGATGAAAAATTGATTTATGGGTATGATAGAAAATTTGGACATGTAGAAATATTTCTCGGTGAGAAATAATATTTTTGGAAATTATACGTTTATTTGAGAATAAAAACAATAAATAAATTATTGATGAGATATATTGATATTTTAATACGAATTATGATGAGATGAATTTTAGTGGATATTGATAAGTTTTGGTGGATGAGTTGATGTGATTCGAGATAAATTTTAGTGGATCTTACCAAATTTTGATGGATGATTTGAGATGAATTTTAGTAGATCTTGACAAATTTTGATGGATGATTTGAGATGAAATTTAGTGGATCTGGACAGACTTTAATAAATTATTTGATGTTATTTGGGAAGAGAAGAATTTAGTGGCATTTTTATATTATTTGATAAAAATCAGGATAGCCAATTTAAGTGGTTTGAATTTTTATATTGTGTTTATATTACTGTTTCATATCATTGTTCATGTGCATATGCATTTAATAATATAACCGAAAGAACTAGGAAGGCAGTCGGTCTAATGAAATAACCGTGACAGTTGGTATATGCTGGAAAGAACCGGGAAGACAGCCGGTCTTATGAGAATGATAGAACCGGAAAAACAGCCGGTCTAATGAGAATAAAAGAACCGGGAGGGCAGTCGGTCTAAGATAATAACAACCTGTCGACAAGTGGGAAGACGTTCCCATCATATGCATTTATTTCATTGCATCTGTTGTAATTATTATTGCATTATTGAAAAGATGAGATGTGTATATTGTTGTGAATGATGGCTGAGTCTCATAAAAAGAGACAGCTATGATGATAAAATTATTAAAAAGCTGAGATGTGGTATAGTGTTGTGAATGATGGCTGAGTCTCATAAAAGGAGACAGCTATGATGATAAAATTCTTGAAAAGCTGAGAGGTGGTATAGTGTTGTGAATGATGGCTGAGTCTCATAAAAAGAGACAGCTATGATAATGAGATTATTGAAAGAGGCAGTTATGATGATAATATTATTGAAATACTGATGTGTAGTATGTTATTTTAAAATTGTTTATAGATGATTTGGTCTCACAGAGAGAGACAATTATGGCCTCTAAATGATGGAATTTATGTTGTGAACCTCATTACAAGATAATTATGAGATAATTGATGGTCTTAATGTGGACCAATGATTGAGAAGAAGAGATTGATAGAGAATGAATCTCATGACATGTGAAATGATAGGAGAGTGCTAGTATCGAGGGTATGGGATATAAATTGATTAAATATTTATAGACGATTTATGCAAATGAGTACTTTTAGTAAATTTAATTCACTGAGCTTGAAGCTCACTCTTCATTGTACAATGATTTTCAGGTAGCAGGCTTAACAAATAGTCGGGTGAGTTGAGGTTCAGAAGAAATCATTTTCTGTAAGCTATGTACGTGTCATCATCCTTAGACTAATGGGAAAAAGTAAAATGAAAAATTTATTTGTAATATTCATGCATTTCACGCTGTATAGAATGTTTAATAATTTGATTGATGTAAAATATCTATTTGGTTTATTTTATTTTTATGGTTGCATATATGTGTCGTGTTGGGATTATCAAAATGTGATGATACTGTCTCGGGGGTGGTCAACCCGGGATGGGTCGTTACAATTTTGGTATCAGAGCATTAGGTTTTAAGATTCTATAGACTGCGTAAAAAGTAAGAAAGTGAAAGATTAAAATAAATGATATTTTAATGAACAGTCTGAGGATGACACATGGATGTGTTAGAGTTGTTGATTTGAGAGGGTATGGTAGGCCCACAATATTTTTGACAAGTCGGGGTTGAGTCTGAAGCTGTGGTTCCCAGAAGTGAACATGTAAATAGTATGATTGATATTAGTAAAGGTATGAGAGAATCTAAAGTTGAAAGGGATATGCTAAGATAAGCTCTCACACATGCTTTTGAGAAAATGAATGTAGCAGATAACAGAATTGATAGCTGATAGCATAGACTTGATGAACAGGCTAGAGCAGGGCCTGAGGTTGTTATAAATCTAATAATGGTAAGATGCTCGAATGTGAAAAAGTGAGTTTATGTACAAAATATAGAGGGAATGTATTAAGCTGAATGCCTTGTTGGTTAAAGGATCAATCAATTCTTTCAAGCCTAAGTTTTGGGAGAAATCTGTAGAGAGATTATTTAGTACTTTACCAGTGACTGATGGGCAGATGGTCACTTTTGTTTCATTCGAGTTAGAAGGAGAAGTTTTAGAATGATGAAAGAATATTCTTTCCAGTGTAAATGCAGATGCTTTTAGACTCTTAACCTGGAATAGGTTTAAGAAGATTATCCTTGATAAATATTTTCTTTAGACCGTCAGAGCATAACATGATAGAGATTGAATTATTTGAGGCATATGAATTACGTCAGATTGATGGGTATATCAATTCAGATCGAGAGAGATGTGATCGTGTTTAAGAAAAAGAGAAAGAGTGGTTAAAGAGGCTTATACATAAAGGTTATAGAGGTAGTGGTAGTATAAGTGTTCAGGGTGAGAGACCACCCCAAATGAGGCGTTCCTTGTTATAGGGAACTGAAGTACTGAGTCAGAGGCAAACAACATCTGTTGCTTCTGCATCTCATAATATTATTGGTGGGACCCTTAGATTTGGGAGACAGGTTATGGGAATTGAAAGTTATTGCAGAGGAAGTAAGTATGCCAGCAAAGGGAAGTGGCAACCTGATGTATATTGGGAGACAACAGTTTGTTACAGATATATTCAGATGAGATATTTATTCCAGAATTGTTAAAATTTGAAATGTTTTATGTGTGGAGAAGGTGGACACATCAATATTGGTTGACCTTGATGCAACCCATTCTTTTGCATCAAGTATTTATATGAAGTTTATTGAAGTATGTATTAGTCCTTGGGTGCAAAATATTTATGTGATAATCATAAATGCTTATAAAGTTTGTCTGATTCGTATCAATGATAGAAGAATCTGAAGCGGATTTATTATCTTTGAATAGATATAATTTCATTTAATGTTGAGAATGGATTTATTGTTGACATATTACGCTTGGGTTAATTGTTCTAGAAAGAAGATAGTGTTCAAAATATGGACATAAGAAGTTTAACTTTTAGAGAGAACATAAAATACTCTCGAACTATTTTATTTTGCTCCAACCACTAGGAGATGATTGATGAAGGACGGTGAGAAGTAATTGACATACATAATGGATTCTAGAAAGGAAAATGGGGAGTTAGAATAAATCTTAGTGGTGAAAGATTATTCTAATGTAATCCTTGATGAGTTGTCTAGGTTGCCTCAAAGTAGGGAGATAAATTCTCTATTGATGTGATACCAGGATCATCACATCTATTTAATAGCATCATACAGAATGACATCAGTTGAATTGAGAGAGCTAAACGTACCATTTAAATAATATTTGGATAAACAATTTATCAGACCTAATGTATTTAGAGGAGCCCCTGTGTTGTTCGTGAAAGAGAAAGATGAAACAATAAGAGTATGTATAGACTACAGATAGTTGGAATACGAGCAAACATATTTTACTCAGGATAAATGAATTGTTTGCACAGTTGCAAGGAGTGAGGGTGTTTTCTAAGATAAATCTGATATCAGATTATAACCAATTGAAGATAGATAAGGGAGGCGTGCCTAAGATTGTTTTATGACATGTTATGGTCATAAATTTCTTGTGATGACATTTGGATTGAATAATATTCCAGAAACATTCATTGATTGGATGAATAAGATGTTTGAACTATTTCTTGATAATCTTGTGGTTGTGTTCATCGATAACATCTTGGTATAGTTTAAAACTACGGAAGAGCAGGTAAAACATTTTGAAATTGTGTGGGACACTTTGAGGAGAAAGAGATGGTATGATAAAAGTTCTCTAAGTGTGAGTGTTGACGGAAGGAACTAACTTTCTTAGAATATGTAATGTCGGGAATAGCATAACAGATGATCTATAAAAAGTAAAGACAATGTTAAGTTGGGAGAAACAAACTAATGTAACTGAAATCAGAAGTTTCTTGGGGTTGGTAGCTTATTATTGTAGTATCGTTGACTAGATTGATCAGGAAAGATGTGAGATTTGTATGGTAAGGCAGGTATGAGAAAAAATTTTCAATTACTAAAGGAGATATTAACTACAGCTCCACTATTAGTGTTTCCTTCTGGTAATGAAAGATTTGTGGTGTATAGTGATAGTCACATAAATGGTTGGGATATGTGTATCATATGAAGGTTGTGGGCTATACTTATAGACAATTGAGGATTCATGAAAAAAAAAAAAATTCCCTACTCATGACTTAGAGTTGGCTGTTATATTGTTTACTTTAAATATTGGAGACATTATTTGTATGGAGTCACTTATGAGATAGTCATGGGTTATAACAGTTGGACATACTTCCCATCATATGCATTCATTTCATTGCATCTGTTGTAATTATTATTGCATTATTGAAAAGATGAGATGTGTATATTGTTGTGAATGATGGCCGATTCTCATAAAAAGAGACAGCAATGATGATAAAATTATTAAAAAGCTAAGATGTGGTATAGTATTGTGAATGATGGCTGAGTCTCATAAAAATAGACAGCTATGATGATAAAATTATTGAAAAGCTGAGAAGTGGTATAGTGTTGTGAATGATGGCTGAGTCTCATAAAAAGAGACAGCTATGATAATGAGATTATTGAAAGAGGCAGTTATGATGATAATATTATTGAAATATTGATGTGTAGTATGTTATTTTAAAATTATTTATAGATGATTTGGTCTCACAGAGAGAGACAATTATGGCCTCTAAATGATGGAATTTATGTTGTAAACCTCATTACAAGGTAATTATGAGATAATTGATGGTCTTAAGGTGGACCAATGATTGAGAAGAAGAGATTGATAGAGAATGAATCTCATGACATGTGATATGATAGGAGAGTGCTAGTATCGAGGGTATGAGATATAAATTGATTAAATATTTATAGACGATTTATGCAAATGAGTACTTTTAGTAAATTTAATTCACTGAACTTGTGAAGCTCACTCCTCATTGTACAATGATTTTCAGGTAGCAAGCTTAACAAATAGTCGAGTGAGTTGAGGTTCATAAGAAATCATTTTCTGTAAGCCCTGTACGTGTCATCATCTTCAGACTAATGGGAAAAAGTAAAATGAAAAATTTATTTGTAATATTCATGCATTTCATGCTGTATAGAATGTTTAATAATTTGATTGATGTAAAATATCTATTTGGTTTATTTTATTTTTATGGTTGCATATATGTGTCGTGCTGGGATTCTCAAAATGTGATGATACCGTCTCGGGGGTGGTCAATCCGGGATGGGTCATTACAATTAGAACTCAGTAGACTGGGGAAGCCTATTAAAGAAATGGACATAGGCACAGCCATATAACCGAGCCACTATAAAATTACTATGTTAGTTTTCTTCTTCCCATGCACTTTTATTTTGGCTAATATTTTAGTTTCTAGTTTAATCGTTTGATTTGATATTACTAATAGAAAATGATTCAATTATTTTTTTATACTCTTGCTTGCAAGCCCATCGAAGGATTTTAGATTTTGCACATAAAACCCAAATGAAAAAAAACTCAAATATTTGACAGGATAAAGAACTTGAAAAAATATTAAGGCTCTGTTAATGTATAGATGAATGGGTTTAGAAGAACTATTGTTTGTTATGGTAATCCATTTGTTTGTTTATTGATCCTAGTGAGGGCTGTCTTTCTGGTTAAATTGTATCGGTTGGATGTTTTGTATCAAGGTTTTTTTTTATGTAGATCAATTTTATTTGAAATAGAATGTTACCCATTGTTGGATGATAAGTTTAATCAAACAACTTTTGTTTATTTTTGGTTTAAGTTGCTAGTGAATTATCAATTATCTTAAAAAAACTTAAAAAAATCTTTTACCTCTCTAACCAGTTATCAAGTCAAAATTGGTCAATTGGTATGAAGGACACCTTGTCTAAATTGAAATTACAACATGATACCACTCAAACCACTTTTATCATTTTTCTAGAAATTTCTTAAATTAATATAAAAAAATATTGATGAGTTTCTTGTGATCCGATTTTGTCCACCGACAAACGCTTCAATAATATCATTCGTTTGAAAATGAAACTGGCACACGGAGACTTCTTGTGATTGTCCTTACTATAGATATGGTTAGCTAAACACGTAATGATTTTGTCTAGTTTATTATTTAATTGATTAAATAAATAAATTTTTTTATTAAATTATTTTAGAAATTTATTTTTTATATATACATAAATAAAGTTTAAAAGTTTTTTAAAATATTTTTTTATATTTTTAAAATGATATATATATAATAATTTAAATAAAATTTAAATAAAAAAATGATAAATAATTAAAATTATCATATAAAAAGAGTATACGATTTTATTTTTATGAAAAACCCCAAAAATAACCAAGACAGAATTCATATAGTATACAAAATAAATAGACAAATTAGTTGTTTGATCTTTTCAATTTTATCCGATCTCTCCAAAAAAGTTGCGAAACACATGGTTAGGGAAATAAACCTAATATGATTTGATCGTTCCATTTACATTATTGATACCTATCATAGTTAGAATCAGTCTTTTCAAAGACGAAGGTGTTGGGTGGAATGTTGGGACGTAAGTCTCGAGGGATTAGGGCGTAAGCCTTTTGAATACATTGGAGTATTTTAAAAATTTATAAAATAATTAATTAGAGTAATAAAATAATTAATAAAAATAAGAATAATTCGAATTTAAATTAATTAATTTTTAACAAAGTTTAATTATTTTACTAACTCTCTAGAACATGATAATTATAATTTTATAAATATTTATATATAAATGATATGAAGTATTACTTATATTTTTATATTGTTATAATTTATAAGTAATTAATTAAATAATTTGTAATTATCACTAAACTATATAACATATAATATATATATATATATATATATATAATAGAATAATATCACAACAAGAACACTCGTTAGAATTCATTTTAACGTGTAATATAACTATAATGACTATTTCTTTTTGTCTGAGTGACTAATTTTGGGTTCACAAATTTGTGTTTTATATCTATTCCTCTCTGTTAATATAACAAAGGGAACATTTACATGGTCAGCACTAGTCCACCAAATGTGATTAGAAGTAAAGGGTTAATGGATATGATTTTAAAATGAGATTAGATTGTGATAGGACTAAGGGGAGATTAAAATAGTATTACTCGAGTCTTTGTAGGGTTCAAATGATAGACTAGTTTTATTTCATTGAAATTCTATGTTTGGTTGATCCTTAATAGGATTAAAATGGATATTAAATTAGGATAATGAGTAAAATGATAAAATTGTACTTTAATTTTAACATTCGAATTAACATTTTTATTAATGTATATCTTAAACATTAGTTTATTAAATAATAACAATATTGATATTTTTAATAATATTTATTATTATTTTACCTATTAAACTATTATTTAGATATAATTATAAAAATAAAAATAAAAATAATTATTACTAATATTAATATTAATATTAATATCATAATCATAATAACTATTATTGTAAATAATTATTTTGAATATTAACATTATAATGTATTATTATTAAAATAAAATTATGATATTATCAAAACATTATTAAAATTATATATTATTTTTTTATTTCTATTTATTATTATAATTTTTTAATGATTATTATAATTAATAATATTTTTTATTATAATACAATAATTATTTTCAGTTTTTCTGGTTAATAAAATTTTTATTTAGTCTTTGTTAAATAGTCGATTTTTTTGTCCCCAAGCTGATGATGAAAATAAATTTTGTAAGGGGGAAGATAGATTATTGGTTGTTGAAAGTTTTCGCTTCAGGCAAAGTAATTCTACTTAAAATGTTATGATGTTGAACCATGCCTAAACATGGATGTGAATTGGAGCCTTATAGAAAATTATGGAGCCTTATACACGCGTCACTAGCCATGCACCAACACATGGCACACCTCACCACCATAATTATCACTGAGGTCTATAGAACATGTTGATGTCGTGAAACCATTGTTGACTCAAGGTCAACTCTTACTATCTACACAGGTAAAATGATGTTTGGACGTTTTAATTAAGATGAGTTTAAGAAAAAAAGGGAGTGGGCTAATTTGTGTAAAGGATTTGTCAAGAATGAATTAATTTGAATTTATGTATTTTTAGTTATTTATAGTCGTTTGAGGGGAGCTCAATCACATGAGAGGGATGGCTTCACTCTTATGATTCTGTGCTTCAACAGTCAGGTCTCAATCGCGTATTTCAAATATAATTTAATCCATTAATTACGTTTTAATATGATAATAACATGATTTATTCGTTTCACATGTATTTTACCATGTGATAATAATCTAACAAATATCAATGATTCATTAGTGACAAAAGACCCCACGTGTTAATGTTCCATCAAAACACAACAAAGAAAAATAGGAAATTGGTCTTCTCCACATCAAAGCAACGATAGGTGTTTGTTTGGTTTGTAGAATTATGAGGTAATTTCACATTTCATTTTTAACGAGGGTGATTATGTATATATACTCATAAAATATTTTTTTTAAAAAATTAAAGTGGAGGCAGCTCCCCCACTGCCCCACTGTAAATCCGCCCCTGGCCCCACACTCCCTTTAAAGGTAAGTAATAAGCATCGATTTCATCTGCTGCGGCATCCTATTAATTGACAATTGTGTTAAGAAGTCTTTGCTCTATACTTTTGGCGATGAAATTTTATGTGCGGGCATTTGTTTTTGTTTGCCCACTTATTATTATAATATTAATGTTATTATCAAACAAAAACTTCACATGGTCCACTTCGGTTCGTTATTTTATAATTTTAAGTTTTCAACAGTCATTTATCAAAAAGTTTCTTTGTTTCATGCCTTTTCAATTTAATTTTTGATTGTTGGATGATAGAAAATATTTATAAATATTTGAAATAACTTTTTTAAAAATTAATTCAACTTTTTCAACTTGTCCTCCTTTTCTTCTTCTCTATTTTCTCTCTAAAATTACAGTCATAGTTTTTCATTATTTCAAAAAGAACACAATGAAAAATCTATGAATTTACTATTAAAGATTCTCAAGTGTGACTTTGTTGTATTATGAAAGACTATTTGTTAGAACACGAAGTAATTAAGTGGCGACAAATAAAAACCTTAAAAACAGTGATTCTTCTCACTTCTAAATCTTTATTTTTTTGTGTGCAATTTATAGATTTTGTATCCTTCAAAGTTACCAACAGATACGTCCCCTGTAACAAGCATGACCTAAGTAGGTTTTTTTTCCCTAGTATGAGGTTTTTAAAAATCTTAATTCCCTAAATAAAATTGTTTTAATCTTATTTCTTTAAATGTGATTGTTTTTGCCACACCATAAAATGCAAAATGAATAAATTACATCAATAGTCCATGTAGTTTAACAGAAGATTCAAATTAGTTTCTACGAAACCTATCTTTACTATCACTTCTTCATTAACATGACTTTCTTCCTCTAACCTGTTAAGGAAATAGCAAGAATTTGAACAACACACACACACAAAGAATTGAACACAGAGATTTAACGAGGTTCAGCAATATGCCTACTCCTCGGACCCATACCCAAAGTATTTAACTATTTGGCAAAAGCCCAGAGAAATTAGAGCAGTACTCTGTTACAAAAGCAACTCACTTGAGTTTTACAAGACTCTCTATCTCTCACTCTGTCGTAAGATTTTTATTTAGTCTTTGTTAAATAGTCGATTTTGAACCATGCCTAAACATGGATGTGAATTGGAGCCTTATAGAAAATTATGGAGCCTTATACACGTGTGACTAGCCATGCACCAACACATGGCACACCTCACCACCATAATTATCACTCTATAGAACATGTTGATGCCGAGAAATCATCGTTGACTCAAGGTCAACTCTTACGATCTACACAGGTAGAATGATTGTTCAGACGTTTTAATTAAGACGAGTTTAAGAAAAAAATGGTGTGCTAATTTGTGTAAAGAATTTGTCAAGAATGAATTAATTTGAATTTACATATTTTTAGTTATTTATAATCGTTTGAGGGGAGCTCAATCACATGAGAGGGATGGCTTCACTCTTATGATTCTGTGCTTCAACAGTCAGGTCTCAATCGCGTATTTCAAATATAATTTGATTCATTAATTACGTTTTAATATGATAATAATATGATTTATTCGTTTCACATGTATTTTACCATGTGATAATAATCTAACAAATATCAATGATTTATTAGTGACAAAAGACCCCACGTGTTGACGTTCCATCAAAACACAACAAAGAAAAATAGGAAATTGGTCTTCTCCACATCAAAGCAACGATAGGTGTTTGTTTGGTTTGTAGAGTTATGGGGTAATTTCACATTTCATTTTTAACGAGGGTGATTATGTATATATACTCATAAAATATTTTTTTAAAAAAATTAAAGTGGAGGCAGCTCCCCCACTGCCCCACTGTAAATCCGCCCCTGGCCCCACACCCCCTTTAAAGGTAAGTAATAAGCATCGATTTCATCTGCTGCGGCATCCTATTAATTGACAATTGTGTTAAGAAGTCTTTGCTCTATACTTTTGGCGATGTAATTTTATGTGCGGGCATTTGTTTTTGTTTGCCCACTTATTATTATAATATTAATGTTATTATCAAACAAAAACTTCACATGGTCCACTTCGGTTCGTTATTTTATAATTTTAAGTTTTCAACAGTCATTTATCAAAAAGTTTCTTTGTTTCATGCCTTTTCAATTTAATTTTTGATTGTTGGATGATAGAAAATATTTATAAATATTTGAAATAACTTTTTTAAAAATTAATTCAACTTTTTCAACTTGTCCTCCTTTTCTTCTTCTCTATTTTCTCTCTAAAATTACAGTCATACTTTTTCATTATTTCAAAAAGAACACAATGAAAAATCTATGAATTTACTATTAAAGATTCTCAAATGTGACTTTGTTGTATTATGAAGGACTATTTGTTAGAACACGAAGTAATTAAGTGGAGACAAATAAAAACCTTAAAAACAGTGATTCTTCTCACTTCTAAATCTTTATTTTTTTTTGTGCAATTTATAGATTTTGTATCCTTTAAAGTTACCAACAGATACGTCCCCTGTAACAAGCATGACCTAAGGAGGTTTTTTTTCCCTAATATGAGGTTTTTAAAAATCTTAATTCCCTAAATAAAATTGTTTTGATCTTATTTCTTTAAATGTGGTTGTTTTTGCCACACCATAAAATGCAAAATGAATAAATTACATCAATAGTCCATATAGTTTAACAGAAGATTCAAATTAATTTATACGAAACCTATCTTTACTATCACTTCTTCATTAACATGACTTTCTCCTCTAACCTGTTAAGGAAATAGCAAGAATTTGAACAACACACACACACACAAAGAATTGAACACAGAGATTTAACGAGGTTCAGCAATATGCCTACTCCTCGGACCCACACCCAAAGTATTTAACTATTTGGCAAAAGCCCAGAGAAAATTAGAGCAGTGCTCTGTTACAAAAGCAACTCACTTGAGTTTTACAAGACTCTCTATCTCTCACTCTTATTTTTCTCTCTCTTGTTTTTCTCTCACTCTTGTTGATATTGTGTGTATAGAACCCAAGGTTCTAAGCCTATTTATAGGCTTAGCATTTCTCAAATGCTGTGGGTGAAAGAAAAAACAAATCAAAGGCGGTACCGAAAGGTTGTGGGTGGCACCGAAATGTTCTTTGTCTTCATGGCCAGCTGTCCTCCTTTGTCTCCAACAAAACCTCCTGCCACCGAAAGTTTCTTGTCTCCACTAATAACAATCTCCCACTGGGAGACAATTCCAACATAGTCAAACTAAGTGTGAGTCTTCTTCTGCTTCTTCAGGCGTGAAGGCTGATCGAAGCTGAACATCCTTTCAGCTTCTCAACCGTAACAGTCTTGGTTAACATGTCTGCGTGATTCTTGCTGGTGTGAATCTTTTCCAGCGTAATAACCCTTTCTTCTAAGAGCTCCCGTATGAAATGGTACTTGATGTCGATGTGCTTTGTCCTTGCATGAAATGCAGAATTTTTAGTCAAATGAATTGCACTCTGACTGTCACTATAAATCTTACAGTCCTTTTGCTCTTTGCCTAATTCTCTGAGTAGACTTTGTAGCCATACCATTTCTTTACCTGCTTCTGTTGCTGCCACGTACTCTGCTTCTGTAGTCGAGATAGTTACGATCTTCTGTAATCTTGAGACCCAACTCACTGCTGCACTGCCCAGTGTAAAGACGTACCCTGTAGTACTCTTTCTACCATCTAGGTCTCCTGCCATGTCAGAATCAACATAACCCTTCAAGCTGATCTCTGATCCATCATAGCATAGGGATAGATTAGTGGTACCTCTCAAGAACCTCATAATCCATTGCACAGCCTTCCAATGCTCATTGCCTAGATTATTCATGAATCTGCTCACGACTCTCACTGCTTGTGCAATATCTGGTCTGGTACAGACCATAGCATACATGAGGCTACCAATTGCTGAGGCATATGGTACTTTTGACATGTATTCACGTTCTTCGATTGTCGTTGCACATTGCTCTTTTGAAAGTGCGAAGTGACTTGCTAGTGGAGTGCTCACCGGTTTAGCCTGATCCATGTTGAACATTTTTAGTACCTTTTTGATGTACTGTTCCTAAGATAGCCACAATCTCCGATTCTTCCTGTCTCTGCTAATCCGTATACCAATGATTTGTTTAGCCATACCTAAATCCTTCATAGAAAACTATTTGGAGAGTTGTTCCTTCAACTTTGTTAATTCCACCATGCTTGATCCTGCAATAAGCATATCATCCACATACAATAGAAGAATGATGTAGGAGTCATCAAACTTCTTGAAATAACAACAGTGGTCAGCGTTACATCTTGTATACCCGTTTTTAGACATGAAATTATCAAACCTGATATACCACTGTCTGGGTGCTTGTTTCAGCCCATACAAGTTTTTCTTGAGTTTACAGACCAACTCTTCCTTCCCTAGTTCTTCATTCATTCCAGCCTCCCACTTGAGCTTATCCTTAACCTGCATTGCTTCTTCATAACATTCTGGTTCACCATTGTCAGTTAATAACAAATAATTCAGAGATGTTAAATAACGAGCTGGGAGTTGACCTTTGTTAACTCTTTCTGATCTCTTCAATTCTTGAGGGGGAATTTGGAGAACAGGAGTGTGAGATTCTATATTCTCATCTCTGGGTTGTAACACTCCTTTTGTAGAAATTTCATCAAGTTCTACAAACTCTTTCTTTTTTGTTTCCCCTTCCACTTGTTTCATCATGTCCTTATATAGAGCATTCTCGTTAAACACTACATCTCTACTTCTGAAGACTTTTCGGTTTTCTAGATCCCAAAACCGATAGCCAAACTCATTAATGCTATATCCAACAAAGACACACTTTTTGGATTTTGGGTCTAGCTTAGACCTTTCATCTGAGTTTATGTGAACATAAGAGGTACAACCAAATATTCTTAAGTGTGATAGGTTTACCTCTTTTCCTGTCCATGCTTCTTTTGGAAGTCCAAACTCAAGTGCAACAGATGGTCTTCTGTTGATCAGATAGACTGATGTGTTCACTGCTTCCGCCCAGAACTGTTTAGGCAATCCAGCATTAATCCTCATGCTTCTAGCACGTTCATTAATGGTTCGGTTCATGCGTTCTGCCACTCCATTTTGCTGCGGTGTTTTAGAAACTGTCTTCTGTCTCTTGACACCATTGAGAGCACAATATTCCTCAAATTCATCGCTGCAATATTCTCCACCATTGTCTGACCTTAGACACTTTAGCTTCCGACCTGTTTCAGTCTCAACCATAGCTTTCCACTTTTTGAAGACATTAAATACATCAGATTTATGCTTCAAGAAATATACCCATAACTTCCTAGTGGCATCATCAATAAAAGTAACATAATATTGAGACCCATTAGGAGATGGTACTTTGGTTGGTCCCCACACGTCTGTATGGACCAATTCTAGCTTTTCAAGCTTTGGTTTTCTGCCCGTCTTAGAAAAACTCACATTTTTCTGCTTTTTAAAGAGACAGTCTTCACAGAAGCTTAGGTCCAGATGCTTCAAATTTGGAATCTTCCCTTTTGATAGCATGACTTTCATACCTTTCTCACTCATGTGCCCAAGTCTGCGGTGCTAGGTGTCTGCGCTCGAATCCGTTGATGCAGCTGTTAGAACACTATTTGTTCCACTCGTCACATAGAGAGTGCCTTCTTTCTTTCTGTGAGCTATCACCATAGCCCCTTTCGACACCGTCCATGAATCACTTGTGAAAGTGGTTCTGCATCCTGAATCTGACAGTTGGCTTACTGATATCAAATTCCGTGTGAGATTCGGAACATGTCGCACGTCCTTCAAATGCAGGGTAGTCCTGTTCGCCAGGTTTATCTGTACATCTCCTCTTCCAATTATGTTGCATGGTTCATCATCTCCGAGATACACTTTCCTGAAATCACCCTGCACATAATTTTGGAGTATCTCCTTCTGACAGGTAGCATGAAAAGATGCACCAGAATCTATCACCCACAAATCATTACGAACAACAACAGAAAGGATCAAAGCATCAGAATCTTTATCAGAAAGATTAATAGAATTTTTACTTTCCTGATTATCATTTTGATTTGGTGCTTTGCAATCTCTCATCAGATGTCTTTTCTTTCCGCAGTTCCAGCAACCTCCACTTCTTGACTTTGGTCATCTTGATTTACTCTTCCTAAATTTAGAACTTTCACGGTTCTTGTTTCCTCTATTTGAAGATCTTCATCTTTCTTCTACGCTCAAAGCATTCCCAGACGTTTCCGCAGATCCTGAAGATCTTCTGCGCAATTCTTCGCTTAGAAGAACTCTCACAACGTCATCAAACTTTAGCTTTCCAGAACCATAAGAGTTACTAACAGCCATTACCAGACTATCCCAGCTATCCGGTAACGATGACAAAGTTAGCAGTGCTCTAACTTCGTCGTCGAAGCTGATCCCAACGGATTCCAACTAACTTGTCAGTGTGTTG
The DNA here is from genome assembly GCA_023935145.1 of Bretschneidera sinensis. NCBI lineage: Eukaryota > Viridiplantae > Streptophyta > Magnoliopsida > Brassicales > Akaniaceae > Bretschneidera > Bretschneidera sinensis. Next base: position 142,467,533 of record CM043697.1, read on the forward strand.
AAACCGTTCAAAAGTTCAGCGATGCTACCGCCGTCTTCCATCTTCATATTGAAGAGTCTTTTCATCAAGAATACCTTATTTGAGGCTGATGGCTTCTCCTGCATTTTGGACAGAGCCGCCATTAAATCTACAGTGGTTTTCTCCTTCGAGATGTTGAATTCGACAGTTGCAGCGAGAGAGAGTCTGATCGTGCCAAGAGCCTTCCTGTCCAGCACCTCCCACTGTTCATCTGTCATTTCTTATGGTTTCTTTGTTTTGCCACCAAGAGGAAGATAGAGGTCTTTCTGGTAACGATAATCCTCTATTTGCATCTTCCAAAATCCGAAGTTTGCTCCATTGAACTTCTCGATCCTTGCTTTACCTTCGTCCGCCATTGGTCCCACTCGAATACTAGAGCTCTGGATCGTTTTTGACAATTCCTGCGAACCTCCGTGTATTAGAAGACCGTTGCCGATGAATCGGTACCACCGGCAAAATTTTACTATTCACAAAATTCACTATTCATGTGAATAGTAACTTCGCAAAAAAGACAGACAGAAATTTATCACCAAATGCTCTGATACCAGTTGTTAAGAAAATAGTAAGAATTTGAACAACACGCATACACAAAGAATTGAACATAGAAATTTAACGAGGTTCAGCAATATGCCTACTCCTCGGACCCACACCCAAAGTATTTAACTATTTGGCAAAAGTCCAGAGAAAATTAGAGCAGTGCTCTGTTACAAAAGCAACTCACTTGAGTTTTACAAGACTCTCTATCTCTCACTCTTATTTTTCTCTCTCTTGTTTTTTTCTCACTCTTGTTGATATTGTGTGTGTAGAACCCAAGATTCTAAGCCTATTTATAGGCTTAGCATTTCTCAAATGCTGTGGGTGAAAGAAAAAACAAATCAAGGGCGGGTACCGAAAGGTTGTGGGTGGCACCGAAATGTTCTTTGTCTTCATGGCCAGTTGTCCTCCTTTGTCTCCAACAAAACCTCCTGCCACCGAAAGTTTCTTGTCTCCACTAATAACATAACCACACTCGTTTTTGTTCATGTTTGTTTCACTAAATTTACAAGCAGAACAAGAGAGTGATGAGGTTTATGCTCAGATCAATTTGCTCCCAGAAGATGTGAGTAAGCTACATGTTTCTCTTTTTTCCTCTTTATTGTGTTTTTGGTATGTTTGTTTTGTGAGAAAATGGGAAGGAAAATGAAATTATAGTAAGTTTGGAGCCCGCAATTCCCATTGTTGTGGTTCTGGATAGTAAATAATTAAGCCATATTAGTTCGTCGCCTTCTCAATTAATTACTAGTATTGAGGTAAGATGTATTTTTTCTTGATAAATACTTAAGCCATATTAATTCCTCGCCTTTGGTAGGATGTATTTTTCTTTTATGCTTTTAAAAAATTTCTTCATGTTTTTTTTCTTTCCATTTTGGTTAGTGAAGGTTTTAATTTTAATACACCTGAAGGGATTAAGTAAAATGGCTGTCTAGTCTGAGATAAAATGTTCTTAATATGTATATATTGACATTTTCTTATGTGAATGTAACAGCAAAATGAACCTACAAGTCCTGATCCATGCCCACTTGAACATCCAAGAGGATGGTTTATTCCTTACGTAAGATTTTAACAACTTCAGATACCAGCACCCATGGTGGGTTCTATGTTCTTCGTAAGCATGCCACTGAATGCTTGCCTCCATTGGTATAACTCATTCTCAATTCTACGAAACCTATTTTACAACAAGACTATATAAATTGGCTTAATTAACTAATGGGTATATTTAATTTCTTCTTTTATTATTGAAAACAATCCACATACCCATGATCCAGATGATGTTTTTCTTGACCTTGGTATCAAGATTACCCCTTTCAACCATATGTAGAATATTTCAGTTTAATATACTTGTTTTGATTAGATTAACTGTATTATTGATTTGAACGAAAAAAGGGTGTCAATTAAGGTTAGCTTAATTCCCAAGATTTCTGGACCTGTAAAAGACTATAATTCTGAGCTTAATTATTTGGGCTGCAAAGGCAAAAGCTGGATACCACTTGTGGAAGGAGATGAAGTGTGCTTTCATCAAACAAGCTTTTCATAATAGAATTTTTTTCTTGATAAAGGGGTTTTTAAAATTTTCAATTATTTAAATAGGGATATGATCACCAATAATCCCTACAATACGATTTACGTGGTCAGAGAAAGAGAAACATTGCAGACTATTAATGAAAAATGTGGGCGATCCTTTTGAATTTTTATTGTTGATTTAAGTTTTTTTATTTAATTTACTTATTTTAGTTTTTTATTTTATTTTTAAAGCGAGTGTGACTAGAGGAAGAAAGTCAAGTTAATGAAGAAGAGATTGTAAAGATTAATTTCGTAGAAATTAATTTGAACCTTATGTCAAACTACATGAACTATTGATGTAATTTATTTGTTTTACATGTGATGATGGGACAAAAACAACCTCATTTAAAGAAATAAGATTAAAACAATCCTATTTAGATAATTAAGATTTTTAAGAATCTTGTATTGGAAAAAAACTCATGACCTAAGTTTCCTAATTTGATATCTTTGGAACAGGTGGTGGATTATTATTAGTTGATTCATTGTGAATCCGTGAATTTTTTGCTAGGAATCTGCAGAGTAATTCAATGGGGGCATACCAAATAAATTTATTGCTATTTGCAACATCTACATTTATACATATATTATAAGCTATTTGTGATGAACAATGTAGTTAATTGTTAATGCCTTTTTAAAGTTTTTTCTCGAGAATGATAGAGCATATATAGATGGCATATATGTGAGATTCACAAATACATGAATGGTTGATGTTAGGGTAGTTAATTTTTAATCTCCAGTTCAAAAGTTTTGATGTAGACAAACCATATTGTTATTACTGATATATTTATTAAATGTGTAAGATATTTAATGTCAGAATCAAGTATTTATTGTAGATTGCAGAATCAAGCGTTTACTGCCAGATTGCAGAATCAGGCATTCATTGAGAATCAATAAAAGATTGTGAAATCTTAAAAGATTCCAAGAAGATTGCGTAATTCGAGAAAATCTCAAAAAGATTGAAGAATCAGATAGAAGATTGCAAAATCATAAGAGAAGATTGTGGAAATCGAGAATCAAAGCTGGAGAGGCACTAAGTAGGAGGATAGGCGCCTGGTTAGGCACCTGACTGGGTGGTAGGCGGCCAGGTAGGCTCCTAACATGAAGATTGCCTAGAAAACCATGTATTTGCTTAAAGAATGGATTGAAGGAGTCGCGTGCAAGGACTAGGCAACTGTATAGATGTTTGAGAGAGGCTTAGGCGCATGGTAGGAGAAGAACGCAGAAAAGTTATGTTCCTGGTGAAGAAAAGCTTGAGGAACATGTGTGCAAGGGCTAAACGCCTAAGACAATACTAGGTGCTTGCCAAGGCGTTTGGAGAAGAGCTAAGCATCTGGCCAGGTTGCTGAAACAATGGTGACTCAGTTTGAAGGCTTGTTTTGAAGACCGAAACCCGAAGAGCCTCAGTCTACATAGAAGATGTAGACGACTTTAAAGAGGATCTCAGTCATAAGTTCAAAAGATTCTTCGAGGAGAAGATTTCGGAGTTACCTTACTTGGAGGCACAGTTGAAGACTATAAATAGTGGATGCAGACATGAAGTCAAGCATGAGTCCACATACGACTCTACAAATCAATCTCAAGCATCAGTTTAGTTTACTAATGTGTGTAGTGTTTATTGAGTGAGATGTGAGATTGTGGGATGAGAGTGAGACTCTCTGTAAGGTTGCTTGGTACCCTTAAACTCAAGTAGTGTAAGGTTTGCTTGATACACGTAAAGTCAAGCAAGTGTAACGTTGATCAATTATTGGAACTCAGTAGACTTGGGAAGCCTATTGAAGAAGTGGACGTAAGGACTGTCATATAACCGAACCACTGTAAAATTACTGTGTTAATTTTCTTCTTCCCTTACACTTTTTTTTTGCTAGTATTTTAGTTTATGGTTTAATAGTTTGATTTGATATTACTAATCACGTTAAATTCTCTTGTAGAACCAGTTCACCCCTTTGTATTTTCTAACAGTTGAAATTGTGTAGTTTTCTCAAACGTTGGAATAAATAAATGATAGAAGTTGAATCTCATTTGATGTTGCTCTAAATCAAATATACTTGGATGTTTTGAGGTATTGTGTTTGATTCAACATACCAACAATTTTCTTATGAATAAAAAGAATTGTTGTGTAGGTGGGTGGAAGCTGGAGTAAGTTAGATAATAAAAAAATGTGATATTTAAGAATACCATATAGGCTTTTGAATTCAACATAAAAAATACATGATATTTAAGATTACCATACATGCTTTTGAATTCAACATTTATTATAGTTAAAACTTGGATTTATTTTAACACTTTTTTTAATTAAAATAAGTTTAAACAACGGAAGATAATCCTCTCTTGTCCCTTACCCCGCTCATCCCTAGTGTTAGTAGAGTATAATTTTTTATGCAATAACAAGTGACTTTGCTAATTAAACTAGCCGGCATGCGGCAACAAATTTATTTATTGTAACTCTTGCACCTACTAATTTCAAGACATTTAAGACCCATTAACACTAATAAAATCCATTAACACGTTGATGATCACCCCATGAAGTCATGAACCATATCTATTTCTTAGTCATGGAAATGACAATGTTGGTGTGCTTTGTCTTCTCCACACACAGATGCTCAGCTACATGCTTTGAGTACCTTGTGAATAAACTGTCAATTATGGTGTCTCCAAAATGAATAGCAAGCATCGGTTCTGTAGCAGCTCTTATCGTTTTGGCGACAATTTGCCCGCTCTTCTCATATTTGTTCAACACAAAATTCTCATTACACACATCATCGTCGCTAGGATCCCAATTAACTTCAAAAGTTTCTAGCTTATCGAGATTGAAAGATCCTTCACTTTCAACAATCTCCTTCACTTCTCCTTTATAAGGAGTATAACAAGGTAGATTGAATGAATCCACATCACCCTCTTTCACAAGCCCCTACAAATTATAGCACAAATTAATGTTTCAAAAATTTTCTTTTAATAACACAATTATAAGAAAAAAAATGAAAAAACGACCATAATTATGAGTTTAATTACTATTGGTTAATTTTAGAGTGAAATACAATTACATCTCTTAGATTTAGTAATATTATAATTTAGTCATTTTAAAAAAAAAAGCTAAAATATGCGCATAACCATGTGATTTGATCTATTTTCATAACAAACCCTAAATTTTTTCTGGTACATAACAAACCTTGTGGTTTCAATTAGTTAGAATGTAACTATTTTAAGTATTTTTTTCTTTTTTTCTATTAAAAATTGAAAAAAACATTTTAAAAAAAGCACGCGAGTGGAAAATTAATAAAAAAATGTTAGATGATCTCCAAATGGTTTGTAGAATTTATTGGGGATCAAAATGGATCAATTTTGCACTCAAATGGGTATAGATAAATGATGGAGTTAACAGAAGTCCACCTATGTTAATAGTACAAACCACAAGGTTTGTTATGTACTTAAAAAAACCATAGTTTGTTATGAAAATGGATCAAACAACAAGATTGAATTTGTATTTTAACCAAAAAGATATTTTTTACTAAATTTTTTGTTGATGTAACAGTAACATTCAAAGTGAGTTAATGGTGAGGAGAAATAGCAGAAATTTTTTTTGTCAATCACGCAATATGGGATGAGAGTTGCATGTTACACATAAATATGTTATAGATATTAATTTAATGATATTTGCCCTTTTCTGTTAATGTTTCAAAAATTTTCTTTTAATAACACAATTATAAGAAAAAAAATGAAAAAATGACCATAATTATGAGTTTAATTACTATTGGTTAATTTTAGAGTGAAATACAATTACATCTCTTAGATTTAGTAATATTATAATTTAGTCATTTTAAAAAAAAAAGCTAAAATATGCGCATAACCATGTGATTTGATCTATTTCCATAACAAATCCTAAATTTTTTCCGGTACATAACAAATCTTGTGGTTTCAATTAGTTAGAATGTAACTATTTTAAGTATTTTTTTCTTTTTTTCTATTAAAAATTGAAAAAAACATTTAAAAAAAAGCATGCGAGTGAAAAATTAATAAAAAATGTTAGATGATCTCCAAATGGTTTGTAGAATGATCAAAATGGATCAATCTTGCACCCAAATGGGTACGGATAAATGGCGGAGTTAACAGAAGTCCACCTATGTTAATAGTACAAATCACAAGGTTTGTTATATTAAAAAAAACCATAGTTTGTTATGAAAATGAGTCAAACCACAAGATTGAATTTATATTTTAACCAAACAGATATTTCCTACAAAAATTTTAGTTGATGTAATTGTAACATTCAAAGTAAGCTAATGGTGAGGAGAAATAACAGAATCTTTTTTTGTCAATCACGCAATATGGGATTAGAGTTGCATGTTACACATACATATGTGATAGATATTAATTTAATGATATTTGCACTTTGCTTATTTTTTCTGTTAATTTTTTTCTTAACCGTGGGATGAGAGTGTGCCATATTATTTATTTTTAAAAACTTGAAATTTATAATTACTATGAAACCTATCTAAGAGTTGTAATTATATTTTTTTTCTGAAATTTTAAGGTAAAAGGAAAAACCTTAGTTACCAAGTCGATGAGTGATTTTGTTAGCAACTCCCAGAGGTAACGACAATCTCTACTTGTGGAATCCGTGATGCTCCTTCCCAAAAAAACAAGAACCATTCGACCTTTGGGTATTATTTCTTCAGAGCGTGATCTTAGAAATAATGAGAAATCCCTCTGAAATTGCTCCAAGTAAGTTTTATATACACTGGGAGGGCTTGAGTTTGCCATGTATATATTGCCTTTGTTATTATTCCCAAGCTCATCTGGAACCTAACAATCATAAAACATTACTTGCATGGTTAGTTAGGTTACAATTAATTGCCATGACATGATGATAAGATTATTTACATCATTTTTCTAGTGAGAAATTCTTGTTTAGACCGTCTTGATCTATGCAATTTTTTTATATAAAAAAGTATTTTTAACCATTTGATGGAGAGAGTTTGAAAATTTTTTTCCTTATCTAACGAAAAAAATTCTCACTTTAACCTATATTCCATTGAATTTTTTTTTATCTACCATCGAATAGAGAGAGGAAAAAAAAATTGTCTTTTCCTTTCATTATTTGAGGGTAGAAATTTATCATTGGTCAAAAAAATATTCGTGAATGGAGTTTAAACAAAAATCTCATTTATATGTCAATGAAAAATATTTTCAATCTAATTTTTTTTATAAATCAAGTCAACACAATAATCTATACGACATCTTAATTAATTCACTGCCACATGACAACCATAAGGGACAAGAGTTGACCGAAAGAAAAAGGGCTAATAAAAATAATACTTGAAGTTTGGCAAAAAAAAAATTGATTGGCTCGTGTCTAAACCCAATGGTTTAGATCAATTGAAAATTTCACTGAAAATTTTGAAGAGCTTCATCAATAATATCAATATAGGTGTGAGATCCAAAAATTAACATTACCAATAAATTTTTTAAAATTACCAATGGAGTTTTCAGCTGATTTAAACCATTGGGTTTAGACCCGAACAAACCAAGAAATCATCCAAGTTTGGTGGGCCCAGATGAAAATAAAATGCCAGGAGATCAGAACATCATCCTCATGGAAGATAAGCTAATTATTACCTTGGAAAGCCAATGAACACTGTTGGAAGAATGTACAAAATGAAGACTTTCACTTGGAAAAAGTCTCCCATAGAAAGAACCAGGTACTCCCGATATGAAACACGACCCTAACTTGTCTCCTTTATCTTTCTTGAGACTTTGATAGAAAGCAGGAACAGATTTGAAGATGGTGTTGAAGTCATTCTCAGGAAGATCATTCAGGAAAACATCGAACTGAGGGGATTTGCAGTTCAGTTTTTGACATATCTCATGAACTGTATCAATAATCTGGGAGACCACAAAGAATGTGTTTGGTCCTGAAGAGCAACCCAAGTCTGCCACTTTAAAACAAATGGGCAAAGTGTTGTTCATCAACATATCTTTGATTGTCTCTATCAGGAATGGCCTCGCTTTTGATATCACTGTTTTCTAAAAATCAACATTAAACCCAAAACAAAAATTTAAAAGAAGAAGGGTTGAGAATATATATCCAGTGATAAAATCATGAATCAAGCATGAAATGGAAATTGCAAATGTGTAATATATTCTTTGTGACAAAGAATAAAGAGACCTGGATGAGGGAATTATTGGCATAGCTATTTTCTCCATCTCCTGCATTCATCGGAAGAACGTTTGCTACAACCATGATTTTCCAATTTCTAGCTTAGGATATATCTAATTGTGCTGTTAGTTCGTTCCCTCTCCTAAGTGATCCATCTCTTTATATAGTTGACTGCCTGTAAATGTAGTGGTACAATACTTACTATGGAAGACCACCATTTTTTACTATTCCACCACGTTAATAACATGTAAATATATTTAAACTTTCAAATAATTATCAAACTATTATTTTTTTCAATTATCAATCTTTCATTTTGAGATGGTTAAATGTATCAAAATCGATTTTCAATAAGCTTTAAAAACTATTAGAAAGTTATGTAACAAATTGTGTAAAATTTTCATTCACTTGAAATTGAAAATTATTAAAGTGGCTTGCAATTTTTTTTGGAGTAAAAAAAGAAAGAAAGGACAAACCATTACAGCACCTACCGTCATAATAAACCATTTTTGGTGTGGTTGTTTCCTTGATGGATACAAACTAGAGTTTTGGCTGAAATAAACTAGTTCGCGACACTCATCTAGAACATGTAACATAAAGTAAAAAAGCAAGAATAAATTGGCGTGGCTGATAACACAAAGGAAAAGGAAAGGCGGTTGGTGCTTTTCGATGAGACACGGAAATAGAGTCTGTAAAGGAGTGTATTTCTCCTTGATGATCGCGATATATACAAGAGACTTGTGGTCTTGTTTGTGAAATAGAGAAAATAAGAGAGTACTACAATTGAACAATAGAACAATAGAATGAACTTTGTGAGTGGTTGATTTTTTTTTTAAACTATTGTATTGTAATATCCGTATTTTTAAAGTAAGAGTAAAAAAATAATTTGATAAATATTACATAAAAATAAAATAATATATACATGAAAAATTTATTATTGAATAAAATAATTCATTTAAAAAGAAACTGAACGCATAGGGTGTAGTTACAAAGAAAAAGAAGGAAAAAAGAAACACGGACGTGTTCAAATGCAGATAAGAAGAAAAAGAAATAAAAAAACGGTGGACACCTGGAGTCCAAGTGTTGTCAAAATTTCACAACCATTTGCATGTTAAACAGCACCAAACGGTGCAAACGGTGGGGCGGTTTTGTACTAATATAAATATATATATATATAGTTTTTGTTTATTTTATTTTTATCAAATCTTGTTTGGTTCCTCTTTTCTTTAATTCAAACTACTTTATTTTTTTAAACTCTAAGGGACCCAAAGAAAAGTTAAAATAGTGAAATTTGAAGGGGTTTATGGGTGAATTTTTAAAAGTTCGAGGGAAGCTCTAAGAAAAACAAAAGGTAATAATGTGAATTTTATTTTTGAAATTTAGCATATATGAAATTACCCAAAATTCGTGTGGAAATTTTAAAGAGTATGAATTATGGAGGAATTAAAGAATAAATTAAAAATTTTAATTATGTTAGGTGTTGACGAACAACAATCGGATGAAATTGCTGAAAAGAACAGGAAAGACAATAAGATAATCCACGGGTAGTTCTACGTGATATGTGGTGAGTTATATTTACTTTTAGTAATCGAGATAAATATCAAATATATAGTGATGATATTTGAATTAATTATGAACCTATGATTTGATGATAGATGAAAGTTGGTTGATGGGTATGATAGTAATAATGGATATGTTAAAGATTTATTATATGAGAAGTAATATTATTGAAATAATGAGTTGATTAAATATATACTGAAGGGATAAATGAAATTATTGACAAACTATTATTGATAATTTGATATGATATATGAGGAAAAAATTTAATGAATATGATCAAATAATAATTTTGAGAAAAAGACTGGATAGCTAAATTGAATGTCTAAATGTATGATTGTTTTTATATTATCATTCATATGCATATGCATGAAATAAAAGAACCGAGAAGGCAGCTGGTCTAAATAAAACCGTGACAGCCGGTATAGCTGAAAATAAAAGAACCGGGAAGGCAACCGGTCTAAATGAAAATAAAATAAATCGAGAAGACAATCGGTCTAAGCTAAAACATGTCGACATGTGGGAAGACATTCCCAAATGACAATATGAAATGATCTGATAATTTAAATTCATATATTGCATTTGTTTTAAATATTGATTATTATTGCTGGAGATGTGAAAGTGTCATTTTTTATTGTAAATTTATTGATAAATAAATGAGTCTCATAGAGATACATATGTGATGAGAAAGAAATATGAAAGTTGATACGATAAGAATTATCTGAGTAATTTGATTATATGCTGTGAACCTCACAACGAGGTAATTATGAGGTAGAATTGATAGCCTCAAGATGATTAAAGTTCATGGTGAGATTAATACTACATTGACAAATATGAATTTGAACATTCTTCATTTGATGATGTGACATTCAATCTCACTATAAACTTGACTAAATTTTAATTTTCAAATAGAGAAGATCACAGTCTTTCTTATTAAGAGCTTTTAATTTCATGTACCTCACAAAATAAACTCCACATTAATTAAAGTATATCAAAAAACCCCCAAAGGCTCATGTATGATCACTATGGTCATGTTTGGATTTATATTTAAGTTAGCTTAAAACAAGTTAGTTTAAATTGGTTAAAGACAAATTTTATCTTGAACCAATTTAAGCTAACTAGTTTTAAATTGTCTTAAATACTCTCCGATATCTTAGTTGAGCTTGGACCACTCCAAGCTTTAAGCATTCCAATAATTCAATTTAATAAAACCACAATGTCTATGCCAGCCCCCATAAAGCAAGAAATATTTTATACTACAACCCTTCATGACCTCAAAATTAAAAGTGGATAACGGGCGGGGTGAGCTGGGTGTGGATAATCCGTCACAGGTTGTGAGTCAAACGGATACGGATTAAAAATACATGCTTTTTAACGAGTCTATTTTTTTCCATTTATATCTGATTCATTTTTATGTGAGTGAAACCGCGGATAATTTGTTAATTTTTTAATATAAATAAATTTCATGTTATTATTATTCATTTATCAATAGAAAAAGTATGTTTATGGCATTTAATTTATATTATGTTACCAACCTCTCAAAGAATAATAATAATATTCCATTACCAAAGGATTCATGTAACGCATTTTTTTGAAGAAATTGTTTACTGGACAAAATTAACTGCAATCTAATACGTACGAAATCCGTCTTTAAACAGTTCTACAACTTGGTGCCAGTAACTGTGACAAAGTCAAAAAACACGTGCTCTTAAAATATCCAAGGAAGAAAATTGGAAATTGCATTACGCAGGACGTCCAATTTGTCAGCAAAATAAATAAAGATGTACATGTTGCTATAATCTTAGATTCTTATCCCATATATCTTGATGAAACGATTCACTCTCTTTGCCATGCATGATGTAGTAGCTTCTTGTTATTGAAGAGCATCTCTGAAAGGCTAGAGTAGCTGAATATTTTATCATTATTACTAGTCATAATTTTAATTCAACATAAAAAAGTTTGTTTCTTAATATAAGAAGATATTACATTAGTTTTCTTTTCTTTGAAATGTCTTATTTTTTATGGAAAAAAATTTACACAGTAGCATAAAGAGCTATGTTTTCACACAATATCTCATAGTAGTATAATAATTTTTAAGATAAGTGGAAATTGAATATGCATTAACTATTTATTTTTTTAAAAATATTTGTTTCATAGGTCTACCTATGAACCAATGGGTAAACACAATCCAACCCATAATTTTGTGTGCGAACTGAGTGCGGATAAAATTTTTGTGGGTCGTCAAATCTATGCCCATCCTCGTATTTTTGCAGGCGTGGGCAACAGGTCCAACAGTTTTGGGTCAAAATTCCCATCTCTAATCAAAATAAACATTATATTGATCAATCAAAGGCAACATACCACATATAAGCAAAATGAGAACATTTTTTTTCCAATCCTTTCGTATTACTAATGAAGTTTTTAAAAATTATCAATGAATTTGTGAAGAGTTATCATTAAAGTTCACATGCGTATAAAAAAAAAATGTACACCCAAACCGTCAAAAGTCATTGTTTTCTTATCAACGATGAAAAATAAAAGGTATGAATAGATTTTTCAAATAACCATGCTATTAGAACACCCTGTTAAAACATCTATACCTTATACATTCTACAAAGTTTGGTAATAAATATTTATTAAACTTTCATAATGTTTTTAAAATATTTAGTGGCAGTGTCCCACGATTATTAAATGGTCAATTAGTTTGACAAACCTAACTGACTAAAGAGTTGAAAGTGAAAAAGAAAGTATTATTAAAGCTTAAATATATATAAGAAAAAATTACGATCTTCTATATATTTGAATTTTAAAATTATTGATCATTTAATTATTTTTTTTATTTTGGCTATAATTTATGAACTCTCTGGACGTTGTTTGGCAACTTTTTAAATCTGAATTTAAACAAAGTTTCTTCAAGTGGCTGGATGATGTATAAGTGGATTGATAAGAGACAAACTTAAGCCTTGATTTAATTTAGATTTAAAAAGTTGTCAAACGACGCCAATGTGTTCCATGTATCTACTGATATGCATTAACATATTTTTTCTGTAAAAAAATATGGGTATGGGACGGGTGTCTATGAAGGCATACCCATGCTTGTACACCAAAAGGATGCATCCAAAGAATGAAACTTTATGCCAAGAGTTGCATGTCTTAAGAAGACAAATCATTTCTTAGAGTTATATCTCTTAGTTAAAGATACAACTCTTGCAAATATTGTACCTCTTGTGAAAAGACACTGATATTATTTGGGTTATTATTTAAGTTAAATTAAATCACAATATTTAAAGTGGTTTAAGATAATTTTTATCTTGAACTACTTTAAATAATGTGATTTAATCCAATTTAAATACCAATCCACTTCAACCATAAAAGACAAAAAGAATAATCCTATCATGGTTAAACACATGACATGTGCATGTGATGGATATAGTTTTTTCAATTTCAGTTTTCGTTCTCATAATTATTCCAATAAGCCACCCCTCTAAAGAATTTTTTTTGGAACCAATTTGTCTTCATTAGGTTAGCATCATTTCCCAAAAGAAAAAGAAGAAAAAAAAAAGAAACCACTCGTATCTTCTGCTTTGAACGCCTCCTTGTCTCCTAAGAATACCGGCCTGTTCTGTCACCACCAGTAGTAGTAGTATCGCTTACATGACCTTTAATTGTGCCAATTTGTGATAAAAGTATTGGTAATTTGGAGTAAACATTGGTTTTCTGCCCTCATTAATTCCTATTGCTAGCTTAGATTCATGGTCTTTCGTGGGGTTTTAATGTTAAATTCTTATCTTTAGGAAACATTTAAAGATTTTTTAGGTGATACCCTCTTTTGGTTCTTTGAAGATAGACATGAATTGCAAACCATTTTTACATTAAAATTAATATACTATCTTAAACATGATTGATGATCAGAGAATAAAACTCAATTTTGGAGTTGAAACACTTCAAATTGGGCTTGTTGGTCTTGCAAAATTGTACAACTGTGTTCAAGAATCCGTTCAGTCTCCGCTTACCCAACGAGCGATTCTGTGAAAGAAGCACTAGATGAATCAGTTACATTGCTAGACACATGTGATACTGCAAGTAACTTGTTGCTAACAATGAAGAAAGATTTGCTGACCCTGCAATCAGCTTCTGGCAGAAGGGGAAGAGATTCAAGCATTGAAAGTAACATTAACGCTTACATTACCTTCAGGAAGAAGGCGAAAAAGGAAATCGCCAATTGCTTTCAAGCATTGAAGAAAATGGAAAACAGAGTTTGTTTCTTCCCTCCAATCTTGGATGCAGATCATAATCTATCAATGGTTGTTAAAGTTATGAGGGAAGCAACTACCATCACCACCTCGATCCATTTTTCGGTCTTTTTTGTTATTTCTCTCAACACCAACAACGAAAACAAAGGTAGACTGGTAAATTACTTGAAAACTCAACGGACTTAATTGAACCACTCATGAAATTAGTTTTTTCTTAATCAAATGATTTAAATAATCCAAAACCTTAAAATAGTTTGAACCTTTGTCGATTCACTTAGGTGTTGAGTATAACATTATGTCATTATCCAACAAATCGTAGTAACATTTCTCAAACTTACAGGCTTCAAAGAAATACTCAAAACTTATGTGTCCCCATCCTAAATTTCCAAAGTGATCAACATTAAACATGTCCACATCAATTTGTATAATAATTTGCCTATTTTGTTTATATATATATATATATATATATATATATATATATATATGTGAAATTGTATTTGCAAATTTTAATTACTTTACTAATTTAGAATTAAAGTAAATATTAATCATTTAACTGGATGAATAGTGTAAGGTGACAAATAAATTAGGGATGGAGGGAGTATGTTTAAGTTTATGGGAACTCTATTAATATTACATACAATATCCTTGCTAAAACTATAGATAGTGTCTTCTACAGTAATTTAGTCTTCCTGAACTGTTGCCAAAGTAGAAATCAGGTTTGTGAAATTATTTTTTTTCTTAATTTTTTTCCAAATAGGTTCTGTTATTTTCATATTATTATTATTATTTCCATTTTGCTCTTAGGTTAAGTGTACAATAAGTATGGTATTTGTGATAAGGACTCTTCATATGGTCTATGCATTTATTTTGTGTCCTTTCCAAAGATTTCTTCCAATCAAATTATCATGTGATAAAAAACGAATGGTAAATTTTTTTTATGCTCAAGAGATGTTTCTCACTTTGCATGTTGGTCCATGGTTGTGGTCATTCAAAACAAAAATCAGTTCTCAGGCTCTCTGCTACTTAAAATAAGATTTACAAAAACAAGTTTTTGAAAATTATTTTCAACATAATGTGAATCCATATATCATTTTTTCTTGAACTGGACAAATACAGAAAATGACACTTTAGGTGCTTGAGATCTCTTGGGTTGGGGCCATTGAGGAAGAGTTGTGGGCTTGGGGGATATTCAAGCTCACAAAGTAAAAAGGTAAGTGATTGCTTTGATTCCCCTCTCTATCTTATGGTTTGTTTGGAACAAAAGAAAAATGACTTTTGATAGAGAGAGGAGGCCTATTGTAGTCACAAAGGATACATGGATAGACACCCTTAAGTTTTGGTTCCATGGGTGTTCTTTTGTAAACGAAGAAAACTTTATGGGATTTTTTTGTCTTGTAAGCTATATTTTTTTGTACACGGGTTCTTTGGTTCATTTTTAATACATTACTATTATCAAAAAGGAAAAAGAAAAAAGGAAAGCAAGACTTGTTTCTGAAAGCATCATTTTGATGTATTTTGTTGTTTGTAGAACAATTTGATATACTAAGAAATAGTAAGAATACTATTAGTTGTGGTCAATTTTATATCTTTATTTTTCTTAACATTTTCTTCAACAATTTGCATATTCTTAACATAATTTAGAAAACAGTTCAACAATTAAACACACACTAAGAATTCACAAATTTTTTATTATCGTTTGGTTTAATTGTAGTTTCAGTTATCGAAATTTAAAAGGTTTTTAAAACAATTTTTAATAAAAAAAAGTTGTAAAAATAAAAAAGGCTCAATAATTGATAAAACAATTATAAAATTTCTGCATCTAACACGAAGTCTGTCTTTTGGAATTTATTTTCAACTTTTAATTATTCCTATAAACTATTTTTTATCATTGGTAATTGGCTTAACTTTTGTTTAATTTTCAAAAACTGTTTTTGCAAGCTTAGACAAATGGTAATGCTTAATTAGTTGTGGTTTTTTTCTGTCCAGAGGCCAACCAGAAGTGAATGTTTAATGCAGATTTGCTGATTTGTGGTACAAAAGCGGTGATAACAAAAGATCTATCATGTCATTTTTTCTGTCATAATGCACTGTTCCACTTTTAAATGTATATGGTAAGTATTCTTTTCCTTTTCTTTTCATCAATGGGACCGGTAGACTTATTATATATGGAAGTTCGTAGTTAGCCCTCAATTCATATATAGCAGCCAAGTAAATGGCAATTACTATGTTCTCATTTGGTCTAACTGGAAAAACAATTTATAGTGTATTTTATATGATTTTTAAATTAATTTATGATAAAATAATGATGAAGTTATAAGTTATTTTATATTCAAAGAAACAACAATAAAAATAATTTTTATGAAATAAATTTAAGTTTTTAAAAATAAAAACTATTTACACGGTATTTATTAATATAAAATAAAAAAAATTTAACATCAAAAATTTCATTCTTTATAAAAAAAATTTACCGTAAAAATAAACTCACCAATTTTTCTTTACCAATTCAAGCAAATCCCCAAAACTTAAAAATTGAATGAAAAATGTTCAACACCAAATAAAACTGCTGAGAATCAAATTTAGCTGTGAACTTATCAATTAGAGCAAATGGTAAAACTTGAAACTTAACGAAATTAACCCCATTTGTTTATTAGAATCCATATAAAAGTGTTAAGATTTTTTTTCTTCTTAGATTATCAAAAGCGTTAGTAAGATTTTATTAAAAGTAAGTAGTACGTAGCCCCTCCTTAACTTGATTATTCCTGATAAATCTTCTAGTGTTTGGCTGCTAAAATAAGCACACCTCTTAATTTTGCAGAATTTTGATCTTTTTTCTTCTTAAGAAATTTTTAAAAAAAAAGCAAACAGGAAAACTTTCACTCCAATAAACATAATATTTTTTTTAGGTTAAACACATATTTTGATCTCACAATTACTAATTGATTTTCAGAAAACACAATTTTCTTTATATATACACCCTTTGAGAGAGATTTGAAATAGTAAAAATTGAAAATGAATATAAAAAAATTTAAATTAATAGAAGATAGAAACATTACTACGTTATGGACATGAAATAATTACCATTAATTATGAATATAACCCTGAGAAAAAATTATAATATTTTTAAATTTTCGCATCTTTTCACATTCAAATATGCGTGAAATTCACTTATAAGTTATACTTTCAACTTATTATCAAAATCTATATTTATTTGAACATTTAGCACAATATTTTACATGTTTTTCGATATATTTGCATTTTCATCAGGTCATTCTAATTTAAACTAACATAAATAAACAATGGAATGCAATATTCCATTGAGTCATCCATAATTACTTTCTTCTATTTTACAATATATAGTTAAATACAATTATTTTTTGAATTATTTAGGGTGTTTTAAGTTCAAAACCCTTTCCCCATAATTTTCCTGATAAAAAAATTATCTAAAAACATATAACAATTGCTTATTATGTATGGAGCAAGCAAAATAAGCCAATGCTTGTGAAAGAATCCAGTTTGACTTAATAATGGAGTAATGTTTTAAGTAAAAAAAAGTAATGTATATTAAACCCTAACTTTCATCCATTGCGACTTATCATTTTCGTATAGAATGAAAACTTCAATGGTAATTTTTGAAGTATTTAATTGACATGATTAATTGAGTTTGTACGAACATTATTAATAAAAAAATTTGAAATTACCAATTAAAATTTTACTTTATGCGCAAACAAGAATTTCACGAAAAAAAAACAAAGTAAACTACTACTGAATTTCAGTTGAAAAATTTTGGATTTAAAAAAAATATATGCATGATAATTCGGGCTTTCACGATTGATATAAAAAATAATATTTTTTTGCAATCAAAATTTGGTAGAATTAATTTAATTTGCATAATTGGGTAATTAGCATCAATGACAGAACAAAGAGAATACAATAAAAAAAACTAAAAAAAACAAAGAAAGAGGTTGTTTGTGGGTTAGAAGTTTGATAAATTGATGGTTTATGATTGTGTTGTGCAAGAAGAGGCACTGGCGCAGTGCAAAAAGTGAAAATTTTCGCGTGAAAAAGTAGAGGGAAAACGAAAGAAAAGAGGAAGGAAGACAACACAACGGAGAAAAGAAAATTGCGTGTTTTTGATAAGTTACGCTGATAAGTCGAATCACTTTGGATCCTCTCCCTTTAAAGCTACCCCCAATCACCACCTCTTTCTTTTTTTTTTTTTGTATTTCTTCTGTTCCGTAATTTAAAATCCACAGTTTCCCCTGCCGTTTTGCTTGCAATCAACTTGTCGTTTTTTGTTCACCCCCTTCTCCCCCCCCCCCCCCCAAACGGGTGTCAAACCCTGGTCACCCCGAGATCGGATTTTCTTCTTAGATCGAAAAACCGATTTGTAGTTGGCTGATCAAACACGTTTATGGTTGCACGGTCAATCTGTGCTCCGGCCGGTGTAGAAACAATCGTCGTTGCGGTGTTATTGATTGTGAGAAATTCCAGTTTTTCTTTTGGATTTTAGTTTGTTTTTGATGGGCGATCTTCGAGATTGGTCGCCCGAATCAAACGGCGCTGTGCTAGAAGAGAGGCCGCCATTAAATCAAACGGTAATCAGTGCCAAGTACTGGCAGAGAGCCGAGGAAGCTACGAAGGGGATTATTGCCCAGGTTCAGCCCACTGTTGTCTCTGAGGAGAGGAGAAAAGCGGTTATCGATTACGTTCAGAGGCTAATTAAGAACAATCTTGGTTGCGAGGTGAGACTATACCTATAGAAATGTACATGTTTGTATCTTCAAATCAATAATTGTAAATAATGTATGACCAAACTCTTATTATTTTGGTTTACTTTTTGATAAGTTAAGCTCTTAGTATAGTTACATGTGAATCAAAGTTATTGTCAGTTTATTTATTTATTTTTTCTTCAAATAAATGATGATTCCTTCTGAGTGATATCAAGCAAATTATTTGTTTTTAAGTGCTTTTAGGAGGGATTAAGTACGAATTTGCCTTTAGTGTGAACTGTGAAATTGAGTCCAGACAGTTTGGAGGGTGAGAAGTTTTATACATTTTTGAACAATGTCACCATTTATACCAACTATGTTGTTGTGTTATTTGCAATTGCTTATTATTGTGATTTATGTGGTAGATTAAGCCAGCGACACGATATTAGAATATGCCATGCCTCTCTTTGATAGTATGTGATTGCAAATTCGGAAATGGGATGTTGACGAGTCTAGCTCTTGCTAGATATGAGGGCTAGCATATAACTACAGTTTTGGATATCATTTTTGAGTTGGTTGGTAATGTAGTTATGTATGGTAACCTTTGGGGCATTGAAACTTGTAAAATATTTTTCTATTTCACCCACCTTACAATTTGCTGCCCATTTTGGAGTTACCAAGTTGATGTCACTGTACATTTTTTTTGCGTTTCCGAGTGAATTGTACACGTAGGTTTATTGCTGAGGCTCTTCTTTGAAATATGTTTTCGTTGTAAGTTTTTATTTAGTTCATTAATTATCCGAAGAATTTCATGCCTATTAGTTTTATTGGGTCAATAAAAATTTATGTTCAGAGGTTAACTAAGAGTAATCATGGTTGCGAGGTGAGATTATACCTACATAAATGCACATGTTCATATCTTCTCATCAATAATTTGAAATAATGAATGGTTAAATTCTTACCATTTTGTTTTACCTTTTGGTAAGTTAAGTTGTTATTGGTTCTGCTAGCTTTGAAGTGTTGGTAAGGACATTCTCTGCCCACCCACTTTGTGGACAGGGGTTCAAGGCCTGTGTGTGAGTTTTTACAATAAAAAAATAGTTAAGTTGTTAGTGTAGTTATACGTGATTTAAAGTTATTGTAAGTCTTCTTCTTCTTTCTTAATCCCTAGATGTTGACTCTACTATTGATATCAAGTAAATTATGTGTTTCTTTGATCCCTAGATGTTTGTATATTCAAATCAATAATTGCAAATAATGTAGGGCCAAAATCTTATCATTTTTGGTTTACTTTTGGATAAGTTAAGCTCTTAGTATAGTTATTTACTCATATGTGAATAAAAGTATTGCCATTTTTTTTCTTTCTTTATACCAACCATGGTGTTGGGTTATTTGCAATTGCTTATTATAATGATTAATCTGATAGATTAAACCAACAACACGATATTAGAACACGTGAGGCCTCTCTTTGATGACCTAGTCTGCGATTGCAAATTGGATACTTATGTGTCTCTCTCGTGCTAGATATCGTGGCTAGTATATAACTACAATTTTGGAATTGGTTGGCAATATAGTTGGGTATGGTAACCTTTGGGGCATAGAAACTTTTAAAATATTTTTCTCTTTCACCCACGTTACATTTTTCGGCCTATGTTGGAGTTAACCAAGTTGCTATCACTGTACATTTTTTTCTTTTCCAAGTGAGTTGTACACATAGGTTTGTTTCCGAGGCTCTTCTTTGAAGTGTGTATTTATTGTAAGTTCTTATTTTGTTCATCAAATATCCAAATATCCAATTTATAAAATCAGAAATTCATTCCTATATGTTTAAATGGGCCAATAAAAAATTATAGTTAGGTGCTAATTAAGAGTAATCATGGTTGCGAGGTGAGAGTATTGTAGCATACCTACATAAATGCACATGTTTATATCTCCACATCAATAATGGGAAATAATGAATGACTAAACTCACCATTTTGTTTTACGTTTTAACAAGTTAAGTTGTTACTGTAGTTATTACTGAATTAAAGTTATCGTAAGTCTTCTTTTAAAAAAAAAATGTTATCGTAAGTCTTCTTTACTTCTTATATTTTCTTTATTCCCTTGATGGCGACTCTATTAGTGATGTCAAGCAAATTATGTGTTTCTGGTAAGTGTTTTTAGGAGGAATCAAGTAGGTGTTTGCCTTTAGTGTGAAATTGAGTTGAGAGGAATCAATAAAGTCTCTCTTTCCTCTCCCTTTCCTATGCCCTGTGGGGTTTCCAAGAGGCTAGGAAGCATTCAAAGTAGGTTTCTTTGGGGAAACATGGATGAATAATAAACATTTGGTGAAGTGGGGTATTGGCAAACAACCTATTGGAGAGAGGAGGTTTGGGTCTCAAATCATCACTTCATTTCACAAAGGCTTTGCTTGGGAAAGGGCTATGGAGGCTCACGCATGAGAAGGAGCATCTTTGGTTGAGAGTTATTAGTGCCAAGTTTTGAGTGGAACATTATGGTGGATTTCGAAAGAAGCTAGATGGACCTATGGTGTGGGTTTTAAAAGTGGATTAGAAAGGAATTGTGGATGACTTTTTCCATGGGTGCATTTTGAGGTGGGGATAGGAGATTCCATTTGTCTTTGGCATAATGTGTGGTGTGGGGATACCATATTGAGAGACCAATTTCTGGATGTCTATGTTTTGGTGAGACAAAAAGAAAAGTCTTGATTAGTCATTATGTTTTTTTTATGTAATGGAGAATTGGTGTGGAACATTCCATTACCGAGATGTGCAAGATTAGGAACTTCAAGGTATAGAGGATTTTTTTGAGAAGATTTACAAGGTGAGTGTTGATTTGCAAATGGAGGATAGCATCAAATGGGAAATTTGAAGTTGGTTCCTTCTACAAGACCCTTCTTTTACCTATAGAAGAAAATTCAAATTTTCTGTCGAAATCTATTTGGAAGATGCATGCCCCCACTAAAATCCTTTTTTTTGTGCGTGTGTGTGAGAGAAGCAACTAGTGGAAGAATTTTGACCATTGATAACCTACAAAAGAGATGGAGCGTGTTAGTGAATCAGTGTTACTTTTATAACGAGAATGAGAAAGGCTGGCGTTGTCAAAGAGAGGGAGAGGCGGTGGCTGATTTGGGGAGAGAGACACTGTCATGGGGATGATGAAGAGTGAAGAGGGAGAAAGGGAAAGCAAATAAGAGAAGAGAAAAAAAAACAAAATGAGAAAAGTAATTGTTGTCGTCTTATTTCTAAGAAACTCTACACATAATGTTGTTTTGGCAGTTTGGGTATTTAATTGCTATTGGGCTTATTGGTTAAAATGGTAGGTTTGGTTTGAATGATGTAATTTATGGGCTTTCAATTTTAAAAAGTTTAGACATGTATGGGTCACCTACAACATCCCATATGATCTTCATTATTCTTCTCCTTTGTTTATTTTCAATTTTCTTTTCCCTCTCACTTCTTAAAAGAAACAATAAGAACACACAAACACAAAAAAAAGAAATAAAATCTAAAAAGATCTAACGAGTACATATATATACGTATATAAAACGACCCGAATTAATGTGTCTCAACTTACCGCGACCCGAAATAATGACCAAATTATGCTTACCCCCTCATATTGCGTACCAAAGAAAGTCCCGTACCCGTACCCGTACCCGTTCTACGTACCTCGTTCAAAGTAACTTTGGTTAAAAATCATTTTTTTTGGCCAGAGGGGAATTTATTTCTAAATGAGCTAAATCTTATAGAGTTCATAGAACACTACCATGTAGATGGTATCTTTTTGTAAATGAGAAGCACCTCCTTTGGTGCCTTTTCTATATATGCATTTTACTTACTAGAAATAAAAAAAAAAAAAGGAAAAATATCATAGGTCCTCCTTCATGATTATAAAAAAAAAAATGTGTGTTGTGAGTTTCACATGCTAGGGGCATTTGTTGCAGTCATTTGTCCTTCTGCTGGGAGTTGGATCAAATTATTAGGATATCACTTATCAGTGGAATAAGTTGTGTGCTTATAAGTTACCTGTGTCTCTGGTGGTTTTGCTTTGGTGAAATAAAAACCAAGTGTTAGATCCATTCCAAATCCATGTCACATTTACCTATGATAGAGTTACAATCCTATGCCTACAGCTGAGAGTTACATTTTATATTACTTCTTTATTTTGGAAATTTCTATACTTCCTAATCTCTTCATATGCCTTTGAAAAGGAAAAAAAAAAAGATTCAGTTAAGTGACTTGGATCTTGATTTGACAAAAATATGGACATTTTGGATAGATGTGTGTTATTGTCTGACTTATATTTGTTACAGGTATATCCATTTGGGTCAGTCCCTTTGAAAACGTATCTTCCCGATGGAGATATCGATCTGACAGCCTTTGGTGCTCTGAACATTGAAGAGGCTTTGGCCAATGAAGTGTGTTCTGTTCTTGAAAGAGGAGAGCAGAATGGGGCTTCCCAATTTGTAGTGAAGGATGTCCAATTGATACGGGCGGAGGTTTTTTACTTCAACCCATATGTTGACAAATATCTTTTGCTAAACCTAACAGTATATTTTTCTGCATGAGATATTAGGCATACTCATATCTCGTATCTGTTATCATAATGTTTGTTCTGCGTTTTTCTGTTCACATGTATATACTCCCTATGTCCCAATTTATGTGTCACAATTGACCTTTTGAAGAAATTTTGAATTATTTATTTAAAATTATGAAAAAATAATTTTTGAACACTTGTGAAATTTATGAAATTGTATGTGGAAATTTTAATTAATTCACTAATTTAAAATTAAAGTAAAAATTAATCATTTAATTGGGTGAATAGTGTAGGGTGACAAATAAATTGGGGACGGAGGGAGTATGTTTTAGCATTTGGAATACTCTATTAATATCACATAGAACTTGAAGGTTTTCTCCTCGTGTCATAATTCCTAAATACAATCTCCTTGCTAAAACTATAGATAGTGTCTTCTACAGTATTTTATAATCTTCCTGATAATCTTTATTTTTTTTCTTAATTTGTATTTACATCTTAATTTTTTTCCCAATAGTTTCTATTATTTTCATATTATTATTATTTCCATTTTGGTCTCAGGTTAAGTGTACAATAAGTATGGTGTTTGATAAGGATTCTTCAAATGGTCTATGCATTTATTTTGTGTCCTTTCGGAAGATTTCTTCCAATCAAATTATTATGTGCTCAAAAAGGAATGGTAAATTTTTTACGCTTAAGAGATGTTTCTCACTTTGCTTGATTGGTCCCATGGTTGTGGTCATTCAAAACAGAAAACAGTTCTTGCGCTCTCTGCTACTTAAAATACGTTTGGTTACAAAAACAAGTTTTTGAAAATTGTTTTCAACTTAATGTATATCCATATATCCTTTGTTCATGGACTAGACAAATATGGAAATGGCACTTTCGGTGCTTGAAATCTCATGGGTTGGGGCCGGTTCTATTGAGGAAGAGTTGTGGGCTTGGGAGATATTCAAGCTCACAAAGTAAAAAAGGATAGTGATTGCTTTGATTCCCCTCTCCATCTTATGGTTTGTTTAGAACAAGAGAGAAAGGACTTTTGATAGAGAGAGGAGGCCTGTTGTGGTCACAAAGGATACATGGATAGACACCCTTAGTTTTGGTTCAATGGGTGTTCTTTTGTAAATGAAGAAGACTTTATGGGATTTTTTTGTCTTGTAAACTATATTTTTTGTACATGGGTTGCATTCCTTGGTTCCTTTTTAATACATTACTATTACTTGTCAAAAAGGAAAAAGGAAAACAGCACTTGTTTCTGAAGGCATCATTTCGATGTATTTTGTTGTTTTTTTAAAGTTGTTTGTAGAACAATTTTAAGCGCATGGGAAAACATATTTAGAAGTGGGGAATAAGTATTCTCTCAGTAAATGTATCACCATTTATAAGGAGAGGAGTAAAAAAAACATGTTTAAGATTAATTAATAGTTACCAAAACATGTTTTTAGTGATCAAGTGACGATAATTGTTTTCTTTTCTCGTTTTAGAAAAGAAAAATTGTTTTGAGAACAGAAAACAGAACAAATCCAAACATGCCCTAAGTTTGCTTTTCATGGATGGAGTTTCTGATAATATGGGAGGGATTGTGTACGTGAGTGAGGCACCAGTTTATCCTAACTTAATTTTTGCTGTTGTATCTGGAGAGTAGTAGCTTTTTCCAGTGAACTTGGTGGGGGTGTACATTATGATTTTAGCTGGCTTGGAGTGGCAAGCTAGATACTTGAAACGGGTCAGTTGATAGTAAAGGTATTCAGTAATTGTTTGTAACTGCTAAAGAGTATCGTTTCAGCGCATTTAAAGTCGTGCATATTTCATGCTGCTTATATGGTCAGTCAATTGATGGACCAGTTGTACATCCTGTTATCTAATTGGCTTCGGGTATAGGGTGGTGACCATGTAGTGCTCGTGTATTAATTGTGGTCAACAGAAAGATACATTTCGAAAATTTAAAGGAGAAAAGATTGATATAGAGAGTTAATTCATATGAATAGTTGCATACGAACATAGTATGGTGTTTGTAAACTTACAAGAAGATTGTTGTTGTTTAGAGCAGAGAGTATGGATGGACAGTGATGTTTTTATACAACAAATTGGGAGAAAATCTTTCAGTTATAGAAATAGTCAATCATGGCATGTAGGTTGGTTGTAAACTTGTGAAGACGTAGAAAGATTTTATAACAAGAAGGTAGTTTGCCAGTGGATAGTTAGTGATGACATTTAACCGAGATGACCATAGGGCCAGTGCTTGGACTTGGTCACTGGACCGTAATGAAAATGCAGTTTTTTGAAGGATTTTGTGGGTAATAATGGGTGTGAGTTCTCACTTTTCATTAAATGAGAAAGGAGCATGGCCTCAGTAACAAAGAAAGAGTGTTGGTCACAAGCTAGTAAACATATTTTAATTTTAAATGAACATAATATGGCATCAATAGCAAAAAAAGGTGTTGTTGATAAGCTTAAGAAATTTTAATTTTACTAAAGCAAATCCATATATAATCCCTTTTTATTCTATAAATGCATGGTCTGTGGATTTAATTTTTCTGCCTATCATCATGAAATTGTAATGACCTGTACCGGAGCTATATTTTGCACTTTTCTGACGTCCAGATTGTTAGTAAAATTTTATGAAGATGTTTTAGTGTTAGATTTGTTTTGTAAATATTTCTTTAAATGCTTTATGAGGAATTCAGCCTCCTGTCATCTCTTGTACGGTTGTACTTAGCTCTGATATCTATGATAGTCTTATAAGGAATTGTTGTAGTGTTTATGTATAAGCAGATTTTAGCTAGATACCTTCTTTTTTCGGGTAACCTACAGACACCCTTCGTTATAACAAGTCGACATGAAGTTATCTGTTAGTTTGTTGTATGGTTTTAATTTCTTACCATCACTTTTTAGCTGCACTGTGGCTACATTGTTGCTTTTTCTATTATTGAATCAATGTCCCTATCTAGCCAAATAATCAGTTGCTTATGTCATCTGATACCATCTTTATGTATTTTATAATTTTGTTATCGCCAAAACCTTATTTTTTTTGCATCTTAAAATGAAACTTCATCGCATCTATGGTTTGGCAGATGTGATGGTTGATGTGTATTTGGTTATGGCATATCCACATACTTGTATGCTATACAATATGCTCTTCTATTGAGATGAGTTTCTTCTAATAATTTGAGTCTTGTATATCTGGCCTGGCATCTCAAATATTGGGTTTTCTTGTGGCAGGTTAAGCTGGTAAAATGTCTGGTACAGAACATTGTAGTAGATATTTCCTTCAACCAGTTAGGAGGTCTATGTACGCTATGTTTTCTTGAGCAGGTAGCTTCCTTTTAAAAGATCACTATATTGAATTAATTTATTGAAAGCTCCACAGAGTTGGATGCAGCTTTAATGTGTTTTTCTTCATCTATATACTCATGTATGCTTCAATATTGAGTTAGAACTTGGAAGCCTGATGAGCACACTGTGAAGCCTGGTACTGTTTAAGTCATGATCTTTATGCAGTTTTGATATTTTTTTCTATTTATTTGTATAATTGTTGACGCACCACTTTTTGTTTTTTTCTAGGGCTTTTGGTACTACATTATTGGTAGATCTAGATACTATACTTGGCTCTATCCTTCTTTGTGACTCGATAGTTTTTATTTTATGGATTTTTTCAGTGAATATTCTCTCTTTCGCTCTTTCTCTCTCTCATACAACATACTCATGCAAATACAGGTTCTAAAGCTTCCTCACCATTTATATAACAGACTAATGTTTGTGGATTGATGTTAGTATTCCAGTAAAAAGGTTGAATACTGTTGAGAGATATAGTTTCCTAATTAGTATTAGGTTTTCTAGTATGTGTTAGATTTCCTAGTATTTCTAGTTTATGTTTCCTATTCCTATGAGGATTTATAGTCTTAGGTCTATATATAGGGTTGTTGGTTTATTCAAATAACAACAACAATAATAAAAATTCTTCTACAATATTTCTTCTCAATCTTTTTTCTCACTCTAATCCAAATTTCAACATGGTATCAGAGCTTATGGTTTAGGACCCTACTGGTATTCAAGTAAACCCTCGTGGGCAAAAGCCATTACATCTAAATAATTACCCAATTGGGTTAGACCTGGTACCCAAACCAAACCCTTTATCTATCTAAAGTCCTACATACAAAACCCTTAAATCTCCATTTTTTCTGAAACCCTAACACCCAGGTCATATCCTCCTCACCTCTATAAAAAAAGAAAAATAAAAATGTGTTGTGTTATGTGTTCTTGGTCTTATGTTTAAGTCCCTTTAAGTTCTTGAAGAAGAAAAAGAAAGGAGTTTCTGAAGTTTTTGAAGAAGAGTTCTTGATCGTTTCTGAAGAAAAATTCCTCATCCATGTTGATATTGTTAACCTGATGTTGATATTGTTAATTCAGTCTGACCTGTGTTGATGTTGTTAACCCAGTCTGACCTGTGTTGATGTTGTTATTCTCCTAACTCATTGATTGCAGCCCATTCAAGTCAAAGTCAAAGTTAGTAAAAAATAAGATGAAAAGTCAAAGTCTTGTTGATATGGTGTTCTTGGATCTTGTCTCGTTAGTTGGTACCGACATGGTGACCTAACTGTTTGTCGTGGGTGTGGAGCCCATAAGCGTTCTCATGAGTTATTGTAATTTATGAGTTTGTATTTATTTGTTTCAAATTAGATCAGGTTTGTTATTGGTATGAGTTTATTTTTAACAAGTTGGTGCATGTGTATGCTCCACTTGAGGGGGGAGTGTTGAGAGATATAGTTTCATAATTACATATGTATTAGGTTTTCTAGTGTGTATTAGGTTTCCTAGTATTCTTAGTTTATGTTTCTTATTCCTATGAGGATTTATAGTCTTAGGTCTATATAATGGTGTTGCGGAATGGAAAAATCGTCATCTTTTAGATATTGCATGTATTCTTTTATTTCATATGCATATTCCCAAATTGTTTTGGAGTGATGTTGTTCTTACTGCTTGTTAATTAATTAATCGTATGTCGTCCTCTGTTCTTAATGGCAAATCCCCACACTCTGTGTTATTTCCGAACGATACACCTTTTCATTTAACTCTTCGTATCTTTGGATCCGTTTGTTTTGTTCATCAGCTTAGTCCAGATGTTGACAAATTTGATCCTCGCTCCATTAAATATATTTTCTTAGGTTATTCTCGCACACAAAAGGGTTATCAGTGTTTTATAGTCCGTCATTAAAAATATATTTTGTTTACACTGATGTTATGTTCTTTGAGACTATCCCATTTTATTCCAAGTCACTCTATATCTGATATGACTGATTCTTTTTCGTTTCCATTACCCATTTCAATGCCCTATACCTAATTAGATCCTCTTGCTATAGTTTCTTATTTGTCAGTTCCTCCTAGGTTGGTATCTCCACTACAAGTTTACACTTGTCGTTTAAAACCTCCAGTCTCTATTGCTCCATCAATTGCTTCCTCGTTGACAGATCCGAATCCATCTTTATCTTCCTCATTTGAGAATGATCTTCCCATTTCTCTTTGAAAGGTAAGCGTTTGTGCATTGCTCATATTATTGCTAATTTTGTGTTTTATCATTTATCTCCTTCATACGCTTCATTTGTGGCTTCAGTCTCTATTATCTCTGTTCCTAAGTCTGTTATAAAAGTTTTGTCTCGTTCTGAGTGGAAAGTAGCCATGGAAGAATAGATGCATGCCTTGAGTACTAATAATACATGGGATTTGGTTCCTCTTCCATCTGGAAATCTGCTCTGCAAGAGGACGTATACATTAAGCAAACCTCTTGGGTTTGTTGCTCTGGGGAGACTGGGTTAGTTTATCGGTTGAAAAAGTCTTTATATGGTTTGAAACAATCTCCTCGAGCATGTTTTGGCAGGTTTAGTGAAGTAATGATAGATTTTGGTCTTAGTAGGTGTGGTGTAGATCATTCTGTTTTTTTTTATAAACATAGTAAGGCTGGTAGGATATTGTTGATTATGTATGTGGATGATACTGTGATCACATGAGATGACAAGGAGGGAATTCTAGCACCGAAACAGTTCCTAGGTACTATGTTTTAGACAAAGGATCTAGGACAACTGAGATATTTTTTGAGTATTGAGGCTGTTAGGTCTCGTCATGGTATTTCTTTATCTCAGTGTAAATATGTTCTTGATTTGTTAAGTGATATAGGAATGTTAGTGTATGCTTATAGATAGTCCTATGGATACCAATACAAAACTTGCAATTGATCAAGGTGAATTATTGTCTGATCCATGAAAGTATAGACGATTGGTTGAGAAATTGAATTATTTGACTGTTATTAGACCAAATTTGAAGAGTCATTGGGATGTTGTTATTCGTATTTTGAGATATCTGAAGAGTCCTCTTGGTTATGGTTTACTTTATCAAAATCATGGTCATACACAAGTGGCATGCTCTCCATCAGATAGGAGGTCTACTACAAGATATTATGTGTTTATTTGAGGTAATCTGGTGTCATGGAAGAGTAAGAAGCAAACTGTGGTTGTTAGATCGAGTGTTGAGTCTGAAAACAATGCGATGGCACACACTACTTGTGAGTTAGTTTGTTAGCAGAACTTAAGGTCCTATGAGCTTGGTGTGTGACAATCAAACAACTATGCATATTGTAAATAATTCAATGTTTCATAAGAGAACAAAACATATTGAAATTGATTGTCATGTTGCTCGAGAAAAACTTGTGCAAAAAATGACCAGTACAGACATGTCGAGTGAAGTCGACATATCAGTTAGTTGATTTATTTACTAAACCATTGGATGGTCCGCGAGTTAGATTTATTTGTAACAAGTTAGAGGCATATGATATTTATGATCCAACTTAAAGAGAAGTGTTGAGAATCCTATTAGGATTCCTATTATGTGTCATAATAGGTTTCCTAAATCTTATATAATTTATGTCTATCCTATCTAGTTGATGCTTGCTAGTCTTATTAGGTTTGATATTCCAAAGTCTATATATAGGACTGTTGAATTGTATTCAGATCATCAATCAATAATACCAAATTCTTTTCAATTCTTCTTGTTATCCGACCAATGTTGATGTGTTGATGTTGTTATCGTGTTGACTCATTGATTGAAGCTCATTCAAGTCAAAGTCAAAATTAGTAAAAAACAAGACACAAAGTCAAAGTATTGTTGATCTGGTGTTTTCGGTTCTTGTCTCGTTAGGTGGCACTGACGTGGTGACCTAACTGTTTGTCGTTGGTGTGGAGCCCCGATGTGCTTTTATGGGTTATTGTAATTTATGGGTTTGAGTTTATTTGTTTCAAATTGGATCAAGTTTGTTATTGGTATGGGTTTCTTTGTAACAAGTTGGTGCATATGTATGCTCTAACTTGAAGGGGAGTGTTGAGAGATATAGTTTCCTAATTACATATGTATTAGGTTTCCTAGTATTCTTAGTTAGTTAGTTTATGTTTCCTATTACTTTTAGGATTTATAGTTTTAGGTTTATATACAGGGTTGTTGGTTTATTCACATAACAACAACAACAATAATAAAAAAAAAAATTCTACAATATTTCTTCTCAATCTCTTATCTATCTCTAACCTAAATTTCAACAAATACATGCATAAGATCAATGTTAAGCTTTTGCTATTTGAGCATGGGGGAAAGGATTGTGCTTTTGGAATTGACACACCTAATGCTGCTTTATACAGGTTGATCATCTCATTGGAAAAGATCATATCTTCAAACGCAGTATCATACTAATTAAAGCTTGGTGCTATTATGAGAGCCGTATACTTGGTGCTCATCATGGCTTAATATCTACATATGCTTTGGAGACTTTAGTCCTGTATATCTTCCATCTCTTCCACTCATCATTAGATGGTCCTCTAGCGGTGAGTGCTTTCATCAACTTTCAATGGTATGCTATGCAACTTTATCGCATCACTTTAGCTCATAAACTACAACTATGTACCATGAGTAGGTGTTATATAAATTTTTGGACTACTTCAGCAAATTTGACTGGGATAACTACTGCATCAGCTTGAATGGTCCAGTCCGCTTATCCTCCCTACCCGAAGTTATTGGTAAGCAGCTTCTGCGTTTTTGTTGTATTTTGGTTCTCTAATTGTCAATTGATGAGCTTCTCATAATTTTTTTTTATCCCTTTTGTAGTTGAGACACCTGAAAATGGTGGGGAAGATCTACTGCTTAGCAATGATTTTCTCAAGGACTGTGTGGAAATGTACTCCGTTCCTTCAAGGGGATTTGAGACAAATTCACGTACATTCCTCTCAAAGCATCTTAATATAGTTGATCCGCTGAAAGAAAATAATAATCTTGGCCGCAGTGTGAGCAAAGGTAGAAACAATTTTCCACCTGTAAGGTGGGGAGAAGGCCTCCTGTTACCTTTTTTTTTTTTAAAATCGTTATCCACAGTAACGTATTTGATGTTTTTCTTAATTGTTCACTAATGATACAAAACGAGGCAGGTTCCATTTGTATCCTTGAGCTTGCTTGTTCAAAATGTTGTGGTGGATTAGTTTACAATAAATCCAAATAATCTTCCTTTTTTTTTGGG
Organism: Bretschneidera sinensis; assembly: GCA_023935145.1. Lineage (NCBI taxonomy): Eukaryota > Viridiplantae > Streptophyta > Magnoliopsida > Brassicales > Akaniaceae > Bretschneidera > Bretschneidera sinensis. Next base: position 142,499,399 of record CM043697.1, read on the forward strand.
GGGGGGGGGGGGGGGGGTTGGGGGCAAAGTAGTCTTGTAAAACTAAATATGTTCTGAAAATATTGTGCCTAAGTGAAGAATGAATATTCCAAATACTACTAGCAACTTAGACCTATTTTTTTTTAGGGGGGGTGTTGGGGGCAAAGTAGTCTTGTAAAACTAAATATGTTCTGAAAATTTTGTGCCTAAGTGAAGAATGAATATTCCAAATACTACTAGCAACTTAGACATATAACTAGAGAAGAATAGTAGCTTATGGAAATTTTAAGATGTTCAAACATGCACTGCTTCTGTGGCAGATTAAAACTGTAAAAATCCAAGTTTCATTAGCAAAGGTGATGCTGGACAGATAGGTAAAAACAAAAACAGATTGGGAAAGGGAGAACAGCAAGGAAGCAATGTGAGATTAGACTGAAAGAAATAGACTAAGTATAAAAGAAAACAGAACAAAGGGAGAACAGAACAAGCAACAGGGAGAAGGGGACATAAGATATGCCAAAACTCAAGTTTATTCCATAATCAAAGGCTGCTTACAATCTTAGTATCAATGCTCTCATATAGGCACCAAACATTATGGAAATAAGAAAGTAAATCAAATCTTAATAACTATTTAATTGCCTAAATATAATTTTCCTAAAATACATATCCAAAAATAACATCCCAAAATAATAAATATTCTCTTTCCTCTTCTGCATTAAAAGGTTGGTAAGCTTGTTGATGATTAGTTAATCATGACTTGAACTCACGACAGAGGAAAGAAGGGTGGTCATAATAAGGTGCCTTTTCCCGTGCAGGTAACTTTTATCGCATAAGGAGTGCTTTCACGTATGGGGCTCGAAAACTTGGACGTATCCTTTCTCAGGTGGAAGAAAACATAGCTGATGAACTCTGTAAATTCTTCTCAAACACTTTGGATAGGCATGGAAGTGGACAGAGGCCTGATGTTCAGGATCCTGTCCCATTGTCTAGATACAATGGATACGGTACCATATCACCAGTTTCAGGTACAGATTTATGTCAGGAAGATCAGACAGTTTATGAATCAGAACCTGCCAATTCAAGTGGACTGACTGGAAATTGTAGGTTAGAACATGAGGGATCGTTGCATGTAGCAGTTGATAACTTTAAGGTATCAGGAAAGGATATGAGTGCGAGTGGACTTCAAGGTTATGCAAATGGAACTGCTGTTTCAGAAAACCGTTTTTCTGGGGATGCAGAAGACCTAGCTACCTCAAGAATCCAAGGTCTTATTATTTCAAATGACGCACCTAAATCTTCCCCCCCAAATGGTGAGGAGAGTGTTCATCCTATGGCGAAAGCATGTTATGCACCTCATCTCTATTTCTCTTCCTCATTTATGGGAAATGGAAATGCAGAGTGGAAACAGCCAGGAAATTCTGGATTTATTCAGACGAAAATGTCTTCTGATATCCTTCCAGCCGCTGGTGAGGAGATGGGCTTTACTGTATCTAGCGATGGGAATGAGAGCCTGTTGGTTGTTAATCATGATGGTCTATCCGCTGTTGGATCAAGAGTTGTGAATTCATGTCCTTGGTCCACAGAAGATCTTTATCCTGGTTATTCTGGTTATCAGGCTTCAGCTAGCCCTGCTGCAAGCCCTGAAGCTTTAAACTTGTTGTCAGACCTCAGTGGGGATTATGACAGTCAGATAAATAGTTTGCATTATGGTCAGTGGTGGTTTGAGTATGCCTTGAATGCACCCCTTTCTCCCATGTCTTCACCATTGATTTCTCATTTCCAAAGCAATAATTCATGGGATGTAATACAGCGTTCAGTGCCGTTCAGGCGAAATGTGATTTCCCCAATGAATGCCAATGGTGTTGTTCCAGGACCAGTGTTCTTCCCCATGAACGCACCAGTACTGCCTGGTTCAGGCTATGGCATTGAAGAGATGCCAAAGCCACGTGGAACAGGGACATACTTTCCCAACACGGTATATCAATTTTAAGAACTTTGAATATCTTGGGCATCTGAATTTTGTAATGAAAATATGAAATTTACCATGTGGGCAAGATCGGTTGATTGTGATGTCATTTTGCAGCTTTGTGTTCTGTTAAATTGTTCAGGTGATATCCTTGTAATCTCAAAGTGGTTTTAATTCGAAAGTTTTTTGCAGAACCATTACAGGGATAGGCCCTTGATTTTAAGGGGAAGGAATCAAGCATCGTTGCGGTCTCCTCGTAATAATGGCCGTATTTTGGCACCCACAGAGATGAATTTGCCTGAGAGAAACAGTCGTGAGCTGGCACAAGCACGGTTTCATGCTCATCAAGGTGGTGGAAGGTTTGGGTCTTCAGATCTTCGCCATTCTGGTTCTGGTTCAGGTTCTCCTGAAAAAAGGGGGTTCCCTATCGCCAATGGCTCAATGCATCTGTCAGATAGGGTTGTAGAATTTGGGTCAACTGGGCATCTACCATTGGCTCCCCCCTATCTAGAAAGCAACAGGCAAACAAACTCAGGTTCTGTCCTTGGTCAAAGCTCGTGTATAGGTCTTCCTACACCAGAGATGCATAGGCCAAAACCTATACCCGGCATGGATCAAGATAGGTATGGGAATTTCATATTTTATGTAAATTTTATTTTCGTTGTGGTTTAGTTTTAGCCGACTCTTTCTTTTGGATATGTAGGATTGCTGCACAATCATTTCATTTGAAAGATGAAGATGATTTCCCTCCTTTATCCATCTGATTGCATTGGGAAGCGATGGTTACTTGTATGGTTAAAAGTTTGAGAGAATAGATACAGTTAGTGCTAACAAACATGCCCGAGCTTGAGCTTGTGTATATGGCTTCTCTATAGCCATTACGGTGGCTCTTATGTTTGAAGTTCATTATTTTGTCTGTGGTTCAAAGGCGTTTTGTACATTCTACTAAATATTATTCTTCCCTTAAAATCTCTTGATAGCTGTTTGTTGAACTGAGTTGTTCATGTATAGGATGCTTGAATTATGGTTCTCTCCCAGCTGGTTGATTTATCATTGTCAATCCTTGTAGGTATAGGCACAAATATTTGTTGTTGCTAATATCTGATATGTAACTTTATGGGAAAATAATACTTTTTGCAGCTGTAATTTTTGGATATTTTGTAGTTGCAATGGAATGTGCTACACATCCATTTATAAAATTTCATGTCTGTTATTCCTCTCTTTTGGATACTTTATCTTATTGGGATTCCCTTTAAACGATGGCTAATTAGGGCAGGGTGGCATTATATAGCATCGCCGCAGACTCTTTTTTATGCATCACGTGAATGGAGTCAACTGTAGGGGTTATGAAGTTTATTGGTTATTGTCTTAAACCAAAAGCATTTGTCTTGAAGGTTGTCGTATGGGTTGTTGAAGCCGTTTATGCCCCTAATGTTTTCTTGCTTAATAAGAGTGTCATTGATCTTTAGCTCTTTATTTCAACAACAGAAGAATATAGATACTTTTGGCTTGGAGGGACCATGCATGATGCTAAATCTTTAAACCTGTGCTCACCAAACAACTTAAGATAATTTCCCATTAAAAAACTTGAGATAATTTCCATTATCGAAAAATTAGTGACTTAAAAGCAGTACTTTTAATTCTTATAAGGGAAAAATAAGGAAAATTGGAAATTCTTTGAGCGTCAGGTTTGCGTTAATGGCACAAAGAAAAAATAAAGAGACTTCTTTATTTTCAAAAAGACTTCTGTACTGTTGAATCAGCTTTTTGTGAGAGTTGATTAAAGAGATACAATTGTATAATAACAAATATTAAAAATATAAGTGTAATTAGACCCAAACCACAAGACCATTTTAATAATTTTCCCTTCTTATAATTAATCCGGAAACTTTATGATTACTTTTTCTTATCTTTTTGGAATAAAATTAATCTTGAAACATTGGAGGAAAATAAAATTAAAATTCATTGCAATATGCAAATTTTGATCAAAATAGAGAGAACACGGTTGTCTCATAAATCCAAAAGTCTACGGTAGCTACCTGCATTAAATTTCGTCATTGAAAACTTGAACCAGTCACTAAATACTCAGCTAAGCTTCATTATAGGTGAGAAAATTTAAGGGTCTTCCAAAAATGAATTTGAAAGAAAAAAAATTTAAATTATTGAAGAGGATAAATAATTTTTAAATTTCTATTAAAAAGTTATGGTAACTCTTTATCTCACTAACTTTTAAAGTTTTCTCATAAATCTCAACTTGTGAGCCAAAAGATTAATCGATCTGAATTTTGAGTCGAGCTCGATTTCAACAATGTTTGACTCGATTTTTAAATTTTAAATTTAAATTAATTTAATTATTTTTAAAATCTCATAACTAATGAAATTATAATTAAAATTTTATATATTATTTTATAATATATATTAAAATATAAAATTATTAATTCAATCAAATTGATATGAATCGAATTCAATATTGTTCGAATCCACCTCGATTGATTATATTCGAACCAAAATTATTGATTAAAGTCAAGTTAATCGAACATGCAATCGAGTTTCTAGATCGAGTCAAGCTGGCTGACTCACTTCTATTCCAACACATAAGAATCTTCCCTTAAAAAATCGATGACCAATCACTAAATGCCACATAAGTGAGGAATCTAAAATTGCACAAGCCACTTTCTTCTTAAAAATTAATAGGAACCATATTTTTTTTATAAGAATAGAACCATAATTTAGAGGTAGGTCAACCCTGTATCCATAAAAAAAAATCTAAGATTGTGACAAAAATAGTGATGTCAATACATTAGGGGAAATCACTACTAAACCCTTGCCTATGGAAAAGATAAGAATAAAATAGGTAGTGGGACTCTTTCAAAAATCTTTAGGATAATAAATCAAATGGGAAAAGATAAAGGAGAGGTTGTACTTTTGTCAACTCATCAATTACATTAACAGAAATGGAGAGAGGTCACTCGTTTAGCCCTAATTTGAATTTGCAGCTTAGCTAGAGCGATTTAGCAATTGACTTTTATATATATATATATATATATATATATATATATATATATTTGAATGTATTAAGTCTTTGAAAAAATCAAGGAAAATAGTTATATTTATTATGTATTTATAATTCGAAATGATATTTATCACTATTTTGACACTAACGAGGTTAAATGATTGTGTTACAACTTTAATCTATTATTTGTGTAGTACATTGAATTAGAAGAGAATAAAATAAAATGAATTTTACAAATTAATGAGATAATATCATTTTATGTTTAGTTTTTATATTGATTATAAAAATAAAATAAAATCATCTAATTCTATCAATAGTTAACCAAACTCAGTAAAAGGAAAGAAACACAAAGCATATCAAGACAAAATTCAATGAATAAATAAACTATGCCCTAAATTAAAGTCCTGGCTCCTGAGCCCCTCTGTGCTCAGCTTAGCCAGGGGAGCTTTGAAGAGGATAGATTAGATCCCCCTTCCCAATAAATTGACCCACAATCATACACCCTAGGAGTTGAATTATTATTACCCCACAAGAACTTCTCTCATTGGACTACGTCAAAACAAGGAGATGACACTAATTCAGTGGGGTCGTGTTTTTGACCGTTAGATCTATATATTCAACAGTATGGATTCCAGATCAAATGGTCAACAACTCAAATGCAGATATGCTTGGGCTTACTGAATCGTTTTTCTTATATTCTATATAACAAACAAGCCACCCCCACCACCTTCAATCGTCTTAGTCTTCTCGACTATCTTTCTGTTGTTTGGCAGTTAACCATACCATAATCTCTCCAAACTCATCAGTCTCTCTCAAAAATCTGTCATAGGATTCTCTTTTATCTTGTTTTTCAAAAAGATCTATCTTTGGATTTTCTGTCATACCCACAAATGGTTCTATCAAAGTGTAGCCATAGGTTCTTCAAATTTAGAAGCCCAGATTCATGCCAAACTCCTACGTCTACTTTGTTATCAAGCATCATCTTTTGAAGATTTTCTAAAAATCTCCCTCCACAAAGCATACTCAAATTTTCTTTTGTCCAATTCTAGTGGCTGACACAAAATATTCTCTTGATCCCTACCAATATCAACCTCTAAACCAAAAGAAAAGAGATATATATTCATCTCTTTCTCTGTTTTACTCTGTTTTTCTCTCTCTTCTATTTAATAGAAATAAAAGACAGATGATTGGCAAGGATTACGAGTACTGCTCTCGTAAAGTTGTGGAAATGGGTTGGATTATGCTAAGTGTGGATTTCTCAAGGCTTTTTTGGTTATTATTTGGTGTTTTCTCTTACGAAAATCATGAGGGAAAGCCTCGGATCATCTAGCACGTACCCTCACCTGATCTACATATATAGATTTTCTTGCCTTAATTACCTGCTTAAATATTAATTACTCCCTCCTTAAACTTTTCTATACAATACTATTACTCTTTATATATAATAACAAGTTTGTGAAGGGTACTTGTCGGATTATTGATTAATCAGCTATGTACAAGACCACTCCGTTAGGAGGATCTTACGTTGTTGGTCGATACGTTGAAACCGATCCATCTGGTCGTTATGGACGTGTAAGTTTCTTCATTCATCCCATTTCATATATAATCTTCCCATTTGAGTTATTATTACATTCTTTTTTTATTTTTTTGGGTTATTATGGGTATCTCGAATTGAATTCAAGACAACTTATTTTTATGATTATGAGATTATCATTGTTGCATGATATAGAAGCATGACTGTAACTTCTTTTTATCTAACTCATATCCAGTTAAATTAGAAGACAGAAAAGTAATATATATATATATATATATATATATATATATATATATATATATATATAAAGATTGATTTAGATCACTTACTTGTTTTGAACTATAAAATATGAAGTCGGAGAAATTTATACATGTCTGGCACGCGTCAAGTCAACTCTACTTCAAGTATGTACTGTTAAGAGAGTTTATGAAATGGTTGTAATTAAAAGTTGGTTTGGAGTGAAAAAATCAAAAACTGAAAAATAGTTTATAAAAAACTAAAAAATATATATGCCATTTTCTTTGTTGAATTTACCAGATTAGGTGTGAGTTTGACCTTGAATAAATATAAGATTATGGTTTAAGTTTGATATACAAAATTAAAAATGAAAAGATTGAAGAGTCTCACCGAAAAGTCAACTATATAAGAGTATACTTCTGAAATGATTTCTTTGGCCATTTAAATGACTTATTTCCTTGCATTCACCGCAACCCTGCCCTACCAATATGCTGAAGAGACGCTTTTGATTTGTTTGCAGTTTACAAACTCCTCAGATGAATTAAAACGCTAAACTAAGGATGGAATTCATATGAATTGATCAAAATACCCATAATACCATTTTGCATAAAATATCCATAGCAAACTTCAATTCAATCAACAGTCTACACCTGTCTTTCTTTTTTCTTTTTCTTTTTTGAATATGTCTACACCTCTCTTTCAAATCAATTCCCTTTTTGCGTGGAATTCTCCAGGGAATTGGGTATCATACGGAATAGGCAATTTCGGTCTTTTGAGCAAACCAATCACCACAATTGGAATATACCGAGAATTAGCCTTGAATAGAATTGTCAATTCTGGCCAACTAAACTGGCCGTAAAGTTCTCTTTCAGTTTTGTACTTTCTTCTATCATTGTAGAACAGGAAATGAAGTCACATTCATTCAAGTAGATTGTTGTTTGGTAGAATGGGAACTTGATTAAACATAGGATTACCCAGAGTTGTAATCCTTAATGACCAAAAACTGTGGTAATAATCACAAACTAAGATTTGGCATTCGATTTTGGTTTCTCATATTTCAAAGGGTAGTAGCCTTCTGTACTTGTATTTTTTGTTTCATCACATTTTTTTTTTGACTGAATTCACAAAACCAAAATAACTGAAAGATTAATATATTATTGGATGCTGTAAAGCATAACTGAGATCTCAATTATGGGTAATTTTGTTTATGTAATTTGATATTAGTATTAATCTGTTTGCAGTTCAAGGAAATTCTTGGCAAAGGAGCCATGAAAACCGTGTACAAGGCATTTGATGAGGTCCTTGGAATGGAAGTGGCATGGAATCAAATTAAGCTTAATGATGACTTCCGTTCGCCAGAGGAATTGCAGAGGCTTTACTCCGAGGTTCACCTCCTCAAAACTCTCGATCACGACTCCATCATTCGATTCTATACGTATTGGATTGATGTTGATCGAAGAACCTTCAACTTTATCACTGAGATGTTTACCTCGGGCACCCTCAGAAAGTAATAAACCAGAAACTTATTTTGAAAAACTATGTAACCCTTTAGTTTTATATCAGTTTTTAATAGATTTCAAGGGTTATTTTCATTTACTCTATAAGATGTGAAACAGGTACAGACAGAAGTGCCAACGAGTAGATATTCGAGCAGTAAAGAATTGGGCTCGTCAAATTCTGTGCGGTCTTGCTTACCTGCATTGCCATGATCCTCCAGTGATACATAGAGATCTCAAGTGTGATAACATCTTTGTTAATGGCCATCTTGGACAAGTCAAGATTGGTGATCTTGGGTTAGCAGCAGTTCTTCGTGATTCACAACAAGCACACAGTATCATAGGCAATCTCTTCTCCTCCTTTCCCCCAATCTGATCATCTTTTTCTTGGTTTAATTGAGAGGTTTTGATGTCTCTTTTTAACTCTATTATGCCTAAAAATATGCTTATTTGTATAATGATTAGGTACGCCGGAGTTTATGGCACCAGAATTATACGAAGAGGATTACAATGAGCTAGTGGATATATATGCTTTCGGCATGTGTGTGCTAGAGATGCTCACTGCTGAGTACCCATATAGCGAGTGCTCAAATCCTGCACAAATATACAAGAAAGTGACTTCGGTAAGCTTGTTATTTGTTAATTGGTATATTCAGCATTTCTGATTAATTTTCACCGTAATCAGATAACAATTCTGACCGTGATATATGTGTCACCATTTCCTGATTTTGACCAGGGAAAGTTGCCGGAAGCATTCTATCAAATCGAAGATGTTGAAGCTCAGCGTTTTGTGGGGAAATGTTTGGAGACTGTCTCGAAAAGGTTGCAAGCGAAAGAGCTTTTGTTGGACCCCTTTTTAGTATCTGAAGAAAGGGAATTATTTCCTATTAATCCAAGAGTCACAAGTCAAAAATCAGCTCTCAATGGAACAGTGACAATGGTGGAGCAGCTGCCTCCTTTGGTGACTATTCCAACAAGAAAAAACACAGATATGTCAATCACTGGCACGATGAATCCAGAAGACGATGCAATTTTCCTGAAAGTACAGATTTCAGACAAGGATGGTACTAAATCACCTTTCTGTTTTCTACACATCTAAATTTAATAGTCGTGCATATTTCCATAATACGTGTCGTGTACTGATATGCTTAATCTATGACTGATGTGATAGTCTTAGACTACCCAAGAATTTCTCACGTAATTGTATTTGCCTTTCGCGTTAGTTAATGATGGTTTCTGTATTAATCACAGGTCATACTAGAAACATATATTTTCCCTTTCACATTGTGAACGATACTGCAATTGATGTTGCTATTGAGATGGTGAAAGAATTGGAGATCACTGATCGGGAACCATTTGAGATTGCTGAGATGATAGAGGAAGAGATATCTTCTCTAGTTCCAACTTGGAAGGAATGGAGCTTATCCAATGTTAATCATCAGCACAGCTTTAACTATGATGATGATGATGATGATGATAGAATTCACCACCCTTTTTATTCAATCTCGTCTCATTCTTCCTCCCAAGCTTCTTCTCTTCAGGCTTTTATATCTTCCTACGAGACCCAGTTTCGTCATGGAAACAATGCGACTTCTGGTCACAATTGGCTTCAGGGTAAGCCTTTGTTAGAGATTATTGATGTTCAACCTCTTGAATAAGCAACTTATAAGCGAAAAGTTAGCTGTTCTTATAAAAAATTGTGATAATTTAACTTTAATTTGAGCTTGTTAATGCAGAGGATCCTTTTAGCTATGATGATGCAAGTTCTAATAGCTCATTCAACTCCTTCAAGTATTCTAATATGAACTACTACTCGGGTAATGAAGATGATTCCGATTTAAGTCTAAGAGAAGGAGACGATCAGCCTGTAAACATAGCAAAGACGAACAAATCAACGAGGTTTTGTCCTGCAGCCAGCACAAATCATTACAGTGGCCTAAATCAACTGCGAAAACTAACCAGGATTCGATCACTCGTGGATGTGAGGAGCCAGTTGTTGCAAAGGTCGCTGGTGGAGGAGATAAACAAAAGGCGCTTGTTTAAGACTGTAGCAACTGTTGAAAACATTGGATTTCATGATCCAAATGAGTTCCCAGGCAAGGTTTCGATAGGTGGTGCTTCTTGTGGGAGGTCTTGCAGATCATGACGAAAGATAAATAAGGTAAGCGGAGATTTGAAGGGTGAAATATTCCATTAATCTCCAAATGTTGTATCTGATATAATTGCTTAATTTGTGGTGTGTTTATTGTAAACAAAAACTAAGAATCTTGAAAAGCTGTCTGGCCGGTTTATTGTAAGTACAAATGCAGACATGTTTCTGAATGTGAGAAAAAAATATTGCTTATGATTATTATATCTATGCTTATTGGGTGCTTATAATATGATGAAAAAAATAAGTAAGGTTGCTTTGTTTATAATAAATAATTTTAAGTTGATGAATACCAAGTTCCATTTCAGAAACAAATAAAAAGATAAAATAGATAACAATGGCCGCTTTGCAGTCACAGATCAGTAGGATTGTAATGCTTGTTATATACCTACCTATTAAAACAATTATAAGATTAAGAAAATGATAGAATTAAATAATATATATATATATATGAAAGATTAGATGAAAATTATCTCACTTTATCATTCTCTTAATTTAATCATCATCTTAATCTGGTGTATCAAACATAGTTATAGTTATTATCATCCATGTTGCATTTGCATGATTGATGTCTGGGTTGTAAGTAAACTGATACACTTGCGAACAAACTCGTGAATGTTGACCCTCACATATATTTTAATTATGACAAAACATAACTATTATTATACTAACGATGCTATCTAAGTGTATTAAGTAATAAGAGCATTCAACCAAGGAACAAGGTGCAAGAACTCAACCCGAATCAAACACCAAGTGAAGACAGAAGAACTAGTATAGGTCTAAAGTATTGAAACAAGTTGTAAATCTTACTTGTTCAGGTAATTAGCTTGTTCAATGGCTCTTTTTGAAAAAATATTTTAACGTAACCTTTTAAACAAATGTTTTTAAAGTTAAAATCTATTCAAAACATGAAAACTGGGTTGTTAAAGCAACCCAGTCGACTGGGTACTTATACCAGTTTTCTGGTATAAAGGTCAGTATGTTCCCAGTCGACTGGATGCCTCATACCAGTCGACTGGTGTTTTGGTCAGAGATTTCTCAGTCGATTGGTAAGACATATCCAGTCAACTAGTAATCTAGGCAGAAGGTTCCCAGTCGACTAGTAAGACATACCCAGTCGATTGGTACCTTCATCAGCCTTTAAAATGTGATTTTTAAAGAGAACTCAGTCGACTAGTAGTTCAAAAAATATGACCATTGGGACGCGAGATTTCAGCACAAATTGTACCAAAATGGACAAAATCAGTTACAAACGGGTATATTACATCAAGGCTATATAAACCCACTCTATTAAGCATTTTAAACAGAGGATTACACATTCAAACAAGTTTTTACTCATTGATACTCAAAAAACTTTGAAAAATTGATTGATGAGCCATTCTTCAAGCTTTACCTAGAAAGAGAGACATTATTCAGTTGTATAAGTTTCCATTGTTGTCTCTCTACTGTTTTCTTCACAGTATTTATTGTAAAGGGATTTGCTTCCGAAATGAAGGAATTTGCTTTTGAAAGGAAGAGGTTTTTGCTTCCGAGAGGAAGGGATTGTAAGGTTTGTGCAACACCCGTGAAGTTGCACGACTAAGTTTCTTAGTGGAGTACTTCAAGGAGGTTCCTTGAAGAGAGTGGACGTAGGGTCGGAACGATTCCAATATTGCCGAATCACTATAAACTGAGTTTGCATCATCTATTCCTTAATCTCTTTATTTACAACACATATTACTTGTTATATGCTTGTTGTGTTATCTGTTTTATAAACTTGTGTTTTAATCTGCAAAAAAGTTTTAAAATCCAATTCACCCCCTCTTGGGTTGAAACCTCAGTCTACAGTGAACATACTCAATTAGAGTTCGTTTATGTTCATCACTTATCACACGAACTAGTTTGAAAAAAATTTCAAACCTTGTTTATTGAATGTGCGGAGTTCGAGCATAGGTGTGCTCAACTCGTTTAGACTCGTGGACAACTTGTTTATTAACTCACTTATATACTCATTTAAAGCTTTTTCAGATACTCGTTTGTGTTTGATTATAGCTCGTTTAGGGAGTATATTTATAGTTATTTAGATTTAAAGTAGACTTGTTTATACTCATTTACAACTTATTTATGTTTAAAAATTTGTCCATATAAACATTAAGTTAAAATTCATTAACAAGCTTGGTTTTATAAATAATTTCAAGCTCAAGCTTGGCTCGTTTATGTAACTAAGCCTAGAACGAGCCGACCTCAATCACCTTAAAATTTAAACTTACCAAGCTTGAATAAGGTTTTTAGTACTCGTTTTATGGTCAAGCTCGAGCAGAGCACTATTTGGTTTGAACTTGACTCGTTTATGTCTTTACATGGACTTGCAATGGGGTTAAACTCCAATTCTTTTAACGAACTTATATAAATAATAAATTATTTATTTATTGTCAATTTTCGATGCGCATTATGACATACTTATGAGTAAAAATTTATTAATGTGGTAATTTAGTAACTCAATTATTCATATTGTCACTTTTACTTGAACATTCCATATACTCTACAAAATTGTAGATTATTTGTTACTTTGTAAATAATTCTAGAATTTAAATAATCGCACAAATTATAAAAGAATCTAAAATTAAGCGCCACTTATACAAAATTGTAACCACTTATTTTTGGGTAATTTACCTGTAAAAAGGGTACTAACCATTCAAGTGTCATTTGCTATTGCATATTTATGGATGATTGGAATTGCCCTGGAGTAGCGATTTCAACGTTATTCTCTAACCAAACAAGAGAAATTGAGTGGCGGTGAAATTGGAGTTACCCCAACCAAACTAACTGAATCTAAATCAAAAGCATATTATCATGAAAATTAAGTTTGACATAAAATTTCTTTAAATAAATTTCTTTAAATGTTTCACTATTCTGTAAAGTGGAGAGAAATCAACCTCATAACACCGACACTAGCACTACACATTCCATATACTCCTTATTCACGTTCACTTTTCTTTTAAACAAAAGATTGAGTATTTATATAATATGAAATAAAAACATATAAATAAATAGAGAACAAAAGACTCATACCAAAAGAACAGTTCTAAATCTTATCCTCGAAAAAAAACAATACATTTTTCTGCATGTATACAATTTTTTCCTATCAAAAAAATAAGTCTAATTTACAAACTAAATGCAACTATTAACTGTCCTAAATTTTTTTGAAGATCCATGTATATGCCCAAACTTAGCAAGGCTGTCAGCGAGACTATTTGCTTCCCTATAAACATGTTGATAGTAACACCTTGTGGTATAAGAGCAAGAATATCCCTCACCATGTATTCAAGATCCCATGGACCTGTAACTATTTGCTTCCCAATATTTACCTTGTTCTAAATGCAGTATAATTCTTAGTCCTTCATTCGCAAGATGAGATCACCCATCTTCAAAACTAAAGTCATCCAAGTCATTTGCATTCAATCAATTGAGTGTGAAGTCACTTTTGATGGAGACATGCAACATATATTTTAAGTTTTACATGTGCTTTAATAAAATTTATTTTACTTCGAGAAGCACGTTAATTTACGTGACAAAATAATCTACTAACATAATATTTTGTACTCTACTTATGCGGGAAATAAATCAATCCTTAAAAAAGAACGATGAAGAACAATATTTTTTCATATCAGATTTTTTTTATGATAATTAAATTATATGATGTTTAAAAAAATATCAATTTTTTTGCATTTAAAAATTATGAAGTAAAACTTAGACATAAATTTTGATTATAAAGAAAATATTATAGGCTAAACTTCACAATTTTTACAAATTAGTTTTAGAAATTGACTTAAAATCACCTATTAATCACAAAATAACAATAATAATAACAAATTAGTGACTTGAACATCGATTGGCTTAGCAAAATGAAAGTGTGAACACACAACCACTAAGCTAAATATTTATTTGTAAAATTAATATCTATATTTAATATTTAATCTTTAACATTTACAAAGTATATAATAATTTTTTTTGAACTGTTATATATAAGAATGCTTCAGAGATACTCTATTAATTCATGTACTTAACTTTTTAATTCTTATTAATGATTGTTTGTTAGTTAATCAAGATTAAAGTTTGATTTATTAGTTACTCTTATAAACTTGAGTAAATATCCGTGGATTTTATACTTTTACAAGTATTTGGTATAATATTATTATTATATAATATATTTTATGAACCAACCGTTTATATATTAATCTTTTGATTAAACAAGTGAACTAATAACTTGGTGTCCCGATCCATTTGTCATTCTTTCCCATAACGATAACTATTATTCTAAGTGCCTTAGTAGCACCGAGGCACGCGCCCCATATCCTCCCCGTTGTCATCGGATATTTTTTGGTCCCTGAATGCGTATTTAGTTTTCTTGCAACAAAGCAAGAATTTGGACGGTAGGTGGGCCATGAAGTTTGAAAGCAGAAAGCCAGAAAAGCAATTAGCTTTACCTCTATGTGGGCTCAGCCTTTTTATTAACATGAAAATACCTTCTTTTGATACATAAATATCTCCATCTAGACCATCTCCAGGTCTTAAATTAACAAAGACCCAGCTCACATCTTTAACCCAGAAGCCTATGGGGGCCCAACAGCGTACATTGGGCTCACATGACGTGGTAATTCATAGAATAGATCTCCTTTAATACCTGGCATTTTTAATTAGATAAAATCAAAATTCACCTTTTAGATAAGGAAAATTACAAAAAAGAAAAAAATGCTAATCATCATTCCCGCGTATGATGGACCCTTCACCTTCACTGAAACATCTAAACAACGAGGACGTGCTTACTACGCATTTCAATTATACAAAACTTTCAGAAACAAAAAACCCAAAAGAGAAGAAAAAAAAACCCACCACCATATTCTTTTCCTCCTTCTTCTTCTTCTTCTTCTTCCATTAATTGATCCATTTGATTGATTTTTCTTATCGTACGCATCAATGGCAATGATGCGCACAAGGAGCCAATTAAACATGCCAGCGCCTCCTCCGTCTCCGATCCCAACAGCGACGGGGTCTCGCTCCGCTGCCAACGAGGCCTTAGCGGAATTCATCGAGAAGTCATTGCACGTGCCGGAACTCAACTTGCCTGACCCTCATTATCAGGCCAACGGCACCCGTCACCCGATTCCCGCCGAGATCGATCTCCGCCTTCTGGTATCCAGGCGAGGCGATTCGGTCGATCGTCTCCTGAGGTCGGCTCGCGAGTTCGGCGCGTTCCGGATCAGCTGCCACGGGATCTCCGGAGAGGAGCTGAGGTCGTTGGTGAGGGAATCCGGGAGGATCTTCGGGGTTTTGGAGGAGAGAGACACGGGGTTTCACCGGAATCTCGGTGGGAATAGGGAGGAGATCTTATGGGTTCGATCGCGGAAGGAAAAGATGGAGTGGGCGCGAAAATATATCGGCGCTGAAAGATATCGGAGTTTCAGGTAATAAAGAAAAACCCGGTTCGGTTTGATTTACTTTATTAATCCGGGTTGATCAAATATGTCATTTAGTTGAGCCGAGCTAATTAAATCCAAATATGGGCCATTGAATCTATATGTCTTCGTATTGCAGGCACATATCTATAAGTGTTGTAATTTGTAAGTAGCATCATTATTAATTTATTATTCACTTAATTTTCTGACCTTTGCGTGATGCTGAGGAAACGCATGAAAGCGAGGGAGGAGAAATTCTTAGCTGATGGTGTCAGTTAATCATTATTAAATGTGTCCTGTATTATTGACATGTTGCGAGTTGATAGGTAAATCTTATGATTATTGTGGTAGGTCCGAACTATTCAAGAATTTTTCAAAAAGAAGTGTACAGTATTCTATAATAAGTTTATAGATCCCTGCCTCACAGAGACATAGTACTAATATTCTCTCCCAAGCATGTTTTGTTGAGAAGTTTTATGATTAAAGTTTGTTTTTAAAAATAGAGCGGAAATTAAACTTGCTAAGGATGAAATGTGGTGTAACAAAAGTTTACCAATAATATAAAGATTCGGTCTAGTTTTATTTATTTTTAACTTAAAATTACAATCAAATACTTTATTGATGATGTTTTGATTTAGTGTTTGGGTAAATGGATGTTTAAAATACTACTTATTGTGAAACAATTTTAAACAAACCAAGCTGAACACATCCTTTCTAAAAAAAACTGTGATAGGAGATAGAATGACAGAGATGTTAGAAAAATAACTTGTGCATTTAGGTTAATAGCTTAGTATAATAACAATCTTTTTTTCCTTTTGATAAGCCGTAAAGTAACAGTCTTTCAAGTTCATAGTTCATGTATATATATGTTATTATGCATGTTGCAGTACTCATTTGTCCTCTTATAATGATAGGACTCATAAAGCACCATTTTGTGTGAGAGGATGAATGCTACAATGTCTAACAACGCATATGGGGCACGCACATGAAGTCCCCGAGATTTACTTTGATTAGGGTATCTCTAGTTATTAGAAGAAAAAAGAACGCAACAATTTTTTGCATAATTTTTCAGTGACCATGAACTTCAATTACTTACTATTGAGATTTTTTGTTTTTTTGTTTCTAAAGGTGGGTGATGTTTTTAGGAAGAACATCATGGAATCCTAGCAGTACTTACCTTTTTTCTTCTTCATTAATGTGCAGTCAAGAGATGGAGAATGTTGCTGGTAAACTTGACGCAATTGCGGAAAAATTAGGTCAAATCATCGTGGAAAATGCGAGTAAGCAATGTGGGAAGAAAATTCGTAAAAGAGAATCGTTTCTTAGCGTCTATAGATACAACCATGACAATGTCATGGAACAAAGTCCTCCATTACCCAAAGAGGAAAACAGCGAATCGCTTGATTATACATTAAGCCTCCACCTTCCAGCCAAGAACTGTGAATTTCGGATCCAATCAGGGAAAGGACCTCTGTCTTTCCATGCTGACCCGGACACAATCGTTGTCACATTTGGAGAACAGCTTGAGGTAAACAACAATCTAACTTTTCCCTTGTTTTGCTGATTTAATTTGCATTGTGTGCATGAATAACTTTTGCTCTTATATGGGATATAAGTATTTACCAATTATGGACTCTTTTTAAGTTGTTATCTTGAAATATGCCAAAAGATTTGACTATAAATTCTACTTGTGACGATAGGAATGGAGCCTGGGAGAATTCAAATGTGTTTCTGGGGAAATTATCTATCAGCCAGACGTCCATGGATCCCGTGCTTCTTTCTCCATAGAACTTAAATATTCATCTTTAAATTTAAGTCACAGTTTGAACAAAACTTATAAAACAATCTCCATAGCTGATCAGATCCTCATCGGAATCATCATTTGTTTCTTATACTACATGTTTGTGTTCATATTTTCATGATTTTAAATGAGTATAGATACAAATTAATGCCTTAGGCTATGATAAAGCTCGGTTTTGGTAAGACTTTCTTCTTCTTCTTCTTCTTCTTCTTCTTCTTTATTTATTGATTGATTGGTAATACTTAATTGAAAGTGTTTTTTTGGCTTTATTTTCATTTGTTTTTATTTGGGATCCATGGCTTGAAAAGAGGTGTGGGTTTGGAGAGAAGGTTGGTTATACACTTCCACAGATCAATTTATTGTACACGCAAATAAAAACGCTGCTGATTTTTTATGTCAATAAAATGCTTGTCTTGATGTTTGATTGGAAATGAAGATTGTATTTACTATATATCATATTGTTGTTCAATTGATCTTTGCTGTCACATTCCTTCAGAAAATCAAGTTTCAGTTTCAATCTAATTGCTTTATGTAGTACTAGTTGATATCTGTGTAACGGGACTTGAAAAGGAAGGCATTATATTTTGGATTTTTATTACTACCATGACACTGATATTATAATGGAATTCATGAATTGGGCTTGGGTTGGAAATTTGTTGGGTTGTGATGATGCTTGAAGCCCACTTTAGTACTATGCAAATTTGCTTTCTATAACACAAAACTATACTAAGGATAGATCATCTTCATTTGGTAGTTCTCTCAATTTGATTCAGATGATGGTGAGATAATTAAAATAATTTTAGAAAATTCAATTTTTTCATAAACAAACAAAAAGATATTTAGGTAATTTAATAAAAAAAATTATTAGATTTTTTTTTGTAATTTTTAAAACTTTTTACGATATTAGACCAATCGATGATCCGAGAAATGTAACCCCATACCTTGAAAAGAGTTCGACAAAATGTACAATCTAGCATCGGGTTCACTTCCCTCTGTTGCATTGATCACTTTCATGCATTGTCTATGTGAACTGAGAGGGGGTCAATTTTTAAATTGTTTTTTTTCGACTTGTATTGTTGAAAACCATATATACCATCAGTCAAATTTTGAAAGAGGAAGAAAACCTTAAAAAAATATATATATATATATATATATTACGATTTAAAAAAAAAAACTGCTTTGCTGAGGTGACAGAGGTTTTTTTTTTTTATCTATAGCAATGATCTAACGTATCTTTAATCTTTACTCACCCACATGCTAACTATTTTTATCCATAATAGTGTTGTTGGCTTGATGAATTTTTTTTATCTAGAGCAATGATCTAACGCATCCTTAATTTTTACCCACCCATATGCTAACTCTTCTTATCCATAAGGGTGTTATTGGCTTGATGAATCAAACTCGAAATCTCAATACACTAACATACATCTGACTTAAAACAATCACTATTAAATCAAAACTTAGTTTTGGTTTAAAAAATATTGTGTTCAATATTAACTCTTGATTTAAATTTAATTATAAATGAATTGTACAACCATCTCACCGTTAAGAACTCAAATGAAAGGATCTTTTTCCTACTATCGATAAGTATACATCAAAATGATTCATAAATGAGCTTGGGTTAAAATCATTTGTTGGGCAAACTCACTTTTGTCTTTGTTTAAAATTGCTGATGTTCAACCATTAATAGCTCAAATGAGCTTGAATAAGAGAAGAATTTTATTGGAAGTACAGGGGTAAAGTATATGACTAGAAATCATTTATTATATATGTCATCCTTACATTGCGAAGAGCACAAGGTAAATCAATGGAAGAACGATCTCCCTTGAATATGCTTTAGTTTTACATATAATTTATTGGTTTTGTTCTTGATAGAGTGAAGCTTCTTTAGTCATCATATATACGATCACCAAACTTTTGACAGATTTATTTTTAGTGGGGTGTGATGAAATGAGATTAATTTATTTTCTTTTTATTGCTGAACGAATGAGATTTGTTGAGTTGAAATGTCACATTAAGAGGCCCCACGTAAATCTAATGGTAAACCAACCTAAGATTTCTTATGTTTGGTTAACTGCAAATATAAACATTTGTTATGTACCTTGTACTACCAGGGGATTAGAAGAAAAAAAATCCCACCAAAATAATCTCCAGAAGATTTTGCTAGTCACATCTTAGTTGGGGTATGTATATCTACTCTTCCCCACTTGCGAACACATCCAACAAATTAAAACAGATTTAAACAAATGCATAATTAATTTTCAATTTATCTAGATAAATTATTATGAAACAAAAATAGTTTATATATATAGTTTAAATAAATAAAAAATCATGATTTTAAGTTTTTGAATTAATTTAATCAGTGTTCATTCATATATACTAAGTATCACCCGAGCTATCGTACTCATAAAATAAATTATTGCACATTTTTTCTTGTAGTAATTGATGTTATAGGTTTTTATTTTACTTTATAATTACCAATTAAAAAATGAACACGTTAATTGTGGATTGAGTTATGTCTAAACCACAGTTATATTTCTTCCTTAATTTGCATGTTAATCAATAATAAAACACTCTTTTTATAACAAAAGATAAGCATATACATACACTTAAATTAAACAAAACTTCAAAAGGGTACACTTTGCATTGTCACGTCTAACTAATGCTTGAATATCTGATTTCAATTATTGCATAGACCTTTAATTATTCTGAAAAAATGGAGTCATGGATTTAGAGTATAACTAATCGATTAAGGTCATGTTTGGTCTGTTACTTCAGATAAATTTATGCAATACAGTTCAAATTGGGTGGGCAAATAAGTGGATTTGTTGCCATATTTAATAATGCAATTAACAAAAAGTCCACGGTTTGATTTAATCATGGAGATTAAATGCATCTTAAATAATAATAAATAAAAAATACCACCTAAAGCAACTACTATATTTTATTATGTTTAATAAATTGGAGTACAATATTTATTACAATCATTTTTTGATGCAAATAATATATAGTAATCAATTTATGCAATGTTAAGTGGAATTAAACAACTTTTTAAGTGGAATTTCAAACTATGTCTTAATATATGATTTGTATCTTAATACATGTTACATATGCTTTTTTATGTGACTGTTATATGCTTATAGGTAAGAAGATAAAATATATAAAGAGAATAAAAAAATTAAGTATAAATGAAATGATAAAAAAAAATATAGATTGAAAATAAGATATATAAAAAGGGTAAAAAATTTAAGTTTAAGTAAAATAATAAAAAAATTATAATCAATTAAGTTATATATATAATTTTATTTAAATATTTAATTTTAACTTATTAACGGTAAATATTGAACCACTTGGTGAACCATTTATGCTCCAACAATAGGATGACACTGATGTAATAGGCAATCCGCAATTGCATAGTAAAAAAGTGAGTAAAAAATTTGATGGACCCAAATAAATCATTAAAGAAGTCATTAAAGAAGTATTCGTCGTTTGTGTTGGCATATGGTGAGGCGATAATTACAAGATTGGAACAGAGACAAGCGCACATGAGAGTCAGCGATCAGCTAATGACTAAACTACACCTCCGGTCTGTACAATGACTTAGATTCCCCAAGATTTTTGTCTCTCAGCCACACGTGCAATTCTAACCTTCCTAGAAACTATTAAAAAAAGATAAAGGAAAATGCCATATATAGATTTTGCTAAGTTTTTATTTTTTGCTATACATAACAATTTTTTTTTCTGTATATAACTATTCCAAAAATAAATAAAAAGGCACTTATGACTAAAAGCCCTTTCATTACATATTTTTTTCTCATCTCAATTTAATCCTGAACCTCCTCTAAAAGAAATTAACAAGTTCTTCAATTATTTTATTATTACAAATAAAAAAAAATTATATAACTTATTCTGAAATATGATTGATAAAAACTTACAACATTATGGAATAACAAACTAATTTATATGGTTCATTTCCACTTAATTAATCCTCAATTTTTTTTTTTTTAAAACGGACTCATTAATCCAAGCGTTGGCATTCATAAAGTCTGATACACTAAATCAGACGACACATAAAGTCTGATAGTTGATCGTACAATCAAAAGACTTTTCCATAAACATTAAAGCTAATGCACCGGCTTGCTTGCGTGGGCCATGGCCATGGCCGGGTCCTCTTCACTACCACCAAAAGCGGATGAAAAGAACCCCCCCCCCCCCCCCCCCCCCCGGCTATATGTATATATAGTTTTCTTTTGACTACTATATATTTGTCTGTTCATACATCAAATGATCAAAACATTTTAGCGACTACATTCTTGAACGAATTGGGCCCCTCCAAATCCACAATAGATTCTTGCTAGTTACTTATGGTTTTTCACTCTTCTTTCCCTGCAAGATATCCAAAAATCCTCTTAAAGTTAAAAGAAAAATAAATAAAACCTAATATTCTTTGGAGAGAAAAGAACTTGTGAAAGATCAATTATTACATACAAAATGATATATACATATATATAATTAAAGAGATTTAATTTCACGACACAAATTAAATATTAAATTCAAAAGAAATTTAACAAAATATATATATATTTTTATTTGCTACATTATAATAGAGGAGAATCGAACCCTCGCATCATGCATATGTTGTCAAATCATATATATAATCTAATAATGCGTAGCTAAATGTCCAATCACTACGGTCATAAATCAAGTGATTGCATATTGTCAATTTTAAAATAAAACAAATTAAAATACTACCAAAAAAATCCAAAAATTTTGGGACATAATTTTTATATGTATATATGTTTTTATTTTGAGTCAAATCATTTCTCTTTAGGATTACAAAGTTACTCTTTAATTTTGTTGATCTTTTTTAGTTTTTAAAAACAAAGTTCTAATTTTTTTTCAAAATGATTTAGGATGAATTATATTTTTGGTAAATTTTCACTGAATAAAATACTGATCTAATAATTTATTAAAACAAAATGTATATATATTATGAAAGTTTATTTTTTTACACATTTTTTTTACTTAAATGCCCTTTCAAGAAAAAATCACATGAAATTGTTTTATAAAGTTTACCTATCTTCAACTTTTAGATGTTGAATCAACATCTATACGTTATATTCGACATCAAGTGAAGTTGATTTCATGATTGAAAATACGCAACCAAACTTTTGAATTGTTGTTTTTATTAATTTTAATGTGATTTTTATATAATTTATATTTCACATGTATTTAACACATATTATGTGGTGCAGACATAATTCAATTAATAATTATTTTTTATAAAACAATTCAAATTCAAATACTCATCTTTTAATAATTAAAAAAACACACGAATTACATATGGGTCAAATTTTGGCGTGCATTTAATTACTGGTTTACGGTACTGATCACACACGTGCAAACTTATTTAAACGCATGTTGGTGCAATAATTGGTGTCGTATAGGGCAATAGCCCCCTACTACTTTGCCTCGTCAATCTTTTTTTTTTAAAAAAAAAGAAAAGAAAAAGAAAATCACTTGAAAATGCTTTGTTTCATTTTTTATCAAGGAAAAATGCTTTGTTTGTTAGCTAAAGCGATAGATAAGACGAATATTTGCATGGCAGCGTCAAAGCAAAGCCCAGAATCTACGGGTATATGTTGGTGGTCTGGTCATTACTCTCTCAATTTTTGTTTTTTTACCAAAGTCTCTCCTTGCCGTTCGCCGACACATACCCGAAATTTTTTTTTAATCTTTTTGCATTATTTTCTTTTTATTAATAAATAATTATATAATTTGATATGATCTCCTAATATTGTAGGGCCGGTCTTCAACGTAAGCAGTGATGCTGTTTAAACTTGTAAAAATTTATTTGATAGTATGAAATTAAGATGTTAAAAATAAAATCTGGTAAAATTTTGATTTTCTCACCAATATATGTTAATAAAAACTTTTAATATCAATTCTATCTTATTAAACGGGATATATATAAAAATCTTAATTTCAACTAATAAGTTTGGATTTTCTTAATCATAATAATTAGCACATGATATATACTCATTCATTTTTGTTCTCATGTGTTTAATTTATGGTCCATATATATTAAACAAAATATATTTTGTGGTTGCAGAATTTAAATGTGTGACCTATCTAATAATAGGTTGCAATATTTGCATCCAGGTACACTGCCCTTCAAGTTATTCTGCTAACATAAATGAGGATGAGCTACCTTTTTTAATTAATTGTCCCCATAACATACCAATTTATTTGAGTCTTAACCAATAAATTATGGAGTACGCTACTCACCTAAATTCGGATCTCATTAATAAAAAAAAATCTCAATTTTTTTGGTAAGTTTTTTTAATTAAACAATCACAATTTATTTATGCGTGCCGTTTCATTTGGAGCCATGAGCATTTTTCTTTGTTTGTCAATTGGATATACCTTCTTGCACTAGTGACAAATTTTTGAGTAATTTTTAAGTAAACATATAGTCTCGTGGTTAAATAATAAATTAATAATCTTTTAATAATTATTTTCAAAGAGTTATTCGTTTTCTTCCATCAAATTTGGTGAATATATTATTAACAAAAAATTAGTTAAATAAAGGATCTAATTAGCTAAAACACAACTTATATATACGTAGAAAATTAAAAGTATAATCGTTAAGTATGATGATGAATAGTAATTGGTGACCACTAAAAGATAACCGTTTGAAATCTTATAATGTGAAGTTTCAAGTTTAATACTTCTCGTATCAATTTGTAATTAATATATAATTATTTAATTAAATAGTTTTTTTTTTATGCGTGAAGTATAATGATCACCTTGAAACTTATGATCCACAATGTACCTATAAAAATAATTGAAATTGGATCAATTCCTCAATTAAAAAAAGAATGATATAACAAAACAGTGAAACATCAAAAGTCAATGAAAAAATTTCAAAGTAAAAATTATAGTATTCCTTAGTTGATGAAAGCGCAAAGTTAGGGATATTTTACAAGATTTATTCCATTAAGATGTTGCAATATTTAACATTTGATATGGTAGGTGCACGAAGCATGAAGGCCCTTGTCCCAGAAAGAGACAAGACAACACTATCGGTGCTGTTCCTTTTCAATAATTAGTTAAAAGACTTTTTACCATCACAAGGAGGAGGCATTCAACTTTAACAGAGAATTTGTACCCAATCTACTATTGTTTTGATTGATTAATTACCCAATTTGGGTCCTCCATTATATGTACAGATTAGTAGCACCGATGATTATTTTCTTTTAACCCATTGTTAATCTCAAGTCCTACCAAATGTAGAAAAGAAAAAAAAGGAAAAGAAAAGAAACACTTTATTGTCCTCTAGGCTTTGGACTTCTGTGTATTTTTCATTTTCTGTGATGAAATTGAAAGGAATGAATATATATTATTTTTATTATTAATAAAAAAAGATGTGAGAAAAAATATTGAGTATAATAATATGAAATTGAGATGAAATAATAATATTTTCAATAGTTTAAAATATTGAAAAAAAATATGGTTCTAACTCAATTTTAATTTTAAACCATAATTTCATGTTATTAAGAGTAAAGTTACCATTTTTTTAGTTTTTTAAAAAAATTATAATTGTCAATCTTTAGGAAAGTTGTACCAGTTAAAGGCCGAAAATGAAAAGAAAAAAAATACCAACAAGATCAGCTCCCTAGTTATCCTATCTGCTCATATATTGTAAAATAAATTTTGGTTTGAAAGTTGTATACCGCTTTTGAAATTATCGAAGTAACTTTAACTTTCGAAGATATAGAATTTTCAACTTTAAGCAAAGATAAGAACTTTTGAAAGTTTTTTCCAATAGTACATATATACATTGGTGCGCAGGCGCAGCAAAGCTTTTGAGCTTCCACACAGTGCAGAAATTTGAATTTGGCTTTTTCTCATTTTTTATTTAATTACTGTTAATCACCCATCGAAGAGTTTTGAATTTACAGCTTTTCTCTACTCTCCCTCTCTTTAATGCAGAAAAGCTGGATTTACTACTCAGAGAGGGAGAGAGAGAAGCCGTTAGATTTGTGAAGGAAAGATTAAAAACTGAATCTTGTCCTTAAAGGTTACCTTCTTTTGGGAGAAGAAAAAAAAGAAAAAAGAAAATAGAAACCTGAACTTGATGGAAGAAACTGTCAGTCCTTCTACGTGAGGGACCCTTTGTATGTCTATATTTTTTCTTTAGTAATGCGTATTATCCTTATATTGGTGTTGGATGCTTGTAAGTACTGAAATTCAGAGAACAAATTTTGTGTCCTTTTGGTCTTTTTTGAGAATTAGTAAAAGACAAGAGAATGCTAATATATAAAACATAAGGAAAACTGACTACTTTAAAGACAAAACCCCAGGTTGCAATTGAAACCACAAGAAAATAAAGTCTATGTAGCTAAACTTAAAAAGAAAAAAGAAAAACATTGATTTCTTGATTATTTGGTATACGGGACAAATGCCCATTTTTCCTTCTTTGTCCCATTTGAAACAAAATTACTTTCTGGTGAGCTCTTGTTTCTACAGTTTGGTTTAGTTTTTTTTTTGGGAATCAACTTAACTGCAACCTGATTCAATTATAAACAATTAAGATTGAAACTTGAAAGCTCAAGATTAGATGCTTAACTAAGTAGGAATGCACTAAAAAAAAGAATAAAGAGGGCGACAATGTAATGTAAAAAGAAAGTTACCCGAGAAAAGGAAAGGGGAAAATATTATTACTATACATTAGAAATGTTCAAGAAGACGACATCTACTTGAGCCGAACGTCAGTCAAATCAAACCAGATTTGCTTGAAAACACTGATAATGAGATCATGATACTCATCGGAATTCAAAGAAAGGTAGCAGGCAAGAAGCTCTTCCAAGTCCTTGGATGCGCTGATGTTGTTCTCCAAAATCATCTCCACCATTGATTCCCTGAAATCCCTCTGTGGATCAAACGACGACTTGACAATCGCGCAACTATCAGATAAGCTTCTCCTAGAGCTGGAGCTGGAGCTTGAAGACACGCTTCTCCTTCCCTGAATTAGTCTCTTGCTCGCTATTCTAGGAGAATTTAGCCTTAGCCTCACCCCTGGAGAATTCAATTTCCTAACAGTGCTGCTGGTCTTGTGTTCTTTCATTGTGATTCTCCCTTCTTTAACCACTCTGACTGATAATGACGACGCATGATGAGAGTTTGTTTCCTCGATTCTCGTTGAACTTCTTATTCTATACTTGATTGGCTCATTACCCTCTTTTTGCTTCTTCAGATCCCTCACCATATCGTTGAATTTCGCTGGTTTTGTTACGATTGGACGGAGTTCAAGCTCGGGTATTTTATCGAACACATTTAACTTATCGAATTTACTGGATAGAGAATTCTCGTCAACATCCATAACGATGTCATTAGCATTCGATGGATTGACTCTGCAGTGACTACAGGTGGTGGACCAGGAGACCATGTTATCGAACGATTCAGGGGCAAGAACACGATCAGGCCTCAATTCTGGCGGGAAAGATTCTCTGGGTTCGGTCTCTGGAGAGTTATCAAAGGATAAAGCTGAGTAAGGCAGCGGCGAGGTCTCGGATTTTGTCCACAGAGTGGCGCGGCAGTTGCAGCCGGCTGAGACAGAGGAGGTGACTAGCTTGGGAGAGGACCTGCTGGCGGTTCTTTTGTTGCGTTTCTTCTGTTTGGATGATTTTCTTGGTGGGTCAAGGAAATGGGTTGTAGTGTCTGAGGATTTTGGGTTTGTGGGGTAATTGTAGAATCTATCACTTGGGATAAGCTCTCTGGTGAAGTAGTATGATTTTCTTGGATAAATTTGATGGTTGGTTTGCTTTGGTTTTGATGATTGTGTTGCTGAATTTGACGTTGATGATTGTTTTTTCTTCGTGGAGTTGTTGGTGCTATGGTTTTTAGCTCTGCCCATGTCTTTGAGCCTGTAAAACCAGGCATTGGGCATCATATCTGATAATCTAAACCTGTAATTACCCATAAAAAACACCCTTTTTTCTTTGAAAGATTTGGAAATGGAAAAGAAAGTTTTCTTTGAAAGACTTTTTTTTATCAGTCTCTCTGCTTTGAGGTACTTCTTTTTTGCGTGGAAAGATAAATATGTAGAGAGAAGCGAGTGTGTGGAATTGGAGGAAGAGGGTTTGGCCCACGTAGGGATAAAAAAATTGCATAAAGGATAGTAGGGGGCCCCTAGATGGTAAATTGGGTTTTTCCTGGTTACGACGCCTAATCCACCCAACCAAACAGAAACTTGTCATCTATGTTTCTTTTTCCAACCGTTTTGTTAACGTGGCTCACAAGCTAGGCCTTTGATGAAGGGTCCACCAGCCGCTCTTGGACGTGCATGTTAAGAGTTGTAACCTGTCTCTGGGGGTAGACTCTAGCTGGGCCGAGTTATTGGTTCCTCCATCGAGTTCGGATGGAGTTAATAATTGTGATCCATTTGGATTTGAGTAAGAGCATGAATATATTAAGTTTTGACAAAACAAATGACAACAAACTCGAATTCGATACGTTATATTAGGATAATCCCATATGCAAATGCAGTTTGTTGCTAAAATTCACATGAAATCTCTATACAATATTCTACTGTCACTGCCTTTTCAATCGAAGCAACTTTGTTTTCTGCATCAAAGAAACTAGTCTGTTAAGAAGAAAATGAAAAAGAAGAAACGGACAGGAAATTAAAGGAGCTTTTAGAAGTGCAATGCTTGTTGGGACTCAGCGCTATTGACATAGAAAATTCGGTGGCCCAGCAATTTAGATTGCATTATCAACTGCATGCTTTGTGTTACTCGTCTGTTTCCGAAGGGCTATAAATGTAATTTTCTCTTAGAATATTAATCCATTAAAAGCCCAGCCCAAGCTCTGTTTTATAAACAGTGTGACCTATGCATATCGATCATTCGATCGGTTAATAGACTCTAATTATGGGTTTATTGTTTTTGTACGTACCAGATGTAAGTCAGAAAACTAATCAACATTATTATTAAATCTATTTAAGTAAAATTATTCATGAATCCGATTGAGTTAACCTATGCTTAAAATAGATTAAAAAGTCTCAAAAAAAAATTAACAACACGTCTAATGGTTAGAAAAGCTTAAAAGTGAAGTGTTATGGCAGTTCTACCCAAGAATTTTTCCTCAAAGAAGGATACAAATATACAAGAACATACCTAACTCCTTGTGTGATACTAGATGCCTACCCTATCTTTGTCATTCTAAGCATAACTATCATACAACCATGTTAAAACGCAAATCCTAAAAATCCCCACTTTTGATGTATATAAATGTGTGTCCAAATTTTGTTGGTCCGAAATTTCTCCAACCTTCAACTGTTCTTATCTGAATTTCATAGAAACGTACGTTGTTAAAGAAACATGTGAACATCAAACAGTTTTGACAAATCTTGTGCCCTTTTGCATCAATTCATTGTAAAAGCCAAAAAGATTGAGTTGCCAAAGCAGAATCGTTTTTCATGTTAACTTTGGATACATGCATAAGACATTCTTGTAACCAAAGATGCCTTACTGGTGCACTACTTATGGTCAATTAATTGGTCCCTACTCTGTCTTGTATGTGATGAATGGAACAAAACCCTACGGCCGTGTAGTCTAGCCTGATGTGTGGGGACCAAAATGTCTGAAATGTGTAGTCTTTTATGATACTTCGTTGGTATATTGATGCATGACAAATAATTTATCTTTATCAGATGCAGGACAAATAATTAAACTCGGAAGCGAGGGAGGATCAAGGTTTTAGTTATGAAATGATTTATATCCTTAATAAACAAAAATTAAATTAAAATAATTTTTGAAAAAAATAAAAACAATTTATAAAAAGAATCAAAAACTAGAAAATACATTATAAGAAATTGAATTTAATTAGTGTGAGATTTTTCTGTTCTAATATTCCATATGATCAGCTTCAAGAAATCACAAGTATAATTGGTTTGCAGATTAGGTAGCTTCCTGTGAAGTATTTGTGAGTTCCTTTAATCCTTAATAAGCTCTCTTGTAAAGATATTAATCCCCTTTTTGAGAAGGTAACTGACAGAGATGTTTTTAGAGATGAAAGCATTGGACAAGACATTTTACCTTTCGTGAAACGAGACGTAAGTTCCAAAGCTTTGGGTGTAAGCTTTTTAGTATTTATTATGTAGTTTTAAAATATAATAAATTATTAATAAATATTAAAGTATTAAAATTCTAAATAAAATAATTAAAACAATTATCAACAATTACTTATACGTGGGTGTTTTTGGGTTGTGTTCAGATTTCAAATTGTGATTTAAAGATTGTTTTCATTGTGATCTAGCATTCACAATGCTTTGGGCAGTATGGAATACATGAACGCTTTCAGAATTAACTCTACTTGCATGAGGATTGAAGAAATTATGATGGAAGTAGCTTCTCTGTTGAATCAATTCATTGAGGCGCAGGACCATAATCCTGCTCCAAGGTCAAGTTCTAGAGCTCAATTGGTAGCCCTTCCAAATGTTTTTTTAGGTTAAACACTCATGGTGAGTGGGATAGTAGAAGTAATATTGAGGGGTATGGGGATTATTATAAGAGATGAGATGAGATAGTCTAAGCGATGCAGCTGAATCTATTTGGAAATTGCAGTATATATGACCTGACAATGGGTGAGGATTAGTGCTCATTTAAATTGAAGGCAACAAACCCACGTCGATAGTTAAAGTAAAGGCTGTAAGGTTTCAGTTTTACTGATGGCCCCATCTTTCATTCTCTTTTAGTCCTTTCATGGGCTGCAATTGGGTTGAGGGTTGAATCTCAATGGGCTTTATGGAAGGTTAAAATTTTGAAAGCATTTTTAAATGTTGCCTTGGGCTGCTTTTGTGCAGGATTCCTATTGTGTCAGAAAAGTAGTTAAAATTAATTAGTAGGCGTACTCCTAGCAAAATAAAGCAGGGAAGGCGTACGCCCAACTCCTGATTATATGCTCAATTAATAGGCCTCTTGGGTGCAAATTTTGGAACGTCACACACGAGCGTCTCAATTTCGCTTTTTAAAACATTGGTCTCGGTAGGCTAAATATATCCTTTGCAGGCAGGCTCCAGTTGATTATTCTGTGATTAACAGCATTCATTACTGAAGTACTAAGAAAGTCGTAAGAGTAGTGGAAAAATTAGCAATTCTTTCTTATGGTATAGCATGAAGTCCAATGCAAAAGGATGTAGGGTCTAAGGTAACTTGGGCAAATATTTGTATCCCTATGGCTGAAGGTGGACTTGGTTTAGAAGAATTATCTTTATGTAACAATGTCTGCATTACCATAACTCCATAAGCATTTGGTCCCTGTTCACTCAAAGTGGTTCATAATGCGTTGCTTGAATTAAGGCTTATATCCTCAAAGGTAAGAGTTTTTGGAGCCTAATACCTAGTTCCAATTGCTCTTGGTGCTTTAAGAAGCTTCTGCACTTAAGGGTTTGGCAAGGCCTTATTTACAACATTCTGATGGGAATGGAAAAAGTACTCACTTTTTGTATGATGCTGACTGACATTGGGGACTCTCTTGGAGGTTTATGGAAGAAGAGCTTTATATGATTTAATCATTTGTCACCGTTGATTCAATTCTTGACCAAAACTCTTGGGATTGGCCTGCCACAAGGAAGGTTCTGTAGGAAGCTAAACAAACTGTCTACACTTTGATTGTTCCCTCTAGTGAAGCTTACACTTTTTCCTGGACTTCTTTCCCTAATGGAAGCTTTAACACAATAGCTACTGGGGAGATTTTAAGAGACAAAAGACTTGTCCGTTGGTTTAAGCTAAACTTATTCTGGGCATGTTCTCAAGTTTTCCTTTCTTTCTTGGCATGTAGTCCTTGACAGACTCTCCACCAAGTAAAGGCAGTGTAGTTGAGGTGTTGGTACTGACACCTGCTGTACTATTCAATGGTGCCACTGAAACATCTTTTTTTAATGTCCTTGTTCAAAGCAGATTTGGCACATGATTCTGCAGACCTCTAGTATTTCTAGAATGGTTAGTGACTGGAATTATGAGTTGTAATTAGCAATAGCTCATCTTTGTTTTAAAAAAGCTGCTAAATTTTTCTGCATCTAGCTTGGAAAGCTTTCAATTATAGCATGGAGGGAGAGAAATTCCAGGATTCATAATCAAGCTGCTCACAGGATGTGCTTTGTCTGTCACTTGATAATTCAAGATGTTAGGACTAGAATAAACGTTGTTTGAGAAGATACAAAACCTGAGAGGTGTCGATCATTAAAATATAACAGTAGATTAAGTGTAGCTTCTTCTTGATTTGTATCTTAGTTTTTTAACAATTTTCTTGATGGAGATGTGCACGTAGGCTTTGGAACAGAATATTGGTCTATCTAAAAATTTCTCCTTTACGTTTTAGTCATAATCTCTTAGCCCAGACTCACTATGTCTTTGTACAAAAACAAAGCTTTTAAGGGCCCCAACCCATGAGATCACGATGGGTAATCTTTTAGGCCCAAGAGTAATTGATGACCCGTAAAGATTGCAGGTTGCTACTTTTGTTGCAACATTTTTACAGAGCTAAGTGCTAACTGCTAAATGCTGTTAAGCAATGGAGCTGTTTAATCAAAATTTTCCTTGCCTCACACAGGAGCGAACGGCAAACCAATGATTTCTATGATTAGGTTTAGGAGATAAATCTCTATCTGGAAAGTTTATAAGGAAAAGAATCGTCTCATGACAATAAACATATATATTAATGATAAGTCGTTCTCTTTTCCTTTTTTTCCCCTTTTCACATGTTAATGATATCTTTCCATGTTTTCTAATTCTATATATATGCATACAATGAAATAATTAAGGATTTCAAATAAATATGAAATTTGGAAAATTAATAAAGACATTAGTTGGCAAATATTTTAGGCACCAAAATAGCATTTACAAAAGGAACGTTCACAATTTTTTGTCTTACTTTTATTAAAAGTCAATAAATCTAAAATAATCTTTTAAAAATAATAAAATAAATCTAAAATAATGTCAATTAAAAGAAAAAAAACTTATAAAATTAAGATTTAGATATGTTTAGGAAATAAACTTTTCAAACACAATCATGTGATAAAAAAACTCCACAGTGTCTGGTCAACACATACCACTGTCAAATACAATATGTATATATACTTCACTTTTTTTAACTTAATAATTTATTAAAATATTTCAATTTTTAAGGTAAAACATTTTTAGACAAAGTCAAGATGTTGTCGAATAAATCATGTCACTTGTCACTGTAACAAGATTTTAGAAGCTAAAATTAATAAATTATAATTTGAAAATAAATAGATGTGAAGCCGTTACTTGTGGAGACTCCTTGCGCTTGTTTTGGATATCAATCGAGAATGTATGAATATCGCTACTTAATTAATTCATAACATCAACTTGTTATTTTGAATTTTCCGCAAGACGTGCTTTCCTTAACAAGTTGCAATATAATGAATTGAATTCTAATAAAATAATTATTCGAATTTTGATTACGAAATATAAAAAATTTATTAATAATTATAAAAAATTATAATTAAATAAAATATTTAAATATTTAATTATTATTCTATCTATGTGTAATTTTTACGAAATCGAGTAATCCGTAAAAACAGGAGATTATCCGATCAATCTTTTCGCCGTGAGTGTTCATGCTTTGAATATTAAAAATTTCATATAGCATAAGGATTAATGCCATTAAGTATGAAAATAATCAATCATAATGTAAAAACATAACAAAGAACGAAGAAAATAAAGGAATTATTTCAACAACAAAAAAAAATAAATTATACACAGATTGCAAATTAAAAGAACAAAATCATCCACAAACTTTACAGTTTAAACCACTAACGTAAGCACGAGTTAGTAATCTGGCAATACTATTCTTGATGATATCACAGTTGTGGTGGTCCGTCTCTGCCCCTCCACAAGTTGACCAACACCCAAACCAGCAGCCCATCTTCGAAGAATCCTCAACAGCGTCGCCGCTTTCCTTCTAGCTCTCACGGATCCCGTTCCCATCAGTTCCCATATAATTCTCTCGATCCCTGGCCTTTCCGCCAATTCCGCCGCCATATCTGATCCTCCTATTAGACAAATTGTAACAAGAGTGGCTGCTGCACTTTCTCTTGCTATTTCCGATCCATCCCTTAATAACAAACCCAATTTCTTAATCACATTGTAAGCGGCAGCGATCGCCACTAATCCACCTTTCTTCACAACCACTTCGAGTATCGTCACCGCCTCTTCCGGTAACCCGTTGATCGCTTCACTTACTATCTCCACCACTCCTCCATCAACTAACCTTCCAACGGTCTCCCTGTCTCTTGCCAAATTCAAAATTGCCACCAATGCGTCTCTCTTTGCGTTGGTCGGCCCATTTTTAGCCAACTCCATCAATCCCTTGATGACACGAGTTTTCCTTCCTAGTCTTTTTGTATATGCGTGTACACCAGATAAGCTGAAAATCGTGGCCGCCGCATTTCCTTTTGCCTCCCACGTGGCGCCCGAACGTAGCACCTCGATAACGCCGTTTAAAGCTCCATCCGTTTCCACGATTCTCATTTTGTTGGCTTCGAGGATGGAGAGATTAAGAATCGTAGTGATGGCATTGACCTGTAAGTTAAGATGCTCCGAACCTACATCCGAACCTAGGTAACGTACGAGTATAGGGATAACTCCAGCTTCGGCGATGCAGGCTCGGTTGTGCGAGTCTGTTTTGGCGAGCACCCGAAGCTCGTAAACGATGCCATTAGCTGCCTCCATCACCTGCGACACCGAAAGCTTGTTGACTAAAAACGACACCGTCATCTTCGTCGCTTCCAAAGCCGCCTTGCACGTTATCACGCCGTTAACTCCCTCTTTACCGCCCACGGTTTCGAAAGCTATCTTTTGCTCGCGGCACCACATGGTTATAAGATTCTTCAAAGCGCAGTTGGGGACAAGCTCGGTGTGTGCCAGGGTTTGACCTGTCTTGGGACACGTGTTGTGTCCAGATTGAATCCAGAGGTTGATAGACTCCCGATCATATGTCTGTCCTGTTGCCACAACCACCGGGTCCCGCATCAGCTCCAGGCTAATCGGACACCGGAAATCCGCCGGAATACTCAGCTCCGACATCGACTTACGGCGTTGTAAATCGGATCTCGGCGTCGACGATGCACCGAAGAGAACGCATTTCGCGTAACGGACGAGTCCGATCAAAGCGATCACCTGAGATTTCGATTTCTCATCGGTTTGATTTTGGATTTCCTCTTCAAGGCTCTCGATTTCCGCTCTGCAATTCGAGGATTCTCTTAGCCCTAAAGAATCAAATATCTCCTTGAGCTTTGAATGATCAGGGACGATCTCTCTCTTGATTGAATCTAGCATGGTCAACACTTGGTGCCTGCGATCATCGTCTTTGGGATCCACAAAAGCCTTGGATTCCGTGCACTGTTTTCTCACGAGAAGCATGAGTTCTTCTACGTCTTCGCTGAAACCAACCTCTTTAACGGGAAATATATCCAAAAGAATCGATAAATTGGTGACCAACTCGTGGAAGTTGTTGGCGACCGACTCGTTTTGCCAAAGAAGCCACATCTTGCTCCCGTTCGAGCAATCCTCGATCAGACTCTTGATTCTTTGTAAAACAATGTACATTTCTTCGAAGCAGAGGAGAGTCGAAGTAGAGAGGATCGGAACCGGAGATATCTTTAGAAGCTCCTCGAATAATATCTCGAGTAACTTCGTTTTGTGTATGATTGAGAGATAATTTCGTTTTAGAAGAAATTGGAGAGGTTTTAGGGACGAGATTTCTTGGGATAAGAGGAGAAGAGATTGAACCAAATTGATGTCTGATAGCTTTGGAGATAAGAAGGATCCAGCTGATGGCCGCCGCTTTCTTGGCGGGAAAACTTGAGGAGATACAGCCATGAAGATGGAAAATATCAGTAATGAGAGAATTTAAATATAAAAAAATAATAGAGGAAAGGAGAATTGATAGTCTTTTGATTGAAGAAGAAGAAGGTATAGCAGTAGTAGTTGATTACGGAGAATGGTTGTGGAAGATAGAGTTGGCCTATTTATTTTTAATTTAGTTGTTTTCTTTAAAATAAATAACTATTTTATTAATAAAATATAATTAAATGAAGCATGGGTCAGCAAGAATTGCTTGTTTTTGACCCTTTATGGTTGTTATTATTTTATTTTAGATTTTATAAATGGTGCTTTGATTGGGCAGGTTGGGCAGGCCGTTTACTAAGTAGGAAGTTAATGGACTTTTTGTTTTGATCATGTCTACTAATTAGGTGCGCCGGAAAATGTCAGCCCTTGGATCAAGTCTACCTAGAGTAGATGGGTATGCTTGAACAGCCGCCGGCAGGTAAATAGATAATAATATCATAATAGTAGCAGTATATATATATATATATATATATATATATATATATATAAATAAATAACTATTATGTGTATATTCAATAATTCAATGGATGAACTGGTATGCAGTACTGATAAATGATCACGTTAAAATGCTGCGGTTAAGGATTTGTTCTGGTCGTCATCCACAAGCAATTAAAAAATCCATCCATTATCTGTTGTTTCCTTCTTTTGTATGTTTCCAAGCATCCACCAGCTCGTTATAAAAGACACTTTTTCTTTATTTCTTTTTACTCCTTTTTTTTTTGCCCTTTTTAAAGATAAAGAACTTGTGAAAAATAAGTTGATTTGTCATTACAGCCTGAAATTGCGGAATTCTCCTATCAGGCCAAATTGTAAATCATTTGTTTGTTTCTCGAGCAAATTAAAGTTTTAAGAAGATGGAGAACACGTCAATATGATTAAAGTTAGATTTAATGATGTTCTCACCATTCAAGTGGGCCAATCAAGTTGTATGCCTAAGAGGCATATGTTCCTTTTTCTCGTCTTCTCCATTCACCAACCAACTAAACGAGTCCTGGTTATTGGTGCTACTTTTCATATTCAATATACTATAGATTTAGTTCCCATCATCTAAATAGGATGATTTTAGTTGTAAACCGATAGAATGTAATATTTTTCGTTCAGTATATATTTAATATAAAAAAAATCATATATAAAGATCGAAAACAAAAGTTTACTATACATAAATAAGCATCAATATCACTCAAAAGTTTAAACTTATGAGTCTTATATCAAAACCATGTGTATAACTTCATTCTTATTTTTTATTTCTTTTTGATATAGAATTATTCACATATGAATATTTTAACAAATCTCTCCCTCGCGTATGAGTTATATACTAAACTTTTCTATGAATAGAACTACCGATCACGCGATTAACGACAGAAAGCAAATCAAACTCAACCATGGGAGAGGCAAAGCCATATGAGTCCTCACGGGACAAACAACCATGAGCACACAAATGCTTCCCATTCAGAAACTCAACCACATGGCAAAATCATGGAAGTCACACATCGTGACCAACTTGAACTTAGCTATGATACCACTTGTTAGGCATGATGACCTAAGTTTAGGAGAAACTTGGGCTTAGAGATATCACCCAAGAAAATACCTAAATATATGATGTTGGAGACCATATGAACCAAAAAACTTAAGCTAATAGGATATGGTTCCACCACCATGTATATGTCATTCACTTATCCAATTTCTTCTCCATATGAGATTGTATTTTCACATCTATTCACTTACATGTGAATATTTTCAAGAATCTCCCTCTCACATGTGAGTCTCCTTTGATCCCCTCATCATCATGCTTATGCCACTCCAAACTTGCACCATAGTCCAACAAGTACACTTGAAAAGTTATTTGTTCTCATGTCTTGGGTTTGAAAACCACATACAGATTTTTCAACGAGATTTATAGACTCCACTTTGC
Organism: Bretschneidera sinensis; assembly: GCA_023935145.1. NCBI lineage: Eukaryota > Viridiplantae > Streptophyta > Magnoliopsida > Brassicales > Akaniaceae > Bretschneidera > Bretschneidera sinensis. The sequence continues at coordinate 142,536,863 of CM043697.1, forward strand.
GAACCACATTGATTTCGAAGTCATCTCGTTCGCGCCGCACAAGTCCCTTGAACTCCCCTTCTTGTTCGACACTGCGAGCATTCCGGAGTCAATCGCATGAATATTCATATGTGAGTGATCCCACATAAACAAAATATAAAAAAGAATGTGTTATATATATGGTTTGAATTCAAGACTCATGAACTTAAGTTTTTGAGTCATATTGGTACTCATCAATGTATATCAAGTTCTTGTTCATGTGATCTATCATTGTGTGGAGTACTCCCGACCTTAATAAACAGTATAAGAGTAAAGTTTGAGTTGGTCACGATGTATGACTCCCATGATGTTGCCACGTGGTTGAGTTTCTGAATGAGAAGCTTTTGTGTCCCTATGATTGTTTGCCCCGTGAGGACTTTTATGGCTTTACCTTTCCAATGGTTGAGTTTGGTTTGGTTTCTCGTGTTGATCGTGTGATCGGTGGTTTCATTCAAAGGGGAGTTTGGTACATAACTCACATTTAAGAGAAAGATTTGTCAGAATATTCATATGTGAGAGATCTCGCATCATAAAGAAGTTAGATAAGTGAATGACATATATATGGTAGTGGAATTAAAACTCTTTAGCTTAAATTTTAGGGTTCATATATGGTCTCCAACATCATATATTTAAGTATTTTCTTTGGTGGTTTCTCTAAGCCCAAGTTTCTCCCAAACTTGGGTCATCATGTCTAACAAGTGATATCAGAGCTAAGTTCAAGTTGGTCACGATGTGTGACTCCCATAATGCTTGTCTCAAAGATTATGTCATGTATTTGTAAGTATAAACTAATTCAAACTGTAAAACTGCAAATAGCTCATTAAATCAGTTATAGTTTGTTTGATGGTATCTACTACTCGTATAACCATTATAATTCTAGAGCTAATACGTGCAACAAACCCCAACTTATGAAAGAGATGCCTTTATTAGATAAAAATTCGATTAGGGCTTACACCATCAACAATCAACCAAGTATCACAATATTAACCAAGGATCACAGATTAAATATAATAGCCACCAACCTACATGCGAAAATAAAATAGCAAGTACGAACTAAACCAACCAATCAAGAGTACAAGAATTTACGTGGAGAACCCTCCAGTGTAGTGAGAGAAAATCACGCGCAAAAAAGCAACTTCACTATATAAATAACAATTACAAAGTTTATATCTTAAATTTATGCATAAACTTGAGACCCACAACAATTTGATAATAATACAAAACTACATTTATAAGAAAAATCAATATTATACAATCAACCGTTGAAATATGAAAAATCATTTTACTTTCCCAAAATCAATCGTTGTAATAAAAATTCTAAACTTTTGAATAAATAAATTCTTTATAATCAAACACGCTGAATAATTTCTAAGAAAAAACCTGATGTACCATTTTTCTCTCTTTAAAGAAATTTTTTTACCTCTCCACAGCTTACAAGAAGAAAATTTTTCTAATTATCTCACCGTTGCTCTCTTCGACTCGCAACGAGAAAAAAAAAAAAAATTTGTTTCTGTTTTTTAACATACCTGTAATAGCGCCCATTCTGATTTCGGCAAAAAAATACGGTGTACTACTTTTATAGTCGCACCAACGCCACTCTGGGTTTCCGTGTTCTACACTCACTCTCACAGCCGCCACACTTTGCACTTGGTTTTGTAACAAGACCAATTTACTGTGGGCCACCAAACTAATAATATGGTCTGCCTTTGTTTGTTTTGTTTCTTTCTTTGTCATGGTGATCTATGGGCTGGACCTAACCCAACAATATATCCCTCTTATTTATAAAAAAATAAAATAAAATCAAGAGTGATCTTATCATATATTCTTTTTATTCCGATTTACCAAATAATTTGGTAATAATTGTCTTAAGATAGAAGAATATAATATATACTTATGCTATTAATAAAATCATAATTTTTGTCTAATGTTCACCTTTCAAAATGTTTTAAAATAAATATATAAAATAAATATTTAAATAAAATTATATATGTAACTTAATTAACTATAACTCATCACATTTTTCTTCTATATTTTTTTCTCTCGCTATCCCACTCAGACTTAATTTTCTCACTCTCTTTATCTATTTTCTCTTCAACCCATGTTGATTTTCTCAATTTCTCTTTATCTTCTCTACATTTTTAATTGTTTTTTTTTGTAATTATAACCGGATTGTTTTTCTCTTGAGGTTTCTTTACAGGTTCAGTTTTTTAATGAAGAATATGTGACAATTATACTTAACATACTTATAAATAAAAAGATAATTGTTAACATATTATTTAGACGTATGTTAAGATAATAATTATAAATAAAAGGATAAAAATACATATCTTTAATGATTTATTAATTCCTTAGTTTTGGGTGCATTTACTAGACACATTATGGCATCTTTGGATGAAATTAAACTATATCGATCCAAAATAACAAAAATGACAACTTCTTTTGGTTGATAGTTAGTAACAAAATGGGCATTTGAACTTTGACGAGGGAACTACAATAGTTGAGAGAGACTTAACTTGCAGTGCAAAACTGTTTTGTCTTGCTCTTCTTTGGTTTGTGTTCCAACTTGTGCTTTTAACCAATATGCACCCATGCAGCATGATGATGGTGTCTTAATGTAACAAAATAAAGATTTTGCTTCTCAAGAGAAAATTTTATACTCAAGTTAAGTATATTTGATATGGTATTGTTTTTATTTTATAGTAAAATCTTATCCATCCAAAATAATTAAAAAGTTAAAATGATCTTAACTTGAATCTAAAATTTTTTATCAAAATTGAGATAACCGAAATCCAAAAAATAAAACGTCAAAAAGCCAAACCAAAGACAATATTTGTTCATCATTGAGGCCCACTAAATTGGTTTGTTTTTGGTGCCATCTATATCTAATTAACATGAAGTGAGGGAGTTTAATTAAGCCCAAGTTCATTATTGAGGCTTTATTTGTTCAGTGATGTCCTCCACAGGATCTTGAAGGTTTGTTTGGAAATTTGAAGGAAAGAGAAAGTGATTGCATACTTAATTTTTTTTTTTTTTTTTATAAAAATGAATGTACACTTCCTTTTTTCAAAATCCTCATAATTTGGAAGAAATTTTAATATTGGTTTGGAGGGGAATGGAGAGGGTACGAGCGTGTTTTGTTATGAAAAATATATATTTTTATTTTTTGTCTCTATTTTCTTTAATATTTTTTCAATAATTTTTATATTCTTAACATAATTTAAAGAAAAAAACATTTCTTTTCTAAAATAATATTTAAAAAGTTGATAAACATTTTCTAAATTATGTTAAGAATGTCCAAGTTATTGATAAAAATATTAAAAAAATGAAAATAAAAAATATTTTATGTATTTTATGATGAACAAGGTTTCTATATAATATCAACTTCACTTAATTGCAGTTTTAATTGTCTATCAAGAGTTAAAAAGGTTTTTAAATTTTTTAATAAAATAACTGTAGAATTAAAAACTATTTAACGTTTAATTAAACAATCATAAAGTTCTCGCATCTCACACAAATTTGATATTTAAAAATATTCTTTTCAACTTTTTTATTCTTCCTAAAACTTATTACTGTTTTCGATATTTCCCTTCGTTTTCAAGAAGCTAAAACCGTTTTCCAAACTAAGAAAAAGGTCCCAAGCAGACTAGATATTGGAGCGATGAATTCATGTTATATTAATCTTGATACTAATACACAAATAATCAATGATACAACCAATATCTTTTCATATTAAACTTGTCAAGAATTCGTATATATATATATATATACCAGAATCCATTGCAAGTAAGCTTCCTTGGGTTGATCTTCTAAGACTACAGGGAAAACCACCTTTGGTATGGGAACCAATCAACTGAATGTTAGAGGGGATGGAGAAGAACTGTCTGTTTCAATAAAAGTTAACACTCGTTAAACACCCGCCATTGATGTCTATTTATTTCCCTGTGCCTTAGGGACCATAACCCTAACAGTTACCTCGCACATGTGCATTGGGTCTTTGGCCCATTAACAAAGACCCATACCATATCGGGCTTCTACACATAAGGTGAGTCATACTAAAGAACCTTGATACTTTGGAGACCTATAAAAATTATATCACTTAATTGGGTCATTTATTAGATAACGGGTTTACATGTACAATGTTATAACATATCTGAACCTAAAATTCCAACAATCTCCCACTTGGGTTACATATGTTATTCTTTATATTGTACATGAAGATAACCTTAATTGAGCTCATTTGTGCTATCTAAACCAAAATATCCAATAACAATCTGGTCCATTAACCATATCAATGTAGGATCAAAGCGGCCTTTATCACATTTATCGTAACAAGACCCATCAATAGTCACAACACTAACACAATTAACGACATAGATCTAGCATAGATGTGTAGCATGGAAATTACATGAAATTTGATCTTAAACATGTCAATTTCCAACTGGTCCTCCATATGACTCAAAAGAATCATATGAAATACTTTCAAACATTAAATGCTAAACTGCAATAAAAGTCATCATAGAGTAATCAAAAATACATAATCCAAAGTATGTACAGAACAACATAACCATATCAATTAAGCAAAAGTAAAAGGCCAAATACAAACTCTCATTATACGGGCATATGGTCCAAAAGAACAACACCCATGTGAACAACATGCTCATGAAACACTATGGGTGGCAAACCCTTAGTAAGTGGATCCGCAATCATAGAGTTTGTACTGATATGCTCAATTGACACTTGAGAATTCTGGACTCTCTCTTTGACAACCAGAAACTTGATGTCAATATACTTTGACCTCGACGAGCTTTGGTTGTTCTTGGAATACAACTCAGCAGCCTTATTATCACAATAAATCGTTAATGGTCTATCAATACCACCAACTATGTGCAGCCCAATGATAAAATTTTGAAGCCATATTCCCTGATTTGATGCCTCATGGCAAGCTATGAACTCTACTTCCATGGTGGAAGTAGCTATGAGTGATTGTTTCACATTCTTCCATGATATAGCTCCTCTAGCTAACATAAAGACATAGCCAGAAGTGGATCTCCTACTATCGAGACACCCAGCAAAATTGGAGTCTAAATATCCAACGATCTCTAAAAGATCCGATCTCCGATATGTGAGCATATAATCCTTCGTTCTCTATAGATATCTCATAACTCGTTTAGCTGCATTCTAATGATCCACACCCGGGTTACTCAAATATCTGTCTAGCATTCCAACAATGTACACAATGTCCGGTCGCGTAAATACTTGTGCATACATGAGATTTCCAATAGCCGAAGCATAGGGATATTTCTCCATTTCCTTATTCTCAAGTTCATTTTTTGAACATTGAAGCAAACTGAACTTATCACTCTTTGCCACGGGTGTGTTTCCTGGTGCACAACCACTCATGCTAAATCTAATTAGCACTTTATCAATATAGGCCTTCTGTGACAGTCCAAGTATACCTCTGGAACGATCTCTATGGATCTGTATACCCAAAACAAAGGACACATCATTAAGATCTTTCATTTCAAATTTACTTGATAGAAATCTCTTGGTTTCATGCAATAGGCCTATATCGCTGCTTGCCAGTAGAATGTCGTCTACACATAGCACCAGGATAATAAATTTGCTCCCACTGAACTTGAGATATATGCACTGACCAACGGTGTTTTCCTTAAATCCAAATGATGTAATCACCTGATCAAATTTCCGATACAATTGCCGGGATGCCTGTTTTAAGCCATAAATGGACTTTTTAAGCTTGCATACAAGATGCTTTGAATCTTTGGACTTAAAGTTCTCCGGTTGTACCATGTATATTGTTTCTTCAATGTTTCCATTGAGAAATGCTGCTTTAACGTCCATTTAATGTAGCTCCAAATCATAGTGAGCTACAAGTGCCATAATGATTCTAAAGGAATTTTTCGTCGAAACCGACGAAAAAGTCTCTTTATAATTAATACCTTCATTTTGAGTGAAACCTTTGGCGACTAGACGGGCCTTATACCTTTCAATGATGCCTTTTGAATCCTATTTGGTTTTAAATATCCATTTGCAACCAATCGGTTTCGCACCTTTGGGCAACTCTACTAAGTCCCAAACACTATTGTCATCCATTGATTTCATCTCATCCTTCATGACTTCAATCCACTTTTCAGAATTAGGACATTGTGTGACTTGACTAAAAGAAGTTGGATCATCTTTCACACCCATATTAAACTCATGTTCCTGGAGATACACGACATAATCAGTCGAAATCAGTTTCTCATGCCTCTAGTGGATCTCCTTAATGGCACTTCTACTTGAGGTTGTTGAGGTACCTCTTGATGAACCTCAGACGGTTCCTAATTTTGAGTAGACGGCAATTCAGGTTCATCATCAATGCATTGGATCTCCGGATTTGCATTTTGAATAACATCAGGTATAGATACCTGATGAGAGCCATAAAATGCATCTTAATCATACTTATTTGTTAGCACTTTAGGGTTGATTTAGGTTTTAATTGCATTTTTGTTCGTTAACAACTCTAAAGTGGTATTCTTGGAACATTAACTTATTTATTTCATTTTCAGGTATCTTGAGTTAAAAAAGATGGAAAAATCATTCGGTGCTTGAAGCAAGATGATTCGATGCATACCAAAGTGGAGCCATGGCTGCGGAAAGATAAAACAAAGAAGATCTCTACAAATCAGGTCAAGGTGCACCCTGGATGGAGTTGGGGCGCACCCTTCAGAAAAAACCCAAAAGAAGCATCAAAGATCCAACAGGTCAAGGTGCACCTTAGATCAAGCTGAGGTGCACCTTGAAGGGTTGAGGCGCACCTTGGATCAAGCTGAGGTGCACCTTGAAGGGCTGAGGTGCACCCTGGAGAAGTTGAGGCACACCCCATGGCACACACAAGAAACTTGACAAAAGCCAAGATGCATCGCGCGCACAGACCCTTTTCTCTGAGTTAGACCCTAATTATGTCTTTAATGATTTGTTCAAACCCTAAAGCACCCTTAGGCCTTGTACACTATAAATAGACAACTTAGAGTTTGTAATTAGACAGTCATAAAAATAGATAGAAGGCTGGAAAACTCAAGGGAGGCTGCCACACTCTCCCCCATAGCCGACTAATCTCCAAGCAAGGCGAATGGATGAATCCCTAGGTTTTGTTGTTCTTTAATTCCTTTATTAGTCCAGTTGTAATATGGATTTATCGTTAAACATTATTATGATTTAATTTTCAATTTAATTAGAAGATTTCCCCTTAATCCGGTGATTGCATCTTTCTCCTCTATATAAGTCTAGTCATGCTCTTCTTATGTGATGTTGTTGAGGTTTGATTGAGTCCGGTAGATTTCTCTTATAGATTTGTCCATTACTACAGTATTGTCATCATGATACATTGTCATTTCTTGATAATCTATAAGTTAGGTCATGTGTGCTTGAAAGTAAAAAGTATTTCATAACAATTACATTAGGGCTTATATATGTGCTTAATTGAATATTTGCCGATTATTTGTTTGGGATGTGAAACTTGCAATCGAGATAAAGACAATTGAATTGTGACTGGAATAAGGCAACAAACCTAGGGAGGATTCCCGGACCCTTGTTGCCTTAATTATATTACCTACACAATTTTCACACAATACTTTATTCTCCCACTTGATCTTTATCGTCTGTGTTAAGGTTCACACATTCTCTTGTAGTTATCTTGTTTCCCTATGGAATCGGCACCCCAAAGCTGTACTACAACTACCGCATTACTCTTTGGGTGTAATCAAATTTTGGCGCCGTTGCCAAGGAAACGCGCTTAAGTACAAAGAAGATTGTCAACTTTGAGGCATAACGGTAGAAGAATAGTAGATAATTTTTCTTTTCAGCAGCTATAAAGGCGATAACTTCGTTCATTCTTTTAGCTTGCTACATTTTTTTTCATTTTTTTTTATTTTTATAGTATTTTTTTTATTATTGTTTTTTTTTCTAAGTTTTGATTTTTTGATTTATTATTATTCTGTTTTATTTATTTCCTTTCTGATTCATTTGGTGCATGCTTAGACCGAGAGATTTGCGAGGTAGATTCATTAGAGGACCCGAACTAGAATTACCCTCTAATTTCGAGTCTGATAGTGAAACCTCGTCTAGATCAACTAATAGTGGAAACCCAAGTGAGAATTTAGAGGATTTTGTTAACATGGCCAATAACCTTAATGAGAATGTTGCTAGGACACTTCAGGATTACCTCCACCCTACACGCACAGCCACACCATCATGCATCATGTTTCCAGCCAATACTCGCCAACTAGAGTTTAAAACAAGGATGATACAATTACTCCTACATTTCATGGCTTGGACAATGAAAACCCATATGTGCACATTAGAGAATTTGAAGAAGTAGTCGCGATTTTTCATAGTCAAGATGAAACCGATGACATTGTTAGGCTTAAGTTTTTTCCTTTCACTTTGAATGATAGAGCTAAGAGTTGGCTATACTCACTTAGACCACGATCTATTGGGATATGGACTGAGATGACTCAAATTTTCTTTAATAAATACTTTCCCCAACACAAGACCAATGCTTTAAAAAGACAAATCTCCACCTTTGCACAAAATGACAACGAGACTTTGTGTCAGTCTTGGGAGAGATTTAAGGAGTTATTGAGTATGTGCACTCACCATGGGTATGAGAGTTGGCGCTTGGTGAGCTATTTTTATGAGGGACTTACATATAGAGAACGCCAATTCGTAGAGATGATGTGTAATGGTGAATTTTTGGAGAAAGATCCTGATGAGGCCATAGAGTACCTCAATGAGCTTGCGGAAAAAGCTCACACTTGGACTGGACCTAGTGCTACTGAAAGCACAAATAGGTCACGGCCTATAGGGAACCCAAATGGTGGTGGAATTTACCATCTTAGGGAACTAGAGGTATTAAAGACTAAGAGCTTAAAGCCAACACACGTGGTTAATCATGCAAAATCTTTTGAACCATGTTTTGTGTGTGGCAAGGTAGATCATCTCGCCCAAGAGTGTCTCACATTTGCTGAGATGAGAGGGATGTATAAGGAACAATGTAATGCCTTAGGCATGTACAAGAAGCCTTTGACACCCTTCTCTGATACTTATAATTCAGGATGGCGAAATCACCCCAATTTCAGCTGGAAGTATGAAAACCAGCAACTTGCACAACCCCCTGCACCATATCTTGAACCATATCATGCACCCGTGTCTTCTAGAAGTTCTTTAGAAGACACTTTACATACTTTTATTGAAGCATAGGGGAAGACTAATCAAAGGCTTGAATCTTTAATTGTGCAGGTTGTTAAAGAACATAAAGAGATAAAGAGCCAAGTGTCCAAGTTAATGAGCTACTTGAGCGTGACTGAGCAAGGTAAGTTCCCTTCTCAAGCTCAGTCCACATCTCATGGTCAGCACCTGGTGCAATAGAATGTGAAGGAGGTGAATGCCATTGAGACAGTAAGTGGTAAGTTATTACACATCCCAGCAACGAAAAAATCAGAGGATGTGGACGAAAGCCACCAAGCATACATGATGGACTCATTCATGGAAAAGGTCCAGCACCTTAATCCATTGGAGTCCACCCTCACTCGTGGCTTCACAAGAGCATACATCGAGCCAGAATTTACGGGTGTTACTAATGACATCCTTGAGGCCTCTCAAAAACATATAAGCACTAAATTTAGCAATGAAGCAGTGGCTGGTGCATTCAACCTATGTTTTTCTATGAGGGAATAAGAGCGTCTGGCTGAAGACGTAAAACTTAGCGCTCATGAGAGGCAACCCATAACATATCCTTTTATTTTTACTGTTTTTCCTATTTTTTTTCTTATTTATTATTATTATTTTGCTGTTTTCCAGTATTAAATTTGTATTTCTTTTTCAAGAAAAAATATACGAAGCAGTTCAAATGGTGGAGCACAATTTTCAGTTTCTGTGCACCTTTGGCTACAAAGGGAGTTTCCTTTACTCTTTCTTTTACATTGAGGTCAATGCAATTTTTAAGTTAGGGGTGGAGAAAATGCATCTCTTTGTTTACATATTCTTTATTTCCATACATTTTTTTTTTCTTTTTGCATTGAACTACTTGGTGTCATTTTCCTTTTTGTTTGTTTCTAGCATGCTTGGTGTTAGCCTTAGAGTTAATTCACATGTCAATGATATGAACTAGATTGAGATAGTAGGTTGCATTTAGGAGAAGTTAAATTTTACTTCGGTTTGAAATTAATTTAAGTATCAATCTTCATTTGGTTTGAGACTCTAGCCTGTGGTAAGATAGTATGATTAATCTAAAACATTTAGAGAAGTTTTATGTGTGATTGCCTTGTGAATACTTTTGTGGTCTCAACAAGCTCTAGAACTTATTTGATAATCACTTGAGGTGAATTTCTAGAATGCGCACTACTTAGGATATGATATAGGCCATTTTTGAACCGTTTGAGCCTTTCAAACTTACCATTGCTATATTTATCGCTAGTCACCTGTTTGAGCTTTTAAAGAATTTGAGTCTTGTTTCTTTCGATAACCCATTTACTTACCCTTATAAGCCTAAAAATATTTTATTCTTACCTTTCTTTTAAAAGAACTTAGTTGTACACATTTGCTAAGAAGCACTTAAGAGGAGTAAAGATGGGAAATATGCAAAACCATAACCTAAGTATATTAAAAAAGATAAGTTGGGGGTTGTGGAAAAGAAAAGAATGAAAGAGGAGGTGAATGGTCTTATGCCAAAATAGAAAAGAAAAGAAAATAAAAAAGAAGTGAAGGATGGCAAAGAAAGAAGAAAAGAAAGGAAAAGTGGTGACTTATCGAAGATATACTCTTATAAAAAAAATAGTGATTTGTTGAAAGAAATGCTCGGAAAATGGTTGGAAGAGTTAGGTATTGAAGTAAGGTTATCCAATGCTTAAAGAGTTATGTTTAAAGCTAAGAGATTGAGTTCTTTTACTTGTGAATCCTTCCCGTTCTTTCTTAACCTTTACCTTAGCCTAACGTTACAAGCTTATTAAAGACCTATTGATCCAATGTAGTGTGATTTTTCTACAATAGTGGAGAGTGATTTGAAAAGTGAGCATATGGAGCTTGTTTTTGTGATTGATGTCACACAATTTATTATGTTTTTAGAGGCCAAGACTTGTATTCATGAATGTTATGCATAAAATCATCCGGGTGTTCGGATTAATGGTTTGTGGTAAGATGGATGTTAAGAGTCAATAACGATTTTAAGATTGATGTTTAGATTACTTTTGGACTTAGGTAAAATTTAATGATTCTATATGCCGTGTGTTATGTGCAATTTTTGAGACAAAAGTGAAATTACTCTTGGTTTAACACTAACATTTCTTTACTTTGTTTAGATTCCCACCGTAGAATTCATCTCTTGTTTTCGCTTGAATTGCTAGGGACTAGCAAGAAGTTAGTTGGGGGTTGTGATGAGAGCCATAAAATGCATCTTAATCATACTTATTTGTTAGCACTTTAGGGTTGATTTAGGTTTTAATTGTATTTTTATTCGTTAACAACTCTAAAGTGGTATTCTTGGAACATTAACTTATTTCTTGCATTTTCAGGTATCTTGAGTTAAAAAAGATGGAAAAAGAATTCGGTGCTTGAAGCAAGATTATTCGATGCATACCCAAATGGAGCCATGGCTGCGGAAAGATAAAACAAAGAAGATCTCTACAAATCAAGTCAAGGTGCACCCTAGATGGAACTGGGGCATACCCTTCAGAAAGAAGCCCAAAAGAAGCCTCAAAGATCCAACAGGTCAAGGTGCACCTTGGATCAAGTTGAGGTGCACCTTGAAGGGCTGAGGTGCACCCTGGAGAAGCTGAGGCGCACCCCACCGTACACACAAGAAACTTGACAAAAGCCAAGGTGCAGTGCAATCGAACCCTAAAGCACCCTTAGGCCTTATACACTATAAATAGATCACTTAGGGTTTATAATTAGACATTCATAGAAATAGATAGAAGGCTGGAAAACTCAAGGGAGGCTACCACACTCTCCCCCATGGCCGACTAATCTCCAAGCAAGGCGAAGGGATGAATCCCTAGGTTTTGTTGTTCTTTAATTCCTTTATTAGTTCAGTTGTAATATGGATTTATCGTTAAACATTATTATGATTTACTTTTCAATTTAATTAGAAGATTTCCCCTTACTCCGGTGATTGTATCTTTCTCCCCCATATAAGTCTAGTCATGCTCTTCTTATGTGATGTTGTTGAGGTATGATTGAGTCTGGTAGATTTCTCTTATTGATTTGTTCATTACTGCAGTATTATCATCATGATATATTGTTGTTTCTTGATAATATATAAGTTAGGTCATGTGTGCTTGAAAGTAAAAAGTATTTCATAACAATTACATTAGGGTTTATATATGTGCTTAATTGAATATTTGCTGATTACTTGTTTGGGATGTGAAACTTGCAATCGAGATAAAGACAACTAAATTGAGACTGGAATAAGGCAACAAACCTAGGGAGGATTCTCGGACCCTTGTTGCCTCCATTATATTATCTACATAATTTTTACACAATACTTTATTCTCTCACTTGATCTTTATCGTCTGTGTTAAGGTTCACACCTTCTCTTGTAGTTATCTTATTTCCCTGTGGAATCGATGCCCCAAAGCTGTACTACAACTATCGCGTTACTCTTTGGGCGTAATCAAACTGAACGTTTTCAGTTGCAACAACAGGAATGTAAACGCATTCCTCTTCAAAATTGACTTGCCTGAGTTGGTCTCTCCCACTTAACTCAACATCCTCAATGAACTTGGCATTGCCCGTTTTGAAAAAGGATCTATTAGAGGAATCATAAAATCTGAAACCCCTTGATCTTTCAGAATATCCAACAAAATAGCAGCTAACGGTCCTTGAGTCTAGCTTCTTCTCATTTGGCTTATAAGGCCGAGCCTCAGCTGGACATCCCCAAACATGGAAATGCCTAATGCTAGGCTTTTTGCCTGTCCATAACTTGTATGGGGTTTTAGCTACTGCTTTACTTGGAACTCTGTTCAGGATGTAAACTGCAGTCTTGATGGCTTCACCCTAAAGCGATTATGGCAAAAAAGAATGACTAATCATGCTTCTTACCATATCCTTTAAGGTTCGGTTTCGTCTCTCAGCTACACTATTTTTTCTAGGAGTCCCTGGCAAGGTGTATTGAAGAACGATCCCACATTCCATAAAAAATTTGGCGAAGGGCCTGGGATGTTGTTCACCTGATCCATCATATCTACCGTAGTATTCACCTCTATGGTCAGATTTGACAGCCTTAATTTTCTTGCCTAATTGATTTTCAACTTCAGCTTTGAAATTCTTGAACACATCTATAGATTGAGACTTCTCATGAATTAAATAAAGATAGTCATACCTAGAGTAGTCATCTGTGAAAGTGATAAAATATTGTTGTCCATTCCAAGAAATTGTAGGGAATGGACCACAAATATCCGTATGTATCAATTCTAAGACACTATTACTCTTATTAGCACCTTTATTTTTAACATTTGTTTGTTTTCCCTTAATGCACTCAATGCAGACTTCAAATCTAAGGGATCAAGAATTCTTTCTGACATAAGTCTTTGAATCTTTTGTTTAGAAATATGTCATAAACACTTGTGCCATAATATTAATGAATTCATATTTGTTAATCTACGCTTAATACCGACATTATTGGTATGCAAGGATCCATTTTCTTTGAAGGCAATCATATCCAGTTTATATAAATTATCAATTAAAGAACCGGTACCAAACAAATTTGGATTCTGAAAAAGACTAAACTTTCTATTTCCAAATGAACAAGAAAAACCTGATTTGTCCAAACATGAAATAGAAACCAAATTCCGTCTAAAAGACAGTACATAAAAAGTCTCATCCAAATCCAAATTACAACCAGATTCCAATTGTAATCTAAATAAATAAACTGCCTCCATAGGAGTTCTTTCGCCATTTCCTACATAGATGAATCTTTAGCATCAGTTGGCGTTCAACTCCTTACGCACCCTTGCATAGAAACACTTATGTGAGTAGTTGCACCTGTATCTATCCACCAAATTTTCTTAGGTACTAAGGCCAAATTAACTTCTGAATAAACAAAGTTTAGAAGTTTACACTTCTTCTCACGCCAGGTCACATACTTGGCGTATTTTGTGCAGTCTTTCTTCACATGACCAGCTTTGTGGCAAAAAAAAAAAACAAGTTTTACCTTTATCTTGTTTCTGTTATCCCTTGTGGTGTGAATTTCCAGACCCTGTAGTTTCCTTTCCTTTAATGTTCCTCTTTCTTTTCTTGCTGGAACTGGGGTCCTGATAAGTTGATGCTAAATGAGCACTTTCAACCTTTTCATGATTAAGTCTCTCTTCCTCTTGGACACATTGAGCAATCAGCTCATTCAAAGTCCATTTCTCCTTTTGAGTATTGTAACTAATTTTGAAAAGACTGAATTGTGTAGGAAGAGAGATTGATGCGATAAAATTGATAGCAAGTGCACTAATTGTTCAAGTAATAAAATGATGAGTGAATATCGTTCCCAACGAGGACTGAATAGAATATACAGTAAGCATAACTAAACTCTGAACGTTATTTGAGCAAATGAATAATTGTAGGAGAAGAATTTACTAAAAAATTAACTAAAGGGAAAATAGATGACAATGGTAAATAAAAGGAAGAATTGCAAACTTTGGAAAAAAATTCTTATAAACTAACGTGCTAAGGACTCGACTTCACCTAAACTAGTATTGCCAAGAGTTTCGAATGGACAAGTTTTGTTTAATACATTTTTCAATATGGTAAAATTCCCAATAAATTAGTTATCCATATTTCAGGTCTAACCACAATCTCGAGAATCATTAATTTCAAATATTCATATTTCAGATCTATTCTAATTTACTTCAAATTAAGAAGCATTAAGTTCAGTGGAATTCTTTTCAGTTAAATCTCCCTATTCGATTACGATTTAAACGGACCACAAGAATTGCCTAGAACCCTATTCGGTTATTTCTATTCCATGTATGGCATGTTTTACCTTGGCTTTTGCATAGAAAACAACCCAACATCATATTTATTAATTAAACCATTCATAAAAACATAGCTTCTCTACTCGACACATCACCATGCTTAAAGAAGGAATTAAAATAACAAAAAGCATTAAGAACAATAAAGCACACTCTTTGAAAAAAAATATATTAAATTCCAACTTGTCCAAACAACAACTCAAGACATAGGTTTAGGATTCATCTATCCTTAACACAAAAATACCTACTCCATAATAATATCCAAATAAACCAAGTTCATATCATGGAACATCAACACAACCAAATCAAAATAAAGCAAAACCAGAGAGGAATGATTAAAAGCTTCAGAGGAGCCTCCACCAAAGTCTAAAACTCTCCTTTTGCGTCTCGTCTCTTCCAAAATCTATTTTTCTTTTCAACAGCTGCCGCCCCTTTTTGTTTAGCTAGGGTTACTATTTATAATATTTTGAATCTGTCGACCTGCGCTACAGCACTGACTTCCCAAGCCGCAGCTCTGGGCGTATATCGTACTCTAACCAGAGGTGCAGCGCCCCACGAACCAGCACTGCAGCTTTGAGTCCATGCCAAATTCCAGTGCTGCAGCACCCTTGAACGAGCGCTGCAGCTTTGAGTTTCTGTCCTCTCTTCACAAATATCGGCCTTCCAACGCTGTAGTGCTCAACGTCCAGAGCTGCAGCGCTGAACTTCTGCACAGTAATTCCCAAGACTCAGCATTCACACTAAACATTCAAATTAACTAAAACAAAGTAATAGTATAATAAAATGAACTAAACTAAAAAAAATTGCTAAAAACACATGAAACACAAATCTAATGCTCAAGATCAACACCAAAATACGTTCCTAAAAGCAGTATAATAACATGATTTTTTTAAAGTTATCAGAGATCAAGACTAAGTACACCAGAATGTCTTCTGGCAATTCCAGCTTGAATGTCTTTAGTCTTGTCACAAGGTTTGACATCTCCATGATGTACTCTCTTATATTCCCCTTCCTTTTGTACCGTATTGAGACAAGCTTAGTCAAGATGGTGCTTGTCTCGACCTTTTCGTTTGCGGCGAATCGGTCTACTATTTAGGAAAGGAATTTCTTAGCATCATTTTCATCAGGAATAGAACCCCTGATGAATCCGGAATCGAGTGCTTCATAATCACTAGGCTCATACGATTTGTTTGCTCCCACCTTTCATATACAACTTTTTGCTCAGCGGTACTATCGCTGGTTAAAGGTGCGAGGCGATCGACCCTCAATGCATAGTCTAATTTCATGCACCCGAGCACGATCATAACATGATCTTGCCACTTCTTGAAATTTGTGCCGTTAAACACGGGAATGCTGTTGATGTTAGCAGAAATCGATGTTGCTATAAACAAGAACAAAAGCTCACAATTAGTAACAACTCATGTATATATGAATCAAAACAAAACTGTATACATATACATATGCATGTGGGCCCATAACAAGATATCTAGCACAACATTAATACTTAGTTTTTGGACAGAAATATCAACTTGTAAGTGGTATCTCAAATATAGTTCATGAATATTGACAACCCAACCTGCCAAATAATGCACATTTCTTTAGACTGACACATTATTCGCATGACAACCTTTATTTGTCACATATTCGATACTATTTTAATCTATTAACAATGCAAAAATAATCTTCCTTTGGGCCGATTATTTTCACATATTAATAGCATGTTTACGTGTCTTAAAATAAATAAATTTACATATTAGAGATTGCTTTGGCAGTATAATACTTCAATTCATTCATCAAAAACATTAAACATAAAATTCGGAATAAAATCATTAATTTTTTTTTAAAACAAATTTCTACCCTAAACAGACTTTATGGGAAAAAATTCAAGAAACTCAATTTTCATATGAATCTCAACAATTTAACATGAAAAGCTCTGATATCACTAGTTATATTAATATTGATACTAATACACAAATAATCAATGATACAGCCAAGATCTTTTCATATTAAACTTGTCAAGAATTCATATTATAGATATATTGAGAATATGAGTTAGAAACAAACCGGAATCCATTGCAAGCAAACCTCATTGGGTTGATCTTCTAAGACTACAGGGAGAACTACCTTTGGTATGAGAACCAATCAACTGAATGTTAGAGGGGAGGGAAAAGAACTGTCTGTTAATAAAATGAGAAGAATTGTCTTTTTCAATAAAATTTAACACTCGTTAAACACCCTCCCCTGATGTCTATTTATTTCCCTGTGCCTTAGGGACCATAACCCTAATAGTTACCTCACACATGTGCATTGGGTCTTTGACCCATTAACAAAGACTCATACCACATCGGGCTTCTACACATAAGGTGGCCCATACTAAAAAACCTTGATACTTTGAAGACCATAAAAATTATATTACTTAATTGGATCATTTATTCGATAATGAGTCTACATGTACAATGTTATAACATATCTGAACCCAAAATTTCATCAATTCAAACTTTGTTACATGGCCTGGTTCAAGGACGGGCATTATCTTTCAGGTAGAGCATATTAAAGTAACCCATCTTCATGGCGCCTGGTTCAGTGGTTGGTTTCTTTGGAAACAGGTCTGGTCTGCTTGTATATATGTATTTCTTCTTGATCTCAGATGGGTTTACTAATTTACAATACATGAACACTACTAAAATCACAATGTTTTCAAATTCAAGGAGCATATTTTCATTCTAATAATCTGATGAAGCAGATGGGGGGAAGAAACATTTAGTCATCTAGAAAGTGACTTGTACATGATCTAAGCTTTGAGAGACTACACGTTGAAGATATTTGAAACCTTTCTAATAATTTTAGAATCCCATAACCAGAAGCCAAAAATCAAGGACAATTACTATTTCTGAGTACTTTGTAGTTGCTTCTTCATATTCACAATCTTGTTAGCAAAAGTTTGATGAATTAGAAAACAGAGCGAAGAGGATTTTTAGCCATAAGGCTCGTGGAGTCCAGCGTGATGTTCTCAATTTATTCTGATTGGAAGGCCTGGTCAGAGAGTGGAAGTCACCTTCAACTTCTTCTCAATGGCGCATTCTGGTTTAAGATCGAGAACGAGACGACAAAGGGGGGGAATAAAAATGGCTCGTTTTTGAAAGAGGGAATTAAAATGGTGCGTTTTGAGCAAGAGAAGAAGACCCAATTAGAAGCAATTAAAAACTGAAATCAAGCGCCTTCGGTTTATTTCATGCAGCCATTCGATTACAAAGTAAAAACCACGTTCAATTGATGGGGAATTATAACTCAGAGATCCTTAGTTCCCTCTTTAATCAGTAAGCTCTCTCTCTCTCTCTCTCTCTGTCCAACACACGGATAATCTATTCACACACAAATCGATGTTGTTTTTTATACAATAAGTTACACATTTTATAATTCTTGTGGTGTTTGAGAAGCTGTTACAGGATCACTTCTTTAAATTGTTGAACTTGGAATTTGACAATTGGTGATAATGATTGTTAATTTAATAATCAAAATCCTCGATTTGGTGAATTCATGATTACCTTAATTTTGATAAATCTCAAAATGTATCACAAAATAGGAATGATTTTTATGTAAAGGGACAAATTTATCTTCTCTTTTTTTTTTTGACATCGGCGGAGATGACCACTAGGGCCCGGGTTAAAGCTATCATTTTTAAGAAATATAACCCCTTCCCCCGACCAACATTCTTTTGCCTCGTTAAAATAAGTAGATTAGCAGCTAATGTAGATTTGCTGTGGGAAAGCAGCTAATGTAGAATTATTTGAGTTCTATATTTTTTAACAAAAGCTATCATTTACAATCATGAACTTATTGTATTTCAGAATTGATGGATGTGGTTAAAATAAATATATTCGCTTTATTTTTCAGTATTGGGTTATGTTATTCTCGACCTAAATCATTGTTTAATTTTTTTATTTGATAAGTTAAATTATTGTTTCAAGTGTTAAACTAGTGGTTGTTTAGGCTTATCATGGGTTAACAGTGCTGAAAGAATAACTACTATCTTAGAAAATTTTCTAATGGTACCTGATGGCCTTCTTTTATATTAATCCATTTTCCAATAAAGGAATCTATGAAGTTCTTCTTGTTGATTCTACAATTTTGTTTGTCTCCCACCTTCATCTGTCCCATGATCCCATCTAGCTCCCAATTCAATAAAAAAAATTACAATCATTATTGGTGCCTTATCTGGATATAGATGGTTCACTTGTTTTTGGACTTCCATCTCCAATGATCTTCCAGTCATACCAAAGTGGTGACTGTCATTTTGTTTTAATTTTTTTTAACCTTTTTTTCTTTCTCTTCCAGAGATTTATGTTCATTACGAAATCTGGTAATGCTTCTCTTATTTTAGTATGTGCTCTGGAGATTAGTCATGATTTTGACCTTCTTGAACAGTTGCAACGTTGGGAGGACTCATGGCATTGGTGGTTTCAATGGTTTAATGTGGCGAAGCTGTGTGGTGAGTCAATTTTTGCATTGTGATTAAACATTGTGTTTCTATAGAGATTATTTACCCATGTCGATTGTGCTAGCAAATTACCAGTGGTAAAACATCTTGTAGCTGTTTCTCTGTGAAAAACTGTCTCCAGATTGCAACTTTCTGTGAGCTTTTCTGCTTTGTGTTTAGGAGGACCCTCTTGTGAATCATTTGATTCCCAAAATCAACTCCTGTCAACTTTTTTGCCATCCATCATTTACAGTGGGCCAAATGCATCTCTTTTGAGTAGATAACAATCATCCAGTGTTTTACGGTAGTAGACAAAATGTTTCAAGGTGTGAAATTTTTAAGTGGTTTTTTTGTTGAGCGTACACTTTTTACACCGAAGCATACGCTGACATCCGAGACATGTGCCCTATTGAAGTTTTTAAAACCCAAATGAGTAGGAATAAACCTTAATCGTTGAGTTAATTATTTTTATTATGATATCATTGCGCTTCATAAATATTTATTATTAAGTCTTATAATAGCCAAATGCTATGTATTTAATTACTGCACAAGTTCAACATGTTCCAACAGCACTGAAGCAGCAATTTTCCATATTTTCCTGGCACAAAAGGAGTACTATGCTTTACGGGAAAGTGAATGTATAAATCATATCACCCTAATTAAAATTTATTTTATGTGGGTTGCATGTTACCAATAAGTTTTTTCTAATTGAGCTAGAAGATATTTGTTTTCTGTCCTGCATGAACCAGAAGAACTGAGACATATAATTGAACAAAATACGTCTTGAGATTAAGTGATTTTACCTACTTTGCTTAGGTGATGTTACTCAATTTCTACAGTGAAATTTGTTCATTCATGTGTTAGTTTACTTTGTTTTTTCGCCTCCATTTAGAATTATCCTATCATAGCCATCTGGTTGAGGAACTGCATAGAGAATTTATGTGACAATCACATTTTTCCTTTACTGATCAGAGCATGTTCTGCAGAGGAACTAATCGCTGCAATTTCGATTGGCAACATGAAATCTGCCGCAGTTAAAGCGATGATTAGCATGAGGCTAGTCACAATGCCAAATCCTTTTTTCCATAAGCTGCTTGAAACATTTCTAAAATTCCTTTTCAGAACAATACAGTTGTTGAAGCCATTGTTGGTTAAGAGTGTATTATAGCTGATTTCTTTGCGGGCCATTGGAGTTATAATATGTTTTCATTAGGCTTTTTTCAAGGGGCAGGATGTCCTCGAAGAAGATAAGATGTGCCTTGTAGAGTAGGGAGTTGAAAAATCCCCTTGTTTCTTTCTAGAATAAGGTTTTTTTTGGGACAAAACGTCTTTCAGTATTTTTCGTGTCTTGCCGAGTCTTTATTAGGATTATAGGGCGGTTGGTGAGGCGTCAAATAGAAACAAAAACATACGGTAGACTTCATCAAATGATTCCAAGAACATGAGGTTTACACCCTATCTTTAATACTTTCTGGCCATATTTTTTCTTTTAATGATTACCCATAATTTACAACTTGGGTGAAATTTGGCTTGGAAGAGATTAACCTTTTGTCGCCATTGTTTAATTTTCTCCAGTATCGAGTTGGGTATCCCACAAAGACAGCGCGTAGGGTACTTTAAAGGGAATCATCCCCACTTAAAGGAATGGGCCCTCCATTCTTCATTAAAGTTCTGGGGTCCATGCTTCACTTTACAATTTCTCTCATCTCATTTCTCTATCTACCATCAACCATAAATTTACTCTCCAAGGTCCCATGAGGCAGCCCTTGAGTGGAGGCCTAAAGGACCAAGTGGCCATGGAATGAATAAATAAAATACAATTGTGCCATAAAAATTTTAAAAATCATATTAATTAATCTATTTTTAGTAATAAAATAATATCATACAACATGCATTTAAGTGAACAGAAAACATGAAACAAAAAATGGACTATGGATATACACAAGCCATGAACCATTGAACCAAACCAACTAGTGGCGATGGTGCTCGCACTCTGCGGGAGTGACTGGGAACCTAGCAGTGTCAGCGCAGTAATCATAGATCATGTGGTTGGCTCGAACCCACAAGAGCTGGTGGCTCTGGTGAAGATTGAGCTCAGACAATGTGGGCTCATCCCACCAATACCTTCTCTCGTTATTGCTGTTGCATTTCTTAGCATTATCGGCTGCAGCCACTGACACAGGGCACTCGCATGCATCGATCTCAAACCCTTTGTAGGTAGCAAAGAAAGGTGCATGGGTCCAGTCCGTCTTCACCCGACCCCCTTGCGTGGCCCAGTCATCTGCGTTCCATATTGAGCTATAAACACCCATGGCTTGGTCCTTGGGAAAAGGAATTCCTTTGTGTTCCATGTTAGTGTGCACTCTTATTGGGGTCTCATCCACTATAAATCTGAAAAAGAAAAAGAATTAAGACAACATCATTTGCTGAAAAAGTATACGCATGTTCATCAATCGATTACGGACATACAATTTGTGCAAACCTTTGCTGTTAACTCCTTGGCTTGTAGCTTTCATGAATCTTGAGAATATTAGTGTATAATTATGTGCATATGATATTTTTCTTGATGTATTAATATAGCTCAAGTAAATGAGAGCACATCATGTCACACGGACATTTCAAAGCTTTTACTTTTGTTTCTGTGCGAACCTATTCGTTTTCAATCGAACTATTTAAAATTATCACCCGAACATTAAAACTGTCATGATAGATGACTGTGATGACTGAAATGAATGGCTCTTTATCAACAATCAGCCACATGCCAAAGCCATGGTAAGAGACAGAACAAAGTATTTCTGTAAAGAGTGCTGATAGCCAGTATTTTCGTCCGTCACTATGTGAATAGTTTCGATGTCCTAGTAATAATTTTAAAAAACTTTGCGGAACCAATTTTTACTTCTCTGTAAAATCTGTATGGGTCCCCTACAAGCGTATATAATCCAAGATTCGGTCCTCCTTTTCTGGGTTTTGTATTTGTGTGCACCCCAGGCGCATTCTAGGCTTTTAGCTCGCAAGCGCTGAAGATCCATAACCTCATATATCTATATGACTCTATTCTATACATAAAAATGTATTACTGCTTAAATTTAGGATTAATAACTAATAAACATGTGCAATTTGATTAAGTGACAAAGAGAAAAGGTTCTTACACAACGTGGCGCTGGTTCCAGAGGATAGAGTAGGTATGGAAATCCTTGGTGGGGTCAAACCAGAGGTTCAGTCTCTGTTCCCTGTTACCTACACCGTTCACATACACATTGGTCTGTACATTGTAGGGTTCCCCTGTGGTATTCCCCAGGAATTCAAAATCAAACTCGTTGTGATTTAGACCGTCGGATGACATCTGTGTCAACAAATCAAAACCAAATGTTAAAAGACAAAAAAAATCACAAAATATCATTATCACCATAAAGACAAAAGTAGTAAAAGAAATCGATGATCACTGTAAAAAAAAGTGACGTTTTTGAAAGATTAAAACTGTTTGGGTGGGAAATAATTGATTTGCTCATGAGGATTCTGGGGACTAATACTACTATAATAAATGCAAAATTAGTTCATAAATTAGGTAGTAGAAGTAGTAGTACTGGCCTTTGCATGGATTCAAATAAGGCCACTGCAACAGGAAAAAAAAGTCCATTGCATTGAGTAAATTGTATGAATCATTATTAAAAGGACCTAGCTGAGCTTTTATCCTTTCCATATGAAGTTAATTATTAGGGGGAAATTGATACTTTCTGTAGTAATATGTGAAAAAAGAAATCCAAAACTCTACTCACATAGAAAGCAGTAACAGTTCCAGCAGAGTCACCCTCTACAAGCTTAATCTGAATGGAGACTTTCCCGAACAAATACTTGTTTTTTGATTGAAACCCAGCACCTGAAAATCACCAATTCACCATTTCATACCCTTGATTTAGACACACTAAAGGAAAACTATTAAAAAAATCAAAAGCCAAATATATAGCTCTAGCCATTAAACAGAGCTAAAAGAAAGCTTAATAACAAGAAGCAAAGCTTTTAGAGTTCTTTCAAGTTTCAAGAACCAATGAAGAGAGCTAAAAGAACAACAGAGAAAAGTTTCCATTTTTGTGTTTCATTAGATAAAGAAGAAGGTGTTATTTACCAGAAAAGTTATCAAGCTTGAGCTTAAGAAGCTCTCCTTCATACAAAAAATGATCCAAAGCCCAGCTTGGGCTGAAAAGCTCATCAAATTTTGCTGAGCTAACCAAACCCACCATTGCAATACCCACAAACAAACCCACAAGCACACTCATTTTGCTCAATGAAACAGCCATTGCAGCTTGACAGACAGAGAGACAGAGAGAGAGACAGGAAGGGAGTGAGAGCTGAGTGAATCCTCAAGTCTGTAATGCTGTGTGCATACAAACACTGGGCTTTTATAGTAAAAAAATTTACTCATTTGGCTTTAGCACGAGAAGTTTTTGTCTACACTAAGAAAGATGTTCCCAACATATCATGTGTATTGAGAAAAATTTTATTTTTGAATGTTTCACATTGCGTTGAAAATTTAAAATTTAGTTTTAATTAATTCTTTTAAATTATTTTTACATTTAGATTTCTTTTGATAATTTTATAATAATATTTAACTATTAAATAAGATTATTTATGTAAAATATGTCATAACTTAATTAGTTATAGTATTAATTATTATGTCATTTTAAAAAATTAAAATTTTTATGCATATCAATATACATGAAGAGGAGATAATATATAATACAAAAATTTATTTTACTGAGGAAAAAAATAAGATATTTCTTTTTATTCAATAATAAAAAAAATTTCCTACAAGCCTCATTGGCAAGTTCACATTTTCCACGTGTGATTCCAAATATCAAGAACATTTTGCAAATAATCCCAAAAGTAAAAATTTAAAAATAGTAGCCGTTACTATTCTCACTTAGCTGGGTCACTGTGTGGGTACGACCTGTCTCTTTCCTGCTCAAAAGGATTGGAATTCATATCTTACAAAATAAAACTAAGCACATGGATCACTACAGCTGTTTCACCGATCTATCCAGTTGTCACTGGCAGTATATAGAGCTAAAAAGCTCCCTCTTTTGCCCGCAACCATTTGAGTACTATCTCTTTGAGACAACCTAATCATACGCTGTGAGTGTATAAGTAAGCTACTACTCGCTCTATATGCTGAACACGTTGCTGTGAAAACCTTGTTAGCGGCGATGCAAGTGGAGAGTGGGATAGATGAAATGAGGAGATATGAGATTTGTTTATCATCTTTGTTTTTTTGTTTCACTTTAATGATACCACTGCTACGTAGGCAGTACAAGCGCACTGAAGAGTGTCATTTAATAAGTACCATCAAATTTAAAGTTTTTGAAATAAAATACCATTTCACCGAAAAAGAAAAAATTACTGTAAAATCTTTTGAAGGAATTTCCTTTTTTAGTTTAATATTATTTGGAAGGAATAATACTATTTAGTTTAGCAGATGTTTGGGATGGGCAATTCACAAGTGTGGGCCTGTGGGGGGTCCAAGATTTGAGAACAACACCTACTAAAGTGGTGCCATGATTGTAATTTTAACAATAATGCATCATTCCTTATTACAGTATATAAAAGTGTGTTTGATTCCTTTCACCAAATGGTGGATTCCAAGTGTTTTGTAGCAAAATAAGGTAGTAAATTATTTTTTATAATAAATTTATATTTTTAATGATAAAAAATATTGACAATAAAAATTCTTAGAAGGACTAAAAATATGAATTTTTACTATCCAAAATATAAATCTTTAAATTAAAAATATGTGTTTTATCAAAAATATATAAATAAAAGTTGATGTCTTATTTTACTACAATACATCAAATTGACACATATTACGGGAGCTTAGCTGTTAATTGATTTCTCCTTTAGATAAATGGGTCCTTGATTAATCATGAAGTTTGAAAACTTTTATGTTGCATTTGATTATATAGAATTGAGTGTGATTGTAATTTTTTTCAATAATTAGTTATAGAAAATGACTTACATTTTTATCTAATTTCTTTTTTACAACCTTGATTAATATTCATTTTATGAAATTTGATTATAAGTTTAATTGAAATGTCACGAAAACAATATTGATGTAGAGAAAATTCTTTCTCCAAGAGTACAATAGTAATTGTGTAACCATGATAACATAGTCAATCTCTTCTCAACATGTGGCAAAGAGTGTAATGGTAACTTCACATCAAATAGCCCGATACTACTTCGTTACTCCAGCATTTAGATAAATTTGTACGGCTTGTAGACAATTCTAAAAAAATACTACTCATATCTCAATACTAAAGTTGTTTTCCTAATCAGACTCTGCTTTAACACACAATAAAAAAAAAGGGTTTTCAAGAATCAAAAAGTATTTTTCAATTCATAACACACGGTTCTTGATTTTATACCATTTTTCCCATCTTTTAAAAAGCCCTATCTAACTTAAGCATTGGAGAATCATCCAAAAACACCCCCTCCACGACTTTAAATATTTTGCTCATTTCTTGTGTCCATATCTCATTTTTCGACTATAGAGATTGCAATAGGTTTTGACAACAACAAATATAAAAGAGCCAAGAACATCTATAAACATGAGCTACTCGATTCAAAAAATACTCCATAAATTAGCTTTGTAAGAAGAAATAGAGATGATAAGAAGTACTTCATTTCAACTATCATTATTATCTATACGAATAATTTTAATGTTCAACTGATAATTTTATAAAATTGTAATGATAACGAGCAAAATCAACGTGAATAAAAAAAAATTGAAACGTACGTACGTGGCATGTGATGCACCTTCATTCGTCGAGCCTTGGATGGATAACTGTGATGGACGCCCATCTTTACTAACAGAAAAGGTTCTTTAACATTTTTCCCCTCAACATGGCATATTTCCATTAATAATTTAGGTTAAGAGGGCTGTCGGCTGTATGGATGCTATAATGTTACGGACACATTGTGTTACTTTAACCAAGCGAGAGAAAAGAGTGTCACGGCACGGACATCCAGAAAGTTTCATGGTCCACTTTACTACCTTCCTGACCATCCAGGCATCCAATGAATAGCTTCACGTGGACAAGGATATTTCATGTACTCCTACTTGGTCAGGTCGGGCGATAATAATTCGCTACATATTAAAAATGTTTGTATAATTAACTGATTTTTTAAAAATGTTTATACCCTTATTTTAACATAAGGGTAACAAATGAAAAATAGATATGAATAAAAATTTGTTTATTTAGGTGAAAAAATAATGGTTTGAGTCAGATACGGACTAATACTCACGGATAATATATCAACAAGCATGAATTAAAAATATTTGTTTTTTAACAGATCTTATTTTTTATGTTTATACTCGTATTTTAACGAATTAATAACGGATAAAAAACGGACCAAGTCAAAAAGTCTCACCTCAATCTACACTGTAAGGGGTATTTTGCCATGAAAATTAAAGATTGAAGCTATAACAACTTTTCTCGGATTGGTCACCCTAGAGATGGTGTCATCACTTTTTGAAATCCCAATATGACACATATATGCAATAATATAAAAATACCAACTGAAATTATCTACATACATAAATCTTCAACCTTCAGCAGGGGAGTTACATTATTAAGATTCAAACTGAAACATTATATACAACATATTATGCATGAATATTTACAAATATATTTTTTTTCCATTAGTCTGAGAACGTGGGCCACGTGACTTACAGATAATGACTCAGTCTAATCTATTCGTCTTACCTGCTACCATGTAGCACTTAGAGCTACCCGTGGATCTCCTCAGATCACCTCCTTGCCTTTTCTGCTCTTTTTAGCAATTTCCCTCGATTGCTGATCGTCAACACATTTTGTTTTTCTTAGAGTTTTCCTCGACTATCTTTAAAATTTTCTCGTAAACTTCTTCAAATTTTACTCTTTCAACATTTCTTTCAATCCCCAAGTGTTTAAAGAAACAGAGTAATTTGAATTGAAGAAATAAGAAAATCAAAAAAGATTCGCTAAGAAAAATCAAAGTAAAATAAAAAGTGTGTGAGTGTGTGTGTGTGTGTATATATATATATATATATATATATATATATATATATATATATATATATATATATATATATATATATATATTAACCGCCCACTATATGCCACCGTTTTGCACCATTGCAATTGTGGTGGTTAGTGTTTCAAGCACTTTGGGCAATAACACCTGGACTTCAAGTGTTCTCCACAGTTTTTTTTTTACCTTACCTTATCCACCCGTGCGTCCAGGTGTGTCCATTTTTTTTTTCAAAAGAATTATTTTATTCAATAATAAATCTTTCATATATATTATTCTAATTACATATCATATCTATCGAAATACTTCTTTACCCTTACTTTAAAAATATGGTTATTACAATTCTACTCACCTTATAAAAAATTCATCCCCGAAATTTCCTTACCAAATTCATGAAACAGTTAGGGGCATTCTTTCCTCATTCTTGCCTCATACTCCTAAGTAATTTCTTCAACATCTATGTTTCGCCATAATACTTGAATCAAAAGAATGACTTTATTACGCAAGACTTATTCCTTTCTGTCTAGAATTCTGACCAGTACCTGCATAAAAGTCAAATCTCACTGAAATTCTACAGCTTGACTCGAAATACTATGTAATTCATCATGTAAACACTTTCTCAAAAGTGAAACATGGAACACATTATGTAATTGCTTTAACTCTAGAGGCAAATCCAATATGTATGCTACTGGTCAAACTCTCAATCAGCTCATATGGCCCCATAAATCTCGGACTCAACTTTCTCATCTTTTTAAACCTCAATACACTATTCTACAGAGATATCTTCAAAAATACCCAGTCACCAACGTAAAACTTAAAGGGTCATCTTCTATTATCAACATATCCCTTCTGTTTGTTCTATGATGCTCTAAGGTTCTCTCTAACCAGTTTCATCCTCTCAGTAGTCAAATCTATCATTTCTAGACCAAATATCTTTCTTTCTCCAACTTCTTCCCAACATACCAGAGTTCTACACCTTCTACCATATAAAACCTCAAATGGTGTCATCCCAATACTAGTTTGATACTGATTATTGTATGCAAATTTGATCAAAGGTAAACAAGCATCCCAGCTCACTGAGAAACTTAATACACTTGCCCTCAACATATCTTCTAGTATTCTGATGATTCTCTCTATCTGTCCAACAGTTTTTGGATGAAAAGATGTACTAAATTGCAATTGCGTAACCATAGCTACTTGAAAACCCCTCCAAAATCTAGAAATATATCTAGAATCTCTATCTGATACAATGCTTAAAGGTACTCCATGTAATCTCACAATCTCTGTACATACAATTCAGCCAACTTTTCATGACTCCAAGTAGTTTTAATAAGAAGGAAATGCGAAAACTTAGAAAGTCTATCCACTATAACCCATACAACATCATGACCCCTTTGGGTACGAGGAAAACCATAAACATAATTCATGCTCACATTCTCCTATGGTCATTCAGGCACTAGAAGAGGTTGTAATAAACCTGCTGGATGTCTATTCTTAGACTTCACCTGTTGACAAGTCAAACATATAGAAATATACTCTGCTACATCATTCTTTATATCTGATCACCAATAATTCTGTCTCAACCCCCTGTACATCTTATTATTACCCGGGTGCATAGAATATACAGAATCATGAGCCTCCCTAAGTATCTTCTTTCTCATCTCCACACCATTGGGAACACAAACTCTATGTCCTAATACGACTATACCATTTTCTCTAATTCTAAACCCAGTCATCTTCCCACTAAATATTTCTTGTTTGATCTTCTCTATCCCTTCATCTCTACTCTGCATTTGTAACAAGCGATCAATAATAAGAGATTGTACCTCCATATTTGCCATCAATACTCCTCTATCACTAACACTCAACTACATCCTCATTTTTCTTAATTCTATCGTCAAGCTAGCATCTTGACTCCCAATAGCAACTAATCTCCCTGTAGACTTTCTACTCAATGCATCAATAACTATATTGGCCTTTCCTGGATGATAATGAATTGTACAGTCATAATCATTAATCAACTTCATCCACCTCATCTGCCTCAAATTCAACTCTCTCTGGGTAGATAAATGCATCAAACTTTTATGATACATATGATGTTTTCAAATCTTTAAAGAAAAAACTATGATAGCTAATTCTAAATAATGGGTAGGGTAATTCCTCTTATGGTTCTTCAATTGCCTAGAAGTATAAGTTATAACTCTCCCATGTTTCATCAACACACATCCCAACCCCTGATATGACGCATCAATATATACCACAAATCCTTCATCACCAGAAAGAAGCACTAATGCCAGAGCAATAGTCAATTTCTCTTTCAATAGTTGGAAACTCCTCTCACATTCTTCTGACCACCTAAACTTCAGTTCCTTCCTGATCAATCTAGCCATTGGTCCAGCAATTATAGAAAAATAATGGATAAACCTCCTATAATAACCAGCCAACCCCAAAAAGCTTGTAATTTCAATTACACTAGTGGGTATGTCCCAATTCAACACTGCTTCTACTTTCTGTGGGTTAACTGCTGTCTCATCTCCTAATACAACATGCCCCAAGAAAGATATTTCACTTAACAAAAAATCACACTTAGAGAACTTTGCATATGATTTCTCTCTCCTCATAATTTCCAACAGTATCTCTAAATATTGCAGATTGAACATCTTCATTCTTGGAATATACCAAAATATCATCAATAAATACAATCACAAATCTATCAAAGAATGGTTTAAACACATGATTCATTAGATCCATAAATGTTGTAGGATCATTTGTCAACTCAAATGGCATCACTAAGAACTCATGATGGCAATAACGTGTCCTAAAAGCAGTCTTAAGCACGTCTCCCTCCTTTATCCTTAACTGATGAGAACCCGATCTCAGGTCTATCTTAGAAAACACCCTAGCCTGGCGTACCTGCTTGAATAAATCATTTATCTTGGGTGAATGATATTTATTCTTGATGTGATTTTATTCAACTGTCTATATTCAATACACAACCTCGTCATCCCATCATTCTTCTTGACAAACAACATAGGGGCTCCCTAAGGCGACATATTGGGTCGAATAAACTATTTATCTAGTAACTCCTGAAGTTGAACTTTCAACTTTCTCAACTCAGTTGGTGTCATTCTATAAGGTGCTATAGATATAGGTGCTGAACCCGGAACCACTTCAATAGAAAACTCAATCTCCCTATTGGGAGGCAAACTAGACAACTCCTCAGGGAATAAATCAGAAAAAAATTTCACTACCAAGATTTCTTCTAACTTCCTAATATCTTTTCTAGAATCAACCACATTCTCCAAATACCTCTCATAACCCTTCTTCAACCATTTACTAGCAGTTAGGGCAAAAATAAGATAGTTAGCGAATATCTTACGTTCTCCCTGAAAATTAAACTTTTCTTGTCCTGGTATCTTGAACACCACATTCTACCTAAAATAATCTACCCAAGCATGATATGCAGATAACCAATTCAGTCACAGAATTAAATCAAAATCTGTTATATCTAAAGGCAACAAATCAACTTCAAATTCTCTACCAGCAATACTAATCACACAACCCCGATAAATTGTCCTGAAAATAACCCTATCCGCTGTAGAAACCTCAACAATAATAGTATACATCAAAAGACTAACACTAGCATCAATAGATTTCTTATAAACATCAGATGCAAAAGAATGGGTTGCACCAGGATCAATCAATAATCTAGAAGGTCTATCAAGAATATATATCATGCCCATAACAACATTAGGATTGGCATGTGCATCATGTTGGGTCAACGCATAGATTCTGCTGTCTCTGGACTGTAATTAACCACCGCGTAATCTCTCAACTACTAATCCTCTGCCCCTGCTCTGCATACTCCCTGATCCACTACTTCTCTCCACCTGTCTTCTCCCAACACCTCCAACACCTACATCAGCATATTTCCCTACTGGACAATCTACACTAACATGTCATCCCTCACCACATATAAATCATATCTAAATAAGAAAATTCAAAGACAGATGCCCCGTCTGATTACTTCTTAAGCAAACTTTTGCCTATCGATCATACATCAGATTACCACTTCCTCTTGGTGGCATACTTACTCATCTACCATAACTCCCAGTTCCCATAACCTTTCACCCAATTCTAGGGGTCCCATCGATATTACTCTGAGCTACAAAAGCAACAAACCTGCTTACCTCTGACTCTGTACTACAATTCGTTGTGACAAGGACCACCCCATCTGGAGTGGTCTCCTACCCTGAACACTCATACTGCTACCACATCTGGGTCTCTCAAATCTAGACATCTTCAGCCAATCCCTCTTACCTCTAAACTCCATCAAATTATTCTCAATCTGTAATGCTTTATCCACCAGTATAGCATAATTCTCAATACTCATATAAGAGAGTTTAGTCTGAATTTCATAGTGTAACCCGTCTAAAAATCTCTTATATTTCATCTAATTCGTTTTCACTAATTCAGGTAAAAACTTTGATAGGGCTATAAATCTACTATCATATTCAACCACCAATAAAGTACTATGCCTTAGATGAATAAAATTGCTCTCCTGTTGTGGTCAAAATGTATCTGGAAAATTCTTCGCAAAAAACACATTCTTAAACTTATTCCAAGCTAAGGATTGTTCTACCTGTGTACTTAATCTAGGCAGAATATCCTCCCACCATTGAGAAGCCTCACCTTCCAGCATAAATGAAGCAAAAACAACTTTCTGTCTATTTGTCACTGGTAAGACTTCAAAATATTTCTCAACATGTTTAATC
Organism: Bretschneidera sinensis; assembly: GCA_023935145.1. NCBI lineage: Eukaryota > Viridiplantae > Streptophyta > Magnoliopsida > Brassicales > Akaniaceae > Bretschneidera > Bretschneidera sinensis. Next base: position 142,569,208 of record CM043697.1, read on the forward strand.
CACTGCTCAGCTTCTACAGGATTTACAGATCCTCTAAAAGACTAGGGTTTTATAACGACCCATTCCAGGTTGGCCACCCCCGAGATAGTATTATCACATTTTGAAAATCGCAGCACGACACATATATGCAACAATAAAAATAATACCAACTGCAATTATTACATCAATCCTCAACCTTAACCGGGGAGATACATCATTCAAATCTTGATATAAACATTATATACAACGTAATATGCATAAATATTTACAATTTTTTTTTTTCAATTAGTCTGAAGATGTGGACTATATGGCTTACAGATAATAACTTCGTCTAAATTTCAGCTCACCAAACTATTTGTCCTGCTTGGTACCTAAAATCATTATACAATGAAGGGTGAGCTTCATAAGCTCAATGAATTAAACTTACTAGAAGCATTCAGTTTGTATAATTAGTCTTCTTATATTCATTCATCTATATCTCATATATTTTGATAATAACATTCTATTATCACTACTCATATCACATCCCCATCCTTTATAAATCTCTTCTTCCCATATAATTAATCATTATCTTGAGACTATAAATTTTATCTCATGATTACCTCATTATAAGGTTCATAGCATATAATCAGTCACCCATATAATTCTTATCATTTTATATTTCCATATTTCTTCTCAGCATAATTATCTCTCTTTTAGACTCATTCATCTATCAATAAATTTACAATCATGAATAGCACCTTAGCATCTCAATAATAAAATCAATATTTGAAATAGATACAATGCATGAATTATTAATTGGGAACATCTTTCCACATGTCCAAAAGTTTTAGCTTAGACCGACTGCCATCCCGGTTCTTTTAATTTATTTAGACCGGCTGCCTTCCCGGTTATTTTATTTCTAGCATATACCGATTGTCACGGTTTGCATTTATTTCCATCATATACCGGCTGTCATGATTTTCATTTAGATCAGCTTCCTTATCGATTCTTTTATTTCCATATATATGCATATGAATAGTGATATGAAATATGCATACGAACAATAATATAGAAGCAAACATGTATTCAAACATTTAAATTAGCTATCCTAATTATTCTCAAATTATTATTTGAAAATTTTCACTAAATTCTTCTCCTCATAAATTATATCAAATCATCAACCCTATCTCGTCAGGAATTTCATTTATCTTAATCGTAAGTTAATAATTTATTTAAATATTATCACTATATATTTCATATTTATTGATGAGAGTCATAAAATGCATATTAACAGTACTTATTTGTTAGCATTTTTAAGGTTGATCTAGGTTTGAATTGCACTTTTATACCTTAACAACTCTAAAGTGATATTCTTGGATTGTTGATCTATTTCAATGCATTTTCAGGTACTTTGAGTCCAAAAGAGGTGGAAAGCCATCATAGCTTAAAACACGATGCTTCGATGCACATCGAAGTGAGTCATGATCGCGGAAGGAAAAAACGAAGAGAACCAAGGTTGTGCGCCGCGGCCTGGACCAGTTGAGCTGCGGCCTCCAAAACCATGACAATTTGAGAAAAAAAACCCGAGCCACGGCATGGACTAGTGTGCGCCGCGGCCTGCTAGTGTGCACCGTGGCCTAGACAGTCCAAGCCGCGGCCTACAGAACCTCCACAAAGCCAGTATCATGGTTGAGCTGCGGCTTGGATTAGTGTGCGTCGCGACGTAAGCACGATGCCCTGTTTCTTATTTAGGGTTTTAATGATAGTTTAGACCCGAAAATACCCTTGAACTTTTGTATTATAAATAGATCACTTAGGGTTTGATAAAAGGGAGGTTTTGGAGGCCGAAAAACTCAAGAAAGCTATCATATTCTCCTCCATTACCGTGTTCAAGCATGAGCCCCATGGCCAACTAATCTCCAAGCAAGGCAAAGGGATGAATCCCTAGGTGTAGTTGTTCTTATTTCCATTCTTGGTTCAGTTGTAAGGATTTATTGTTACACATTGTTATGATTTACTCTTTGATTAAACAAGAAGAATTTAGGTTCATGTAACAGCTACAATTTATGTTATTCTTCTATTGGAATTTCTCTTAATCCGGTGATTGCATGCTTTTCCTCCATATAAGTCTAGTCAAGCTCTTCTTATGTCAAGTTATTTGGATGTGATTGATTCCGGTAGATTTATCTTTTAGGTTTGTCTATTACTGCGATATTGTTATTGAATTATATTGTCGTTTCTTGATAAATCTATAGGATAGATCATGTGTGCTTGAATCGAAATCAATGAGTGATTTGTAGCAATTACATTAGAGTATTAATGTGCTGTGATTGAATATTTACCGATTGCTTGTTTGGGATGTGAAACTAGCAATCGAGATAAAAATAATTGAATCAAGATTGGAATAAGGCAACAAACCTAGAGAAGATTCCCGGAACCTTGTTATCTCTCCATCATATTCTTCATTATATTTACACAATTTTCTCATATTACTTTACTATCAAAATTCATATTCTCTCACTTGATCTTTATCGTTCGTGTTAAGGTTTACACTTTTCCTTTGCAGTTCGCTTTTCCTCGTGGGATCGACACCTCAACTATACACAATAACCGCGTATTAGTTTGAGCATAATCAAATTTTGGCGTCGTTGCCGGGGAGACGCTCTTAAGTACAAGGAAGATTGTCAACTTTGAGACAAGACTGTAATATCGTTCTTTGCTCTTTGTTTTGATTTTCTAATTTTTATTTTTCTGTTTTATTTGTTTCCCTCTAATTCCTTTGGTGTATGCTTAGACTGAGAGATTCACGAGGTAGATTCATTAAAAAACCTAAAATAGAGTTATTCTCTCCTTCCACGTCCGTTAGTGAAACCTCACCTAGATCAAACCATAGTGCACACCCAAGTGAAAAATTAGAGGATTTTGTTAACATGGCCAAAAATCACAATGAAAATGTTGCTAGGACACTTAAAAACTACTTGCACCCTAGCTGAACGGCCACACTATCTTGTATCATGTTCCCCCCTAATGTTCAACAACCTGAGTTTAAGCCGGGCATGATCCAATTGCTACCAAATGGGTTTGAGAATGAAAATCCCTATATCCATATTAGGGAATTTGATGAAGTAGTAGCTACCTTTCAAGGTAGGGCTGATATGGTAGACACTGTCAAACTTAGGTTTTTCCCCTTTTCACTTAAGAAAAAAGCCAAGGTTTGGATGTACTCGTTAAGGCCTAGGTCTATAGGTAGTTGGGATGAGATGACCCGAGTTTTCTTCTAAAAGCACTTCCCAACTCATAAGACCAACAATCTCAAGAGACAAATCTCAAACTTTGCACAAAAAGAGAGTGAAACCTTATATAAAGTTTGGGAACGTTTCAAGGACCTTTTGAATTCTTGTCCACACCATGGGTATGAGATTTGGCGGGTAGTTAGCTATTTCTATAATGGACTCCTAAGTAGGGAAAGGCAGTTCATAGAAATGATGTGCAATGGGGATTTTCTTCAAAAAGATCCCGACCAAGCCATAGATTTCCTAGATAACCTATCGGAAAAATCCCACACTTGAACAGGATTGAATGCCATGGAAAGTACTAGGAGAAATCAACCTGCTGGAATTTATCAACTTAAGGAAGAGGATAGCCTTAAAGTCCATTTAGAGGCCCTAACTAAGGAAATTAAAGCCTTAAAAACCAAGGATGCTAGAGCCCCCAAATCGGTTGCTAGGGTAGAGTCCCATGAACCTTGCTTTATGTGTAATAGGGTAGATCATGTACCTAAGGATTGTCCAGCTTATTTTGAGATTAAAGGAGAGTGTAATGCTATAGGTATACCCTTTAGGAAACCAGACTCACCCTACTCTAACAACTACAATCCCGGTTGGAAGAATCACCCTAATTTTAATTGGAGATCCGATATGCAACCTCTTGCCTAATCTAGCACCCATTAGAGATCCGATATACAACTTCATCCGCACTCTAGTACCCAAAGGCAACCGGAAGCAACCTCATTTAATGCACCTCAACAATCTTTACCTTTGGAAGATATGTTTAAGTCATTTATGCAGGTACATGCCAAGAGTGTGGAAGAGCAAGGCAAGATAAATCAATGGTTGCTTGAGGAGCAACAAGCGATCAAAGAGGAACAAAAGGTGATAAAGAGTCAACTCACCAAGTTGAGTAGTTTCTTGACTATTCAAGAGCAAGGTCGTTTTCCTTCACAGCCACAACCTAATCCAAGGGGACAACATATGGCAAAAACCTCCAATCCTGATAATCAAAATGTTAAAGACTTTAATGCCATAATCACTCACAGCGGTAAGAAAATTGATGGGCCCACTCTACCATCAAACTTGATTCCTAACACCGTGAGCAACAACGATGAAGCTCTTAAGGAACAAGATACCCATAATAATTCTTTACCGGTTCCCAACTATGCTAAAGTCATCAAGGATCTATGCACACTCAAGATGAGGCACAATGTGAAGAAGACGAAATTCTTAATAGAGCAAGTAAGTGCAGTAATTGACAACAAGACACAGCCCAAACATAAAGATCCGGGCTGCCCAAACATAATTTATATTATCCTGTTGACTTTTTGGTTTTAGATACCGTTTCCATTGTGAATACGGAGTCAAAAATTTCGTTGATACTTGGAAGACTATTCCTTGCCACCGTCAATGCCGCTAATATTGTTGATGTTTTTGATAAGTCACAAGGATTTATTAAGAAATCATGGCAACCATGCTTTGAGGAATTGCTTGAGAGAAGTCACATGGGTGCAGGAATCACATACCTTATTGCTGATAGTAAATGGGCAACACTAAGAACACTTGAGCCATATATGGTGGACTTTAAGTATTCCTTGCCAAAAGACTAGTACTAAGGCCACTAAGTATGGAGCCTCATCTTCAGCACCACAATGAGGCCAGCAGTGAGAGTGGTGCAGCGTCTGGCTGAAGACGTAAAACTTAACGCTCATGGAAGGTACCCCACAGCATATCCTTTTATTTTTCTATATTTGTTTTTCTTGCTTATTATTAGTATTTTGTTGTTTTCCAGTATTACCTTCATATTTATTTTTCAGGGACAAATATGCGCATCAGTTCAAATGGTCATGCAAAATCTTCGACTCCTTGCACCTTTGGTTAAAAAGGGAGTTTCTTTAACTTTTGCTTTCACATTGAGGACAATGGTTATCTTAAGTTGGGGGTGGAGAAAATACATTTCTTATTGCATACATTGAATTGTTGGGTGTCACCTTCCTTTTCTTTTTCGTTTTAATTCGTTTTTTTTTATTTGTTTGTTCTTAGCATGCTTTGTGTTAGCCTTGGAGTTAATTCACATGTCAATGATATGAGCCTAATTGAGATAGCATATATCGTTTAGAATAAAATAAATCTTGCTTCGGTTTGAGAATAATTTAAGTGTCAATCTTTATTTGGTTTAAGACTTTGGTTTGTAGTAAGATTGCATGATTAGTTTAAAACATTTAGAGAAGTTTTATGTGTGATTGTTTTGTGAATACTTTTGCAGCCTCGACAAGCTCTAGAACTTATTTGATAATCACTTAAGGCGAATTCCTATAATACACATTACTTAGGATATGATATATGCCATTTTTGGACCGTTTGAGCCTTTCAAACTTACCCTTGCTATATTTATTGCTAGTAACCTGTTTGAGCCTTTTCTCGAAAAAGAATTTGAGCCTTGTTTCTTTCGATAACCCATTTACTTACTTGATGAGCCTAAAAATATTTTATCCTTGCCTTTCTTTTAAAAGAACTTAGTTATACACATTTGTTGAGAAGTACTTAAGAGGAGTAAGGATGAAAATATGAAGAAAAAAAAATATTACTACCATAACCCAAGTATATTAAAGGAGATAAGTTGGGGGTTGTGGAAAAGAAAAAAAAAAGAGAATAAAATGAAAAAGGAGGTGAATGGTCTTATGCCAAAATAAAAAAGAAGTGAATAATGGCAAAGAAAGAAAAAAAGAAAAAAATTGGTGATTTATTCAGAGAAATGCTCGAAAAATGCTTGAAAGAGTTGGGTATTGAAGTAAGGTTATCAAGTGCTTAAAGTGGTTGTGTTTAAAACTAAGAGATTGAGTTCTTTTACTTGTTAAATACTTCCCATTCTTTCTTAATCTTTACCTTAGCCTAACATTACAAGCTTATTAAAGACTTATTGATCCAAGGTGATGTGATTTTTCTACAATAGTGGAGAGTGATTTGAAAAGTGAGCCTATGGAGCTTGTTTTTGTGATTGATGTCACGCAAATTAATATATTTTTAGAGGCCAAGATTTGTATTCATGAATGTTATGCATAAAATCATCCGGGTGTTCGGATTAATGGATTGTGGTAAGATGGATGTTAAGAGTTGATAACAATTTTAAGATTGATGTTTGGATTACTTTTGGACTTGGGTGATATTTAATGATTCTATGTGTTGTGTGTTATGTGCGATTTTTGAGACAAAAAGTGAATTACTCTTGGTTTAACGCTAACATTGCTCTACTTTGTTTTGATTCCTACCATAAAATTCATTTCATATTGTCTTATTTTCGCTTGAATTGCTAGGGACTAGCAATAAACTAGTTGGGGTTATGATGAGAGTCATAAAATGCATCTTAACAGTACTTATTTGTTAGCATTTTTAGGGTTGATCTAGGTTTGAATTGCACTTTTATACCTTAACAACTCTAAATTGATATTCTTGATCTATTTTGATGCATTTTCAGGTACTTTGAGTCCAAAATAGGTGGAAAGTCATCATATCTTAAAGCACGATGCTTCAATTCACATGAGAGTGAAGGCATGATCGTGGAAGGAAAAAACGAAGAGAACCAAGGCTGTGTGCCGCAGCCTCCAGAACCATGATAATTTGAGAAAGAAGCCTGAGTCGCGGCCTGCTAGTGTGCACCACGGCCTGGACAGTCCAAGCCACGGCCTACAGAACCTCCGCAAAGCCAGAATCATGGTTGAGCCGCAGCTTGGATTAGTGTGCACCGCGACGCAAACGTGATGCCCTGTTTCCTAATTAGGGTTTTAATGATAGTTTAGACCCGAAAATACCCTTGAACTTTTGTATTATAAATAGATCATTAGGGTTTGATAAAAGGGAGGTTTTGGAGGGTTGAAAACTTAAGAAAGCTGCCACATTCTTCTCCATTACGGTGTTCAAGCATGAGCCCCATGGCCAATTAATCTCCAAGCAAGGCAAAGGTATGAATCTCTAGGTGTAGTTGTTCTTATTTCCAATCTTTGTTCAGTTGTAAGGATTTATTGTTAAACATTGTTATGATTTAATTTTTGATTAATGTAACGACCCATCCCGGGTTAGCCACCCCGAAACAGTGTCATCACATTTTGAGAATCCCAGCACGACACATATATGCAACAATAAAAATAAATATCACCAAAAGAACTTTATATCAATCCGATCTTTAAGCATTCTATACAACGTAAAATGCATGAAGATTTACGAATAAATTTTTCATTTTATTTTCTCATTAGTCTAAGGATGATGACACGTACGCGGCTTACAGAAAATGATTTCTTCTGAACCTCAACTCACACAACTATTTGCCAAGCCTGCTACCTGAAAATCATTGTACAATGAGGGGTGAGCTTCACAAGCTCAGTGAATTTAATTTACTAAAAGTATTCCAAAATTTCATAAATAGTCATTTAATATTTAATATTTTATTTTTTCCACATAACTTGATGACAACTTTCTACTATCATTACATATGTCATACGATTCATTCTCTATCAATATCTTTTTCTCAATCATTGGTCCACCTTAAGACCATCAATTATCTCATAATTACCTCGTAAAGAGATTCTCATCACAAAGTCCATCATTTAGATGGTTCTTACCATTCTCTACTTCTTGCTTACCATAATTGTCTCTCTCTGTGAGACCAAATCATCTATAAACAATTTCAAAATAACATACCACACATCAGCACTATCATCATAACTGTCTCTTTCTGTGAGATTCAATCATCTATAATTATATTCACGATAATACATCACACCTCAGCATTTCAATAATATTTTCATCATAACTGTCTCTTTCTGTGATACTCAATCATTTATAATTATATTCACGATGATACATCACACCTCAGCATTTCAATAATATTTTCCTCATAACTATCTCTTTCTATAAGACTCAATCATCTATAATTATATTCACGATGATACATCACACCTCATCATTTCAATAATGCAGCAATAATTAAAACAGATGCAAATGCATCAATGATTATGATGGGAACGTCTTCTCACCTGTCGACGGGTTGTTATTATCTTAGACCGGCTGCCCTCCTGGTTCTTTCATCCTCATTTAGACCGGATGCCTTCCCGATTCTTTCATTCACATAAGACCGGCTGTCTTCTCGATTCTTTCATTTTCATTAGACCGGCTGCCTTCCCGGTTCTTTTCTTTTTCATTTAATACATATACATATGATCAATGATATCAAATGAACATATGAACAGTAACATAAAAACAACATAATTTTAAAACAATTAAATTGGCATTCCTAATCATTCTCAAATTTATATAAAAATTTTCACTAAGACTCTCTCATTCCAAATCACATCAAATCATCCATTAAAACTTTGTCAAAATTCACTAAATTTCATCCTAAATCTCATCAAATCATCCATCAAAGTTTGTTAAGATCAACTAAAATTTATCTCCTCAAAATTCATATCAAAATCTCAACCATAGCTCATCAATAATTTCACTTTTCACTTTTATTATTAAATCAACTCATTTTTCTAGTAATGTTTCTTCTCACATAATAATTTTCTACGATTCCAACATTTATACCATATCTATCCACCCAAAGATTTATCTACCACTCAATCATACTTTAAAAATTAAATTTAATATTATCACCAAATAATTGATTTTTATTTAGACTACTTAAAGTAAATCCAACTCACTAAGTAGCTCTTAAAGCTACCCGTGGATCACCTCCTTACCTTTCCCGTTTCTCTAAAAAATTTCCCTGGTTGTAGCTCGTCAACACCTAACATCATATTTATATAAATTTTCCAATTTATTCTTCAATTCAATATAAACCACACACTTTGAAAGTTCCCACTTTGAATCTTGAGAAATTTTATAAATGTCAGAAACTCAAAAATAAACACTATGATATTACCTTATGCTTTTTTGATAGCTATTCTTAATTCTCTATGAAATTCTACAGAAAATCCCTTCAGAATTTTGCTCTTTCAACATTTCTTTGAGCTCTCAATTGTTTTGAGAAGACAAACGAAAAGTTGAAAGAAACTGAACGAAATCATTCAGTCTTGAATGCGTTTGCATATATATAAATTTTCTTTGCTTTGGCAGCCTCCCTCTTACATTTCTCGAGCTCTCAAATTTGCTCCACATTTTGGAGACGCAGAAGATATGCAGAGTTTCATTTGAAACTCTGCTTCCCTTGGCAACATGTGGCTGCCTTTAATTTTTTTCTTCAACTGCTCCCTCCCATTCTTATTCTTAACTGCCACGAATTGGCAAATGTGGGAGACATTCAGCCTCCCACAATTTACTTGGCAGCAGGTGATGCCGCCTGCTGCACACTAATTTTGACTTCTTTTTTTTTTTTTACAAAAAATCTTTTTTTTTAACTTTTTTTTTCTTCTGGACGTTTAGATTTTTTTCTTTTCTTTTAATAACGTCCACGTCTCAATTTTTTTTGTAAAAGAATTATTTTATTCAATACTAATCCTTCGCGTAAATATATATTATTTAAATTTCATGATATATTTATTAAATTACTTCTTTACCCTTTCTTCATGAATACGGGTATTACAATTCTGCCAACCTTACAAAAATTTCGTCCTCGAAATTTCTTTACCTTACTCCAGAAACAAATATAAATAATACTTCTTCATATTTGTCTTATGCTTTCACGAAATCTCTTCAACATCCTTATTCCGCCACCGAACTTTAAACTAGCGAAATTATTCTATTACACAGGACTTGCTCTTTTTGTCTAAAATTTTCACTGGTAGTATGTAAGCCCAATCTTTCTGAATTTCTATAGCTTAGCTCGAAATATCATGTAAACACTTTCTTAAAAGTGAAACATGAAATACATTATATAGATGTTTTAATTCTGAAGGAAAATCCAGATTACACATAACTAATCCAATTTTCTCAACAACCTCATATAGTCTCACATACCTCGGATTCAACTTTCCTTTTTTTGTTTAAATCTCAATACACATTTTCATTGATATATTTTCAATACACTCAATCACCTATTTGAGACTCAAGAAGTCTACTTTAGGCTCTCTTTTTTAACAAATTTGATCCTTTCAATTGTTAGCTTAATAATTGATAGATCAGATATATTTTTCTCTTCTATTTCTTCTCAACATAAAGGAATTCTACACCTTCGACCATACAATGCCTTAATTGGTGTCATCCCAATATTAGTTTATTACTGATTATTATCAGCAATTTCAATTGATGGCATGTAAGCATCCTACCTTACTGAGAAATTCATCACCTTTGCCCTTAATATATCTTTTAGTACTCTAATAATTCTTTCTATCAGCTACATCCCTTTTCAATCCTGACCATCAGAAAAATTCTATTCAAATTCTGTATATGCCGTATTGTTACTTAATTGCATCAAATCTACTCATTATGTGCCTCCCTCCTTATCTCTTTTCACAACTCTGCGTTATTGGAAACACTATTTCTATCCAGGATACCATCACTTCTAATTTGAACTTATTTTACTTTCTAGTAAGCACTCAATACTTAATCTTTTCTATTTCTTCATCTATACCTTGTATCTCTAAAGCATTTTACTATGGATGACTGTACAACTATATTCTTTATCCATGATCCTTTACCACTGATATTCAACTTTATTCTCATTTCTCTAAATCCATCATCAATTTCACATTAGGCTCCCACGAGCAGTTAGCTTTCTTGTAGACTTTCTACTCAATGTATCAATTATCACCTTCACATTTTCTAAATGATAGTGAATTGTACAATAATTGTTACTAATCAACTTCATCTACCATCTCTGCCTCCAATTCAACTCCCTCTAGGTAGGTAAGTATGTCAAACTCTTATAATCCATGAATATCTTACAAGTAGCTCTATACTGATGATGTCTTCAATTTTTAAAGTAAACACTATAAAAGTCAACTCTAAGTCATGAGTGTGGAAACTGCTATTATAAATCCTCAATTTCTTAGAAGTATGGGCCACAGCTTTCTTTTGCTACACATATCCCAATCATTGATGTGACGTATCACTATACACCACAAATCCTTCATCACCAGAAGGAAAACACCAATACTGGAGCTGTAGTCAATGTCTTTTTTTTAGTAATTGTAAATTTTTCTTATACTTCTTTCACTATACAAATCTCACTTTTTCCCTGGTCACATTCAACCGTATTTCAATAATAAAAATTTCTGAGAGGATCTTCTATAATAGCCCGCTAATCCCAAGAAGATTTTAATCTCAATCACATTAGTTGGTCTTTCCCAACTTAACATTGTCTCTAACTTTTGTAAATTAACTGCTATCCATTTCCCGATATTACATTTCCAAGAAAGTTATTTCATTCAATCAACACCCACAATTAGAGAACTTTGTATATAATTTTTCTTTCCTCAACATCTCCAACACACTGTCTAATTGTTTCACATGTTGTTTTTTTTCTTTCTTAGAATATATCAGAATATCATTACTGAACATAACCACAAGATTATCGAGAATTTGTTCATATATTTTATTCATTAAGTCAATGAATGTTTCTAGAACATTATTCAGTCCACATGACATCACAAGAAACTTATAACCATGATGTGCTCTAAAAGCAATTTTAGGCACGTCTTCTTCCTTTATCCTCAATTGGTGATAACTTAATCTCAGGTTTATCTTAGAAAACACTCTCACTGCTTGCACTGCTCAAAAATTTATTTATCCTGGGAAAAAGGTATTTGTTTTTATTCAACTTTCCGTAGTCTATACACACTCTTGTCATTCCATCTTCCTTTTTCACAAACAACACATGGGGCTCCCCAAATGCATTAGGTCCGATAAATGGTTTATCCAAAAATTCTTAAAATTGTACGTGCAACTCTCTCAATTCAACTGATGTCATTCTATAGGGTGCTATAGATATGTATGTTGAACTCAAAATCACATCTATATGAAACTAAATCTCCTTACTATGAGACAATCTGGACAACTCTTCATGAAACACATCATGAAAATCTTTCACTACCAAGATTTCTTCTAACTTCCTAATTTCCTTTTTAGAATCCATTTTGTATACCAAATACTCCTCACATCATTTCTTCAACCATCTATTAGTAGTTAGAGTATTTTATGTTCTCTTTGAAATTAAACTCTTTATGTCCATATCTTGAACACTTTATTCTTTATGGAACAATTAACCCAAGCGTAATACGTCGATAACCAATTCATTCTCAAAATTATATTATATTCAAAGATAATAAATCAGCTTCAGATTTTCTATAATTGATACAAATCACACAACCCTTGTAAACCTTTATGATTATCCCTCTATCTCTAGTGAGAACTTCAACAAAAATATTTTGCATCCAAGGACTAATACATACTTCCATAGACTTCATATGAATACTTGATGCAAAAGAATGGGTTGCATCAAGATCAACCAACATTAACAAGTCCACTTTCTCCACACATAAAGCATTTTAAATTTTGACAATTCTGGGATAAATATCTTATCTGAATATATTTATAGCAAACTTCTGTCTCCCAATCATGCATCAGATTTCCATTTCTCCTTGGTGGCATACTTATTTCCTTTGCCATAACTTTCAGTTCCCATAACATGTCTTCCAAATCTAAGGGTCCCACCAATAGTATTTTAAGATACATTAGCATCAGATTCTATTTGCCTCTGACTCTGTACTTCAGTTTCCTGTAACAAGGAATGCCTCATTTGAGGTGGTCTCTCACCTTGTACAATCATCTTACTACTACCTCTATAACCTTTATGTCTAAGCCTCTTTAACCACTTTTTCTCTTTTCCTTAAACTCCATCACATTTCTTTTAATCTGAAATGATATATCCACAAATCTGACATAATTCATATGCCTCAAATAAATAAAACATCTATCTTGTTGGGCTCTAAAGATCTAAGAAAAGTATTTATCAAAGAAAACCTCCGTAAACCTATTCCAGGTTAAGAGTCTAACAACATCTGCCCTGAGAAGAATATCCTCCCACCATTCCAAAACTTCTCATTCTAACTCAAACGAAGCAAAGGCAACCATCTGCCTGTCAGTTACTAGTAAAATACCAACTAATCTCTCAACATATTTCTCCCGAAACTCAGGCGTAAAAGGATTCCTAGATCTTTTAAACAACAAGGCATTCAACTTAATATATCTAACAAAATAATCTTTCTGCATCTCATGCGTAAACTCACTTTTCCCCTTTGAACATTTACCATTACTGGATTAACAACCTCAGGCACTGCTCTAACATGTTCATCAAGTCAATGCTATAAGTTATCAACTCTATCATCTATTACCTTCACTTTTCAAGAACAGGTGCAAGAGTTTATCTTAGCTCATTTCTTTCAACTTTATATTCTCTCATACCTTTACTAATATCATTTATTTTACTAATATCAATCATACTATCAACACGTTCCCTTCTAGGAACTATAGATTCAGATTCAACCTCAACTTGTCAAAAATATTATGGGCCTACCTCACCCTTTTCAATTCAACAACTCTAACTCTAGATCTAGCGCGTCCACGTGACATCCTCAAACAGTTCATTAAAATATCATTTATTTTAATCTTTCGCTTTCTTACTTTTTATGCAGTCTACAGAAACATAAAACCTAATGCTCTGATACTAAAATTGTAACAACCTATCCCGGGTTGTCCACCCCGAAACAGTGTCATCATATTTTGAGAATCCCAGCACGACACATATATGCAACAATAAAAATAAATATCACCAAAAGAACTTTACATCAATCCGATCTTTAAGCATTCTATACAACGTAAAATGCATGAAGATTTACAAATAAAATTTTCATTTTATTTTCTCATTAGTCTGAGAATGATGACACGTACGCGGCTTACAAAAAACGATTTTTTCTGAACCTCAACTCACACAACTATTTGCCAAGCCTGCTACCTAAAAATCATTGTACAATGAGGGGTGAGCTTCACAAGCTCAGTGAATTTAATTTACTAAAAGTATTCCAAAATTTCATAAATAGTCCTTTAATATTTAATCTTTTATTTTTTTCACATAACCTGATGACAACTTTCTACTATCATTACACATGTCATACGATTCATTCTCTATCAATACTTTTTTCTCAATCATTGGTCCACTTTAAGACCATTAATTATCTCATAATTACCTCGTAATGAGGTTCTCATCATAAAGTCCATCATTTAGATGGTTCTTATCATTCTCTGCTTCTTACTTACCATAATTGTCTCTCTCAATGAGACCAAATCATCTATAAACAATTTCAAAATAACATACCACACATTAACACTATCATCATAATTGTCTCTTTCTGTGAGATTCAATCATCTATAATTATATTCACGATAATACATCACACCTCAGCATTTCAATAATATTTTCATCATAACTGTCTCTTTCTGTGAGATTCAATCATCTATAATTATATTCACGATGATACATCACACCTCAGCATTTCAATAATATTTTCATCATAACTGTCTCTTTCTGTGAGACTCAATCATCTATAATTATATTCACGATGATACATCACACCTCATCATTTCAATAATGCAGCAATAATTAAAACAAATGCATGAATGATTATAATGGGAACATCTTCCCACCTGTCGATAGGTTGTTATTATCTTAGACCGGCTGCCCTCCCGGTTCTTTCATTCTCATTTAGATCGGTTGCCTTCCCGGTTCTTTCATTCATATAGGTCCGACTGCCTTCCTGGTTCTTTCATTTTCATTAGACCGGTTGCCTTCCCGGTTCTTTCATTTTCATTATACCGACTACCTTCCCGGTTCTTTTCTTTTTAATTTAATGCATATGCATATGAACAATGATATCAAATGAACATATGAACAGTAAAATAAAAACAACATAATTTTAAAACAATTAAATTAGCATTCCTCATCATTCTCAAATTTATATAAAATTTTTCACTAAGACTCTCTCATCCCAAATCACATCAAATCATCCATTAAAATTTTGTCAAAATTCACTAAATTTCATCCTAAATCTCATCAAATCATCCATCAAAGTTTGTTAAGATCTATTAAAATTTATTTCCTCAAAATTCATATTAAAATCTCAACCATAACTCATCAAGAATTTCACTTTTCACTTTTCACTTTTATTATTAAATCAACTCATTTTTCTAGTAATATTTCTTCTCACATAATAATTTTCTATGATTCCAATATTTATACCATATCTATCCACCCAAAGATTTATCTACCACCTAATCATACTTTAAAAATTAAATTTAATATTATCACCAAATATTTGATTTTTATTTAGACTACTTAAAGTAAATCCAACTCACCACGTAGCTCTTAAAGCTACCCGTGGATCACCTCCTTGTCTTTCCTGTTTCTCTAAAAAATTTCCCCGATTATAGCTCTTCAATACCTGACATCATATTTATATAAATTTTTCAATTTATTCTTCAATTCGATATAAACCACACACTTTGAAAGTTCGCACTTTGAATCTTGAGAAATTTCATAATTATCATAAACTCAAAAATAAACACTATAATATTACCTTCTGTTTTTCTGATAGCTATTCTTAATTTTTTATGAAATTCTGCAGAAAACTCCTTCAGAATTTTGCTCTTTCAGCATTTCTTTGAGCTCCCAATTGTTTTGAGAAGACAAACGAAAAGTTGAAAGAAACTGAACGAAATCGTTCAGTCTTGAATGTGTTTGCATATATATAAATTTTCTTTGCTTTGGCAGCCTTCCTCTTACATTTCTCGAGCTCTCAAATTTGCTCCACATTTTGGAGACGTGGAAGACATGCGGAGTTTCATTTGAAACTTTGCTTCCCTTGGCAGCAGGTAGCCATTGCCTTTAATTTTTTTCTTCAGCTGCCCCCTCCCCCTCTTATTCTTAATTGCCACGAATTGGCAAATGTGGGAGACATTCAACCTCCCACAATTTACTTGGCAGCAGGTGCTGCCACCTGCTGCTCACTAATTTTGACTTTTTCTTTTTTTTTACAAAAAATCTTTTTTTTAACTTTTTTTTATTCCTTTTTTTTCTTTTGGATGTTCTGGACGTCCAAATTTTTTTTAATTAATTTTTTTTCTTTTAATGACGTCCACATCCCAAAAAAAAAATTCAAAAGAATTATTTTATTCAATACTAATCCTTCGCGTAAATATATATTATTTAAATTTCATGATATATTTATTAAATTACTTCTTTACCCTTTCTTCACGAATACGGGTATTACAATTAAACAAGAAGAATTTAAGTTCATATGACAGTTGCAATTTATGTTCTTCTTCTCTTAGAATTTCTCTTAATCCGGTGATTGCATGCTTCTCCTCCATATAAGTCTAGTCAAGCTCTTCTTATGTCAACTTGTTTGGATGTGATTGATTCCGGTAGATTTATCTTTTAGGTTTGTCCATTACTGTGATATTGTTATTGAAATATATTGTCGTTTCTTGATAAATCTATAGGATAGATCATGTGTGCTTGAATCAAAATCAATGAGTGATTTGTAGCAATTACATTAGAGTATTAATGTGATGTGATTGAATATTTACCGATTGCTTGTTTGGGATGTGAAACTAGCAATCGAGATAAAAACAATTAAATCAAGATTGGAATAAGGCAACGAACCTATGGAGGATTCCCGGAACCTTGTTATCTCTCCATCATATTCTTCATTATATTTACACAATTTTCTCATATTACTTTACTATCAAAATTCAGATTCTCTCACTTGATCTTTATAGTTCGTGTTAAGGTTTACACTTTTCCTTTGTAGTTCGCTTTTCCTCGTGGGATCGACACCTCAACTATACACAATAACCGCGTATTAGTTTGAGTGTAATCATTTATCATGATTACTTAAAGTAAATCTAACTCACCACGTAACACTTAGAGCTACCCGTGGATCACCTCCTTGCCTTTCCTGCTCCTCTCAGCAATTTCTCCTGGTTGATGATCGTCAACACCTGACATAATATTTATATTAAATTCTAATTTATTCTTCAATTCTTTCATAATTCACACAATTTGAAAATGCCCACATTAAATTCCTGGAAGTTTTTGTATGCTAAATTTAAAAAATAAACTTCACGTTATTACCTTTTATTTTTCTTAGAGCTTTCCGTGACTCTCTATAAAATTCTCTCGTAAACCCCTTCAAAATTTTACTCTTTCAATCTTTCTTTCGATCCCCAAGTGTTTAGAGAAATAGAGTAGTTTCAATTGTAGAAGGAAAAAAACCAATCAGGATTTGATAAAACTAATAAAAAAAATCCATAAAATATTTATATAAACACTTTAACCGCATCACCATTTATAAAAACGGTGCTCAGAGTCCCAAAATCTCTAAATTGACAATTAGTGTCCATTTGCATGTTTTCATGCAACACCTGGACTTCTAGGTGTTGCATCCTCTTTTTTTTTCAAAAGAATTGTTTTATAAAAACATTAGTTCTTTCACACACACATACACACACACATATTTAAAAAATTTTAACTTCATGTCATATTTACTAAATTACTTCTTTACCATTTCTTTACGAATACGGGTATTATAATTCTACCAACCTTACAAAAATTTTGTCCCCGAAATTTCCTTACCTAATTCATGAAAGAGTTGGGGGTATTCTTTCCTCATTCTTGTTTCATGCTCCCAAGTGACTTCCTCGACATCTTTGTTCCGCCATAATATTTGAATCAAAAAATGACTTTATTGCGCAAGACTTGTTCCTTTCTGTCTAGAATTCTGACCGGTACTTGTATAAAAGTCAAATCTTGTTGAAGTTCTATTGCCTGATTCAAGATACTATGGGATTTATCGTGTAAGTATTTTCTCAAAAGTGACACATGAAACACATTATGTAATTGCTTTAACTCTGGGGGCAAATCCAATCGATATACTACTGGTCTAACTCTCTCAATCACCTTATATGGCCCCACAAATATCAGGCATAACTTTCCTTTCTTTTTAAACCTCAATACACCTTTCCATGGAGATATCTTCAAAAATACCCAATCACCAACTTGAAATTTGAGAGGTCGTCTTCTGTTATCAACATACCCATTTTGTCTATTCTGTACTGCTCTAAGATTTTCTCTAACCAGTTTGATCCTCTCAGTAGTCAAATCTATCATTTCTGGACCAAATATCTTTCTTTCTCCAACTTTTTCCTAGCATACTGGAGTTCTACACCTCCTACCATATAAAGCGTTAAATGGTGTCATCCCAATACTAGTTTGATACTGATTATTGTATTCAAATTCGATCAGAGACAAATAACAATCCCAGCTTACTGAGAAAGTCAATACACTTGCCCTTAGCATATCTTCTAGTATTATGATGATTTTCTCTGTCTGCCCATCAGTTTGTGGATGAAAAGTTGTACTAAACTGTAATTGCGTTCCCATGGCTTCTTGAAAACCTCTCCAAAATATAGAGGTAAATCTAGAATCTCTATCTGATACAATGCTCAATGGTACTCCATGTAATCTTACAATCTCCGCTACATACAATTCAACCAACTTTTCAGGACTTCAGGTAGTTTTAATAGGAAGGAAATGTGAAGACTTACAAAATCTATCCACCATAACCCATACAGCGTGATGTCCTCTCTGGGTACGGGAAAAACCAGAGCCAAAATCCATACTCATATTTTCCCATGGCCACTCAGGTACTGGAAGAGGTT
Source organism: Bretschneidera sinensis (assembly GCA_023935145.1). Taxonomy (NCBI): domain Eukaryota; kingdom Viridiplantae; phylum Streptophyta; class Magnoliopsida; order Brassicales; family Akaniaceae; genus Bretschneidera; species Bretschneidera sinensis. The sequence goes on from CM043697.1 coordinate 142,588,146, forward strand.
GTAATAAACCTACTGGATGTCTATTATCAGACTTCATATGTTGACAAGTCAAACATCTAGAAATATGTACCGCTACATCCTTCTTCATCCCTGACCACCAATAATTCTTTCTCAATCCCCTGTACATCTTATTACCTGGGTGCATGGAATATACAGAATCATGAGCCTCCCTTAGTATTTCCTTTCTCATCTCCACTTCATTGAGAAATCAAATTCTATGCCCCAGTACCACTATACCATATTCCTTAATTCTAAACTCAGTCAGCTCCCCACTCAACACTTCCTGTCTGATCTTCTCTATCCCTTCATCTCTACCCTGCATCTGTAATAAATGATAAATAATAAAATATTGTACCACCATATTTGCCATCAATAGTCCTCTATCATGGACACTCAACTATATCATTATTCTTTTTAATTCTATCATCAAGCTAGTATTATAACTCTCAGTAGCAGCTAATCTCCCTGTAGCCTTTCTACTCAATACATCAGCTACTACATTAGTCTTTCCTGGATGATAATGAATTGTACAATCATAATCATTAATCAATTCCATCCACCTCCTCTACCTCAAATTCAATTCCTTCTAGGTAGATAAATACGTCAAACTTTCATGATCAATAAAAATTTCATAATTGGATCCATAGAGATGATATCTCCAAATCATCAAAGCAAAAACTATGGCAGCCAATTCTAAATCATGGGTCAGGTAATTCCCCTAATGGTTCTTCAATTGCCTAGATGCATAAGCTATAGCTTTTTCATGTTGCATCAACACACATCCCAACCCCTGATATGACACATCTCAACCACTGATGTGGCTCATCCCAACCCCTGATGTGATGCATCACTATATACCACAAATCCTTCATCACCATAAAGAAGCACTAATACCGGGGCAGTAGTCAATTCTTTCAACATCTGGAAACTTCTCTCACATTCCTCTGACCACCTAAACTTTATGTCATTCTTAGTCAATTTAGTCAATGGTCCAACAATCATAGAAAATTTTGGATGAATCTCCTACAATAACCAACCAACTCCAAAAAGCATCTAACTTCAGTTACACTGGTGGGTTTTTCCCAATTCAACACTGCTTCTACTTTCTGTGGGTCAACTACTATTCCTTCTCCCGACACAACATACCCCAAGAAAGATATTTCATTCAACCAAAACTCACACTTAGAGAACTTTGCATATAATTTCTCTCTCTTCAGAATTTCCAGCACTATCTTTAAATGTTGCATATGCTCCTCTTCAATATTGGAATATACTAGAATATCATCAATAAACACAATCACAAATTTATCCAAGAATGGTTTAAACACCCGATTCATTAGATCCATAAATGCTGCAGGAGCATTAGTCAACCTAAATGGCATGACCAAGAACTCATGATCGCCATAACGTGTCCTAAAAGCAGTCTTTGGCACGTCCTCATCCTTTATCCTTAATTGATGATAACCTGATCTCAGGTCTATCTTAGAAAACACCCTAGCTCTTTGTAACTGCTCGAATAAATCATCTATCCTGGGCAAAGGATATCTATTCTTGATGGTGATCTTATTTAACTATCTATAATCAATATATAATCTCATTGTCCCATCCTTCTTCTTAACAAACAACACAGGAGCTCCCCAAGCTGACATACTAGGCCGAATCAACTGTTTATTTAGTAACTTATGAAGCTTAACTTTCAACTTTCTCAATTCAGCTAGTGTCATTCTATAAGGTGCTATAGATATGGGTGTTGATCGTGGAATCACCTCAATAGAAAACTTAATCTCCCTATTAGGAGGCAAACCAGACAACTCTTCAGGGAATACATCAAAAAAAATCTTTTACTACCAAGATTTCTTCTAAACTGCCTACTCTCCTTGCTAGAATCCACCACATCTCCCAAATACCCCTCACAACCCTTCTTCAACCATTTACTAGCCGTTAAGGCAGAAAAAAGATAGTTAGCAAGTATCTTACGTTCTCCATGAAAATTAAACTCCTCTTATCCGGGTATTTTGAACACTACATTCTTCTTAAAACAATCTACCCCAGCATGATATGCAGATAACCAATTCATCCCCAAAATTAAATCAAAATCTGTCATATCTTAAGGCAATAAATCAATTTCAAATTCTTTATCAGTCATATTAATCACACAACCTCGTTAAATTGTCATGATAATAACCTTATCCTCAGTAGGAACCTCAACAACAATAGTATGCATCAAAGGACAAGCACTAGCATCAATCAATTTCATATAAACCCTGGATGTAAAAGAATGGGTTGCACCAAGATCAATCAATAATCTAATGGGTTTACTAAGGATAGATATCATACCCATAACAACATCAGGAGTAGCTTATGCATCCTGTTGGGTCAATGCATAGACTTTGATGTCTCTGGACTGTAATTGGCTATCAAGTCATCTCTCAACTACTGATCCTTGACCTTTATCCTGCACACTCCCTGATTCACCACCTCTCTCCACTGGTCTTCTCCTAACGTTTTCAATGCCTACGTCAGCAGATTTCCCCACTGGACAATCTACAGCAACATGTCCTCTCTCACCACATACAAAGCATATCTGTGTAGGGAAATTTCGAGACAGATGCCCCATCTGATTACATCTAAAGCAAAACCTTAGCATTCGATCATACATCAGATTATCACCTCCCTTAGGTGGTATATTTACTCATCTACTATAATTACCGCTTCCCATAGCCTGTTTCTCGAATCTAGGGGTCCCACCGATATTATTATGAGCGACAGAAACAACAGATCCTGCTTGTCTCTGACTCTATATTACAATTCCTTATGATAAGGAACGCCTCATCTGGGGTAGTCTCCCACCCTGCACAATCGTACTTCCACCACCTGTAGGTCCCTCAAATCTAGACCTCTCTAGCCACTCCCTCCTACCTCTAAACTTCATCAAATTCTTCTCAATTTGTAATGCTTTATCCACCAGTATAGCATAATTTCCAAAGTTCATATAAGAGAGTTTAGTCCGAATGTCATTGTGTAATCCATCTAAAAAAATCTTACACTTTCTCTCTCCGTATTCACTAATTCAGGTAGAAACCTTGACAGGGTTATGAATCTACTATCGTATTCAGCCACCGATAAATTACCCTGCTGAGATGACTAAAATCTCTCTCTTGTTGTGCCCAAAACGTATCTAGAAAATACTTTGTAAAGAATTCATCCTTAAAGTTACTCTAAGTTAAAGATTGTTCTACCTGTGTACTCACCCTAGGCATAATATCCTCTCACCATTGTGAAGCCTCATCTTCTAGCATAAATGAAGCAAAAACAACCTCTGTCTATCTGTCACTAGTAAGACTTTAAAGTATTTCTCAACATGTCTAATCCATTGCTCAGCTTCCACATGATTTACAGATCATCTAAAAATCTGAGCTTTAAACTTAAGAAATCTCACAATACAGTCCCCCTGCATTTCATGTGCAAACACACCTTCTCCCTCATGAACCTCTTGCATCACCACATCAGATTCTTTTGTACCTCTCTCCTCTAATCTTTTATGCAAATTATCAGCCTTTTCTTCAACTGCATTCATTCTCTCTAGGGCACGCTCAAGAGCTTTTATCAATTCATCCCTGAAGTTCATTCTCTCCCAGCTCTACTAGTACCTACTGCACTATCAATCTGTTCCCTTACAGTTACCACATACTCAACTTCCTCATCTGCTTCAGTTCTTCTAAATATTGAGGGTCTACCACGTCCCCACTGATTTAGAATTCTACTTTTAACTCTAGCACATAAAATTCTCTATAAAATTCTTAGAGCTTCCTCATCTGCTTCAGTTTTTCTTAGAGCTTCCCATGACTCTCTATAAAATTCTCTTGTAAACCTCTTCAAAATTTTACTCTTTCAGTCCCCAAGTATTTAGAGAAATAGAGTAGTTTGAATTGTAGAAGGAAGAAAACCAATCAGGATTTGATAAAACTAATAAAACAAATCCATAAAATATTTATATAAACATTTTAACCACCGCACCATTTATAAAAACGATGCTTAGTGTCCCAAAATATCTAAATGGACAATTAGTGTCCATTTGCATGTTTTCATGCAACACCTAGACTTCCAGGTGTTACATCCTCCTTTTTTTTTCAAATGAATTGTTTTATAAAAATATTAGTTCTTTCACACATATATATATATATATATATATATATATTAGTTTAACTTCATGTCATTTTTATTAAATTATTTATTTATCATTTCTTTAGGAATACGGGTATTACAGGTTTAAACTTAAGAAATCTCACAAAACAATCCTCTTGCATCTCATGTGTAAACACACCCTCTCCCCCATGAGCCTCTTGTCTCACCACAACGGGTTCTATTCTACTCATTTCCTCTAATCTCCTCTACAAATTATCAGTCCTTTTTTTTTTGCTGCATTCATTCTCTCTATAGCACGATCAAAAACTTCTCTCAACTCATCCCTCCTAATCTCAGATTCTCTCTCAGCTATACTAGTACCAACTGCACTAGCAACCTGTACCCTTGCATGAACCACAAACTCAACCTCCCCCTTCTGCTTTAGCTCTTCTAAATATTAGGGGTTTACCATATCCCATCTGATTCAGAACTTAACCTCTAGCTCTAGCACGTCCACGTGTCATCCTCTGACTCTGCATTAAAATATAATTTATTTAAATCTTCCATTTCTTTAAATTTTTATGCAGTCTACAAAATCATAAAACCTGGCTCTGATATCAAAATTATAACAACCCATCCAAGGTTAGCCACCCTCGAGACGGTGTCGTCAGTTTTTGAAATACCAGCATGACACATATATGCAACAATATAAAAATACCAACTAAAATTATCTACATACATATATTCTCAACACTCAATAGGGGAGTTACATTATTAAGATCCTAACTGAAACATTATATACAATATATTATGCATGAACATTTACAAATATTTTTTTTCTATTAGTCTGAGGATGTGGACCACGTGGCTTACATATAATGACTTAGTCTGAATATCAGCTCACCAATCTATCTATCATGCTTGCTACCACGTAGCACTTAGAACTACCTGTGGATCACCTCTTTACATTTTTTGCTCTTTTTGACAATTTCTCCCGATTGCTGATCGTCAACACCTTTTGTTTTTCTTAGAACTTTTTTTGACTCTCTTTAAAATTCTCCTGTAAACCTATTCAAAATTTTACTATTTCAACATTTCTTTCAGTCACAAAATGTTTAAAGAAATTGAGTAATTTGAATTGAAGAAAGAAGAAAATCAAATAAAATTTTGTAAGAAAAATCAAAGTAAAATAAAAAGTATATATATATATATATACATATATATATATACACATATATTAACCACCCATTCTTTGCCACCGTTTTGTACAATTGCAATTGTGGTGCTTAGTGTCCCAAGCACTTTGGGCGACAACACTTGGACTCTTGGTATTGTCCACAATTTTTTTTAACCTTACCTTGTCCACCCATGCATCTAGGTGTGTTCATTTTTTTTTCAAAAAAATTTTTTTATTCAATAATAAATTTTTCTTATATATTATTTTAATTTCATATCGTATCTATCAAATTATTTCTTTACCCTTATTTTAAAAATACGAGTATTATAGAAGCCATTAATTTCATCCATAAATTTTATTTATCTCCGAACTCACTCAATAAAAATAAATTGCATCGTACAAAATTTTTAAAATTTTGTTTTTGCTTTGCTCGAATGTATTCATTGTCACTCGAATTTATCATAATTATTACTTAAGCATTCATGACCGTTCGGACAATAAAATGAATAAATTAAGTAATTATGTATCACCACTTTTTTTGTCTTGGATATGTTCAAATTATTTACTGCTAGAGAAAAAAATAACTTTTCTTTTAAGTAAAATATTTCTAATTTCCAATAATTTTACTAAGCCAAATTGGCAATAACAGTTTTCAAGTAATAATGAGTTTCTTTTTCTCTTTATATCTTCTTTTCCTTTTTTTTAAACAATTATTAATGCAGCATTTATGCCACCATACTGGTATTTGGTGATTGCCATTAGATGATCAGGTGTTGTGGTGATCTCAGATCTGCATGATGTTTTCTTGTAGTGAGGGGATTCGTTGCATGGGAATGGGAGCGAGGGTTTAATGATTACCTTCTGTTTCCGTGTAATGCCTTATGCGTACTGTGTAGGCAGTGACATAGCTTGCTATTTTTACTTTTCTTCTCTTTAAAAGCTTTGTTGTTATTCAATAAATAAAACTAAAAAAAGCTTTCTTGTTAAACGGAGAAGTAAATCTAATATTTCCATGATAAATGCAAAAACTTTAAATATACTGTATATATAGTAAGTAGTCATCAAAGAAATTTATGATTATTTTTTTTTTGTAAATTTGTTTTAATAAAAATATAATATCACAATTTTATTTTATAACCTACTATTATATTGAATTATTTATCAAAATTTAGAAAAATAACAAATATTATATAAATAAACAAATAATATATTCATCGAACTTGAATTTTGAATATTTTAGTTTATGTTTATCTACCCTCTGTTCTTATTGAATAAAAGATTTTTGTTGCACTTTAAGTATAAAAAGTATTTCTCATAAAAATTAATAAATTAAAGTGATGGGCAAACACATGTTAGTTGAATTTTAGATTTAAGTGTGAACTAAATTTAAAGCTTTATTTGATTAATATTTTCGACACCTTTCTCCTTAACAGTACTAAAATTTGATGTTTTATGTTACGAATTCACATGAGAGTATAGATGTTGCATGTTTGAAAAGCATCAACGTTTCAATTTCTAGGCAAAAATGGGCAAATCTTGTTCGTGATTTTGGCATTGTAGTGGGACAGGTAATAATGGTAACAGAAAGGTAATCCAAAAAACAAAAACAAAAAAGAAAAAGAATTACTCTTAGCATATACAGTGCGCAGCAGTAGTAACCGTGTCAGATAATGAGATTAATAGACGAGGGACATCCCTCTATTTAACTGTGCAATGCAGATGCAATTATTAGAAAAAGAATTAAAGATTAAAGGTAAGTTTGGTGGTCGAGTGCACGCAAGTTGACGTGAACATGTCTTATCGAACATGATGCCTTTAATCTCACTCAAAGTTTCTGTACCCATAATGTTTTTTAAAAGGCTTTTTGTACACATAAATAAATAATTATATTTACAATAAAATTGTGTGCTGCTTTTTCTATGATTTTACTTACCAAGCCTTAGCAGGAGTTTGTGCTTAATCTATGTTCTTTAGTTGGAGATCTATGTTTTAAGAGGTTTACATAAAAAAAAAACAAAAAAAAATGAATTAAAAGTTATTTAAAAAAAAAGGAGTGATATTTTTTTAGGATATTTAGATGTTTTTGTTAGTGTAAGATTTTGAAGAAATTAAGAGAATTACGATATTAATATTTTTAATAATGAGCTTTGAAATGAAAATAGTTTAGATTTGTTTACTTTTGGTTTTTTATAGTGATTCAAAATACGAGATTGTCCACATGTCAGGGATGGGGCGATTTCGAAGATCTCGTTCCTCTGATGGTGAATCTAATTGTGTGTCCAATAATAACTCAATCTCTGTGATTATGTTTATACGCCTGTGCGGAATATGATTACATTTACATGTCTGTACAGAAAAGTTTAAGAGTGGTGATAAATCATTAACTATTTATCCATGTATCATTGTACTATCAGACGAAAACAATTCACGTGTTATCATTCTAATAAATAGATGGTGTCCAAATATCACTGTACTATTAGGCAGTTGATGTATAGATATCAATATACTGTTTAGTGTCGAGTTTATTGGCTGCATCACCATGCAAGATTGCAAGTGGAGCCACCGTTTAAGAGTTTTGGTTAATTCAATAAAAAGTATACTCCAATTTAGGATTTTCATTTCCGAAGGGGGCAGTAAGTATATTTGTGTGATGTTGATAGTGAGCAAGCATTCTTATTTATTAGTACTGTCAATTTCAACAGTTTCGTTGCTTAAGTGATAATTTTAAAAAGCTCAATTAAAGACGACAAGGATAAAAATGAAAATTTTGAAAAGTCAGCCCAACATGACGCGCCTTGATTCGTTGAGTTCATGTATAAACACTTTTTGTAGGCACATTTGCGAGTTCCTTGTCTTTACTCATTTCTTAACTATTGTTGTCGTGTTAATTATGATTATAAACCGCATGTATTATTTAGTTTAACAATAGTTTTAATTTATGATTTGTAAAAAAGTTTTTGAAATATTTATTTAATAAAGTTATTTAATATTTAATAAAATAATAATTAAAACAGTTTTTTTATCATAAATAATTTTTTAAAAATTACTTTTCAGTTTTTAATTCTTTTCTTAAACTAAATTTTTATTCATAATAAATTTCATAAACTCAACCGTAATCACGCATAGAGATTCCTCCAACGTCAAGCTTACGTAGGAATTCCAGTAATGGAAAGCGTGAAAAGGATGCCCCTAACACACGTGATTGTTTTGCAGTTTCTATGGCCATCTCCATCATATCTCTCACGAGCTCAGCTGCAGCGAACACAAAGTCAAAAATAATTGCCTCTTTCTCTCTCTCATGTGCTCGATAATTGGTACACCCTGAACCCATTTAAGGTTTCTTTGGCATTTGCTGCGATTTTCTACGACTGACGACGATATTGGAGTCCTTAAATGTGGCATTATGTCTTTCTATTATGGACCTCCTAAAAATTTGACGTATCAAATGAGCAGGGGATTGCTCTTAGCCAATCACGAGTTGCCATTGAAGATGCAGAGATGGGACACGATGGCCTATGTACGGAGTATTATTTTTTGTTTAACTACATTTAGAGTTTATTCTAAACTGCGTATTATTAAAACTTGGTGTTTCAAAACATACAAATATTTTTTTTAATTATAAATTTTTTAATGTAAAAATATAAATACATATATACTTTTTTGAAATATATATTTTTTGATATAAGAATATAAATTTTTTTCTTAAAATATGTTTATTCAAAAAATATTTATATATTTTAAAATTATGTATCCTTATATGTAAGTTAAATCAACCTACATAAAACTATATGTAATATATTTGTTTTTATTAATTTTGATTTTGGAGAATTTTTTAATAAACTTTTGAATATAAAAAATACATATTTAATCTTTGAATGACATTATATATATATATATATATATATATATATATATATATATCTTGTTTTAATCTTAAGATTGAAAATGACTTGTGCCTTATCTCACCTTTTTCAGTTTTTCTCTCTTGACTTGGTTTTTTGTCTTCAGTAGACATCAGCACCGGCGACGAAGGCGATTTTGATGATGAACCAAGAACATGTTAAGAATCGAAGACTAAGACAAGTAAAAACTCAACAGATTGTGGGAATGATTCGTAAATCTTATTGAACAAACTTAGGCTCTATATACAGCCTTTACAACTTAACAGGAATGAGAAATACTAGCTCACGTTTACCACAACAGCAACGTGTTAACACTGACTAACAGATTGAAAGCACTAACAAGCATATCCTAAAGACTAGGACTTATTTTAACAAATAGCTAAACTTCAGGAAATATCCCAACAGAAACATTAACTTCTTCTCTTCATTCCCTCCCTTAAACTAGTTCCCAACTAGTTTAACTTGGAACCTGACAAACTCCGAGCTGAGTTCTGAACTTCTGGAAAGCATCCAAGGTAAGAGGCTTTGTCATCACATTGCCAACTGATCTTTAGTCCCACAATATACCAACTCAACAACTCCTTCTCGAGTTAAATCACGAAGGAAGTGGAAGCGCACATCAATGTGCTTGCTTCGACCATGAAGTACTGGATTTTTAGACAACTTAATAGTGGAACTGTTATCACAAAATATCGTAGTACACTTACTCTTCTTCAAACTCAGCTTCTCAAATATCCTCCTCATCTATATGGCTTGGCTCGCACATGCAGCTCCAGCTACGAACTCTGCCTCCTGTGGTGGATAAAGTGACAATTAGTTGTTTCTTTGAGGACCATGCCACAGCTCCTGAACCTAGCATAAATACATAAGCTAATGTGCTCTTGCGATCATCCAAATCCCCTGCATAATTACTGTCTGCATACCCAACCAGGCCCTCATCACCTCCTTTTTTGTAAAAGACTCCGAGCTCTGTTGTTCCTTTCAAGTACCTCATGATACTCTTGACTGCCAAAATATGTAATTCAGTTGGTTTTGACATGTACCTGTTCACCAAGCTCACAGCATGCAATAAATCTGGCCTTGTAGCCGTGAGATACATAAGACATCCCACCATCTGCATGTACAAAGTCTCATCAACTCGAACTCCATTTTCATCTTTAAACAGCTTGCTACCTGGAACGATAGGATTGTGAACCAAGTTACAGTTCTCCATTCTAAACTTCTTCAATACCTCCAGTGCATACTTCCTTTGGCACATGTAAATTCCATCTGATCTTTGCAGCACTTCAATGCCAAGAAAGAATCTCATTCTTCCCAAATCAGTCATATCAAATTCTTTTAACATAGAACTCTTAAACTCAGCAAACATCAATTCATCATTGCTAGTAAATATTAAATCATCTACATATAAACTGACAATGAGAATTTTACCTCCTTCTTTCGTCTTGATGAATAAAGTCTACTCGTTGTGGCACTTTTCAAACCCTTGACTCACAAAGTGTGCTTCAATACAACTGAACCAAGCTTGTGGAGCTTGTTTCAGTCCATATAATGCCTTTTTTAACTTATACACCTTCTGAGGACATCTTTCCAACTCATAACCTCTTGGCTGCTCTACGTACACCTCTTCCTCAAGTTCTCCATGCAGGAATGCCGACTTAACATCAAGTTGATAGATACTCAATCCTTTCTGAGCTGCTCGGGCCACAATCATCCTTATGGTGTCCATCCTTGCAACTGGTGCAAAGACTTCTGTGTAGTCAATCCCTTGTTGCTGCACGTACCCTTTAGCCACCAACCTTGCTTTGAATTTGTCCAACTCTCCATTCTCCTTGAGCTTAGTCTTGTATAGCCATTTCAAACCTACCTTCTTTGCACCAGTAGGCAAATCAGTGAGCTCCCAAGTACTATTTTTCTCTGTTGCCTTGATCTCCATATCCATAGCCATCCTCCAATTTTCATGCTTCACTGCCTCCTCAAAATGAATCAGATCAACAGAAGCAAACAACACTAAGTTTACAGTCTCATCTTCTTCTGAAAGTCCTTCTCCAGTTTCATACTCTGCCATCCACCCAGGGACTCTTCTAACTCTCCCGGCTTCTTAAGAATCAGATAACACTCCTCCATCATCAACAGTGGGAGAACTATTTTCCACTATTTCAGCAACATCTTCAACTCCTCCATCATGAGCATCATCATCCTTATTATCTCCCCACTCCAAGTCAGCCACCACTTGGTCTTCGTAGCTTCTATCCCAATCCCAAGACCTGCTTTCTTCAAAGACCACATCCCTGCTAGTTACAATCTTCTTGGCAATAGGATCATAGAGTCTATATGCTTTAGACTCTTCACTCACTCCCAAAAGTACACAAGTGATACTCCTAGCATCCAACTTCTTTCTCTTCGCTTCAAGGACATGCACATGAGCCACACATCCGAAAACCCTAAAGTGCTCTATTAAGGGTTTTCTTCCGCTCCAAGCTTCTTCTGGAGTTTGATTCATCACAGCTAATGTTGGGCATCGATTTAGAACATAGAACGCCCAATTCACTCCCTCTGGCCAAAATGTCTTGGGAAGCTCATTTTCAGATAACATACATCGAACCATGTTCATCACTGTTCGATTCTTCCGCTCAGCTACTCCGTTTTTTTAAGGAGTATAGGCCGTGGTCAATTGCCTTTTAATACCATGCTGGGTGCAGAACTCATTGTATTCAGAAGATGTGAACTCTCCTCTTTGATCTGTTCTCAAACATTTAATACATCCTCCTACTTCTTTCTCAACATAATTCTTAAATCGTTTGAACATACTCAATGCTTCTGACTTTTCTACTAAAAAATAAGTCCATTTTTTTCTAGTAAAATCATCAATAAAACATACGAGATACCTCTTCTTGCTACTGAAGGCAGGAGAGATTGGACCGCAGAGATCGGCATAAATAAGTTGAACCTTTTCTATAGCCCTCCAATTGCTTTTCCTTGGAATTGGATCCCTGTGCTGCTTCCCAGTCAGACAACCTTGACACACCCTTGATGGAGCCTCGAAATGAGGCATGCCTTCTACCATCCTTTTGTACTACAATGTCCTTAGCCCTTTGTAACTTAAGTGTCCGTAACGACGATGCCACGGGTCTGCCACATCATGTGTAGAAGTATAGAGACAGGATGGCAGAGAGTTTGCAATCAACACAAACATCCGATTTTTTGTCATATCGGTTGTTACAATCAGCCCTCTCTCTGGATGATACATCTTGAGTTGTCCACGTTGAATGACAATTGCTAGCCCCCTTTCTTGTAGTTGTCCAATGCTCAGCAGATTATTTTTTAATTCAGGTACATAGTAAACTTCATTAACAACATAAGTAATACCTCTTACTTTCAGTCTCACATTGCCTCTGCCTGCCACCTTCATTCTTGTATTATTCCCCAACTTCACTCTATGCTTGAAGCTCTCATCGAGATCATAGAACAAGCTCTTGTCACCACTCATGTGATTGCTGCACCCCGAGTCTAAAAACCAAACATCTTCTCTTCGAGCTCCACTCTCTTCTACATAAGCCATGAGTAGCATCTCTTCCTCCTCATCTATTTCAGCATAATTTGCTTCCTTATCCCAGCTTGGACACTCAAATCCACAGTAGCCTTGTTGTATGTCTGCCTACCTCTTCCTCTTCCTCTTCCTCTATACGCACCACGACCTCGTCCTCTTTCACCTCTGCCACTTCCTTCTTCAACTTCAACCTTCAAGACCTGTTCTTCATCACCAGTTCTTCGAAACTTCTACTCATGTACAATCAAAGAGCTTTGAAGTTCATCCACAGAGAGACTATCAATGTCCTTTGACTCCTCTATGGAGCAGACAATGTAGTTGAATTTCTCTGTGAGAGTACACAAGATTTTTTCCACGATCTTCACATCCTACATATCTTCTCCATACACTCGCATCTTGTTTGCCACATTCATGACTCTAGAGAAGTACTTTGTCACTCCTTCTCCGGACTTCATCTCCAGAGTTTCAAACTCTCATCGGAGAGCTTGAAGATGAGACTTCTTGACCCTCGCATTCCTTTCGAACTTTTTCTTCATGGCATCCCAAATATCTTTGGCAATATCCTTCTTGAGAATGGTGTCGAGGACTGTGCGGTCAATGGCCTGGAAGAGGTAGTTCTTCACTTTCAGGTCCTTCAGCTTCAACTCATCAATCTTCTTTCGCTGTGCATCCGTCAACATCGATCCACTTGCTAGCTCAACATAGCTAGTCTCCACCAGCCCCCAAAATTCCTTCGAGCGCAGGAAATTCTCCATCAGCATGCTCCAATGGTTATAGTGACCATCAAAACGAGGGATGGCTGCCTGCACGAAATTCCCTTCGCTGGACATCTCTCTTTCTCACTGTGTTTGGAATCACCCAAAGCTGTTGCTTTTTTTTCTTTTCTCTCAGGCCCAGTGGAGGCTCCGATACCACAATGTTAAGAATCGAAGACTAAGACAAGTAAAAACTCAACAGATTGTGGGAATGATTCGTAAATCTTATTGAACAAACTTAGGCTCTATATACAGCCTTTACAACTTAACAGGAATGAGAAATACTAGCTCACGTTTACCACAACAGCAACGTGTTAACACTGACTAACAGATTGAAAACACTAACAAGCATATCCTAAAGACTAGGACTTATTTTAACAAATAGCTAAACTTCAGGAAATGTCCCAACAGAAACATTGACTTCTTCTCTTCAGAACATAACCACCGGATACAGTGATGATTTGCCTAAAATGATCATTCTCTCTTTGATGAATTTCGATTTTTGAATATTATTTATACTTTTGAATTTTTTGAGTTTTAATTCTCATTAATCTGTTAGGAAAAGTAGGATCGATAAATATCTTTTAAACTCCTAGCCTTCTTTACAACTAACCGATTGCTTTTTTTTTTTTTGGATAACGGACCATTACGACCGCCCCCACAATCCTTGCCCTAGGACCCTGTGGAGGATATAAATCGCAGGATGTGCAACGCAGTGGTAGGACTCAAACTCAAGATCTCACGGAGATACCGCCATCTCAAAGATTGAACTTACCACTGCGCCATATGCCCTGGAGACTAACCGATTGCTTTCTTAAGCTACCACATGGTTGACTGACCTGATTGATAAATACTAGTAAAATATTAATTGATCATTTCTGACCAAGAGTTTTTTCTGGAGAATTCTCTCTAGCCGATTCTAGGTTGATCCTAATCTTGCCGCCTTTAAGGGTGGCCGTTGGCTATCCATGACTGTTCCGGGTGGACACCAGCGTAAAAGAGGTCGCACTCTTCCACCTGATACTCCTTTACTGGCGTCACTTCTTGCCTCTACCTCCTTTTTTCCTCCTGACCGTAAACCACCACAAGTTCACAACACTTCCCAAATCACAGCGCCGCACACCTCCTCCCCTAGCCTTTAATTAACCGCAACCTCCGTCCTTGCTACCACACATTCTGTCCTTCCATCAGCTCCTAATCTGATCTCTAAATCCTTTGCAAACATTGTAATCAGGTTATCTTCTTCTCCTGGTAGTCAACTTATTCAACAAATTGCTACCTCTCCCCGAACTATGCTTATCTTTCCAACCTTACAAGATCAATGGGAACCTGTGTTTACCCTTTCTCCTTTGGAGTATACTAAGGCAGCAGCACCTTTTGCAAATTTTACTCAGGCATTCCGACCATGAACCCTATCCACAACCATATCCTTTCTTGGAACCTCATTCACACCCCAATTGTGGGAATCCTTGATCCTTATCACGTTTTGGTCAAATTAGAAACGCAAGAGGATCTAATTGCAACTTGGTCTCATGGAAAATACTCTCTATCGTCTTTCAAGTCACGCCTAAATTCAATAGGAAAATGAAAATTAAAACAGCTGCTGTATGGGTTCGTCTCTCTGTGTTCCCCCTCCGTTTTTCTATCAATCTGTTTTGCGTGGGATTGCAAGTTCCTTTGCTCGGTTCTTGAAGATTGATGAAAAAACAGCAACATTAGCACGTCCTTGCAATGCACGCATTTGTATTGAAGGGGATCTAACTCAACCTCGACCATCAAGAGTTTGGATTGGTACTTGCTGTGAAGAAGGTTTTTGGGAAAAATTAATTTTCGAATGCAATCTAATCATACTGTAAAACCTGTTCGCTACAAGGTCACAATGAACAAGACTGCCGAAAAATAATAGAAAAGGGTGTTGGTAATCAGGTGACTCATAGATCAGTTCAGGTGCCCGTTCTGCCTAATGAGAAAGGGCTGGATCAGTCTATAGTCCAGGCAAACATCAATGCTACAACCCATGATAGCAACAAGGATTCAGATGGGCAAGTTTCAAATCTTGTTTCTGAGCAAAACCTTTCTGGTCCTAATGCTATTATAGCTGGGTTTAAGATAAAAGGTAAGGAGAATCCGCCTGTTTTGGACTTGGGCAAGAAGTCGGATATAGCAAGTTCTTCGGGCACTCATGACAATATTAATGTTGAAGAGCTTTCTATCTCAGTTGGGCCAAGTCAAGGTAACAATATTTTGCGTAATGAGTATGAAGACCTGAATGTTCAAAGGCTTCACAATCAGGTTTTAAACTTGTATGGTCATTGATTCATTGGCCTTAAATCAGGTCCAATGGGTCTGTAGGTAGTGTGATAGTTTCAAGCTAAAGCACATTGCTCCTTATTCGGTTTCAGCTAATATTGGTGCCCAGTTTAATTCTTCACTTGCAGGTTGATACAGCCAAATAAAATCACCGTCCAATAGCATGACAACACATCGATAGTCCCTCTTCAAAAACATAGCGGCACGTGGACACCATCTATTCAATAGCATAGCGACACTTGGGCACCATCCATCTAGTAGCATGACGACATGTGGACAGTTCTCATCCAATGACATGATAACACGTGGACAGTTCCCATCCAATAACAGACGACACAGAGACCAGCAGTTGGTGACTCATCACAACTTCCAGACTCCCCTGTGCAGACGTGTAAATCTGATTACATGGATTATGTCATTCCCTGACACACGACTAGATCTTCCGCTGGAGGAACGGGATCACTCTATCCCTAACACGTGGGCGACCTCACCTCTGAATCTCTATAAAAGACTCAAGGTATGCAAATCTAAACCATCTTTAGTCTTCTTAAAAACTCGTTATTAAAACACTGATTATGATTCTCCCATTTCTTTTAGACTTAACACTAACAAAAACATAAGAGTATTTTCGAAAGTATAGCCTCTCTTTCCTTTCAACGACTCTCTAGTTGACCCCTCTCTTCTTGTGCATGCCATTGAAACTCCTCCAACTCATCAATTTAATTTAGGCATCAACACAGGTCAACATTTGTGTAAGAATATGACGTACACTAGTCTATTGGCTTGAGTTAAGGCTCAGTTTGGGTCTGTGCTTGCGGGGCAGAATATGTGACGTCAGCCTGAGACACACACTGGACCTTCTATGGCTACGGTTAGAGAAAATTCAGTTGTTTCATAAAAAACAAAAATCAAAGAGGGCTAAAAATAAAGCAAAGGAAGTTAAATCTTTTGTGAAGGATGAATTGCAGAGATGTCCTTATAAATCAAACATGATTTTTATGAAGAGTATGGATGATATCTATCATCCTCCTCGTCAATGTTCCGGCGTTTTATCGTTCTTCTTCAATTAACAAGTTGCTGGATGCTAATTTTCAAAAGAGATACAAAGGGAACAAATTCTTGGTCTTAGTGAATTCTTTGAAAAAATTAAAACCCAAGAAAAAAGGTATCGAAGTTAGGAAGAAAAGACGTTGATTTGCTGTTGTAATTCGAATTCTTACTTCATTTGGCTTCTTTTTGAAATTGTATTTCTTTCGTGGTTAGTGATTTTGTATTAGGGTGGGTCAGGCTTAGTTTTATCCCTTTTGTCCTTCCAATTGTTTAATTTTTATAAATGTATTTTTTTTTTTGGTTAAAAAAACACAAGTAAAGCCCAGGGTATATGACACAGTGATAAGTTCGGCCTTCAAGATTTCGGTGATCCCGTAAGGTCTCGGTTTCATGTCCTGTCACTGCGCTGCATATCCTGCGATTTACATTTTTCACAGGGTCTTATGGCAAAGATTGTGGGGGCGATCATAATGATCCGTTATCCAAAAAAAGAAATACAAGTAAAAGATTTATTATTGAAAGATATACACTTGAGAGTTTTAGATTTATGTTTAGGTTTAGACCATCAAAATTTTGATTTTATTCTGTAATTTGATGAATTTACAGCCAATAGTATAAAATTATACAATTTTTTTGGAGACGAAACTTTCTCCATTTGACATGTTAATTATCCCATTTTGTTCAAGAAGGGTTAGTTGTTTTCTCCATCTCTATGCTGCATAGAAAGCTCATGCAAGAACATATCTTTAGTAGTTGCCGTCCTTATGGGTTGATGATTATATGTTTTTAAGTAATTTTCTTTGGTTTTAAGGGAATTTTGTTGCTTAATTTATTAGAGGTGATTACTCCCTTGTTTTTTCCTTCATTAACCTACTTGTTCTTTTGAAGTATCCCTTTCATTAGGTTTAATATATTTGTTTTGTTTATCAATTAGTTCTTTTGTAGTTTAGTAAGAACCGTGCCATGGGCCCAAGAGGGTGTTGAAGATAGAAATGTGTTGACTTGAGATCGAGTACTGTGAAATGGTGTTGAAGGCAGAAACATGTGGAGGGTTCTTTTGGTGTACTTGTACGAGAATAACAAAAGGAAGTAGAGGTTTGCTAGAGAATAAGAACTGGGCATATCCATAAGGGTAAACAAGAGTTAAACAATGTTTAAGAGAACAAGGGCGACTTCAATAAATAATTCAATGATTTTGTTGATTTGATGATTCACCAACGAACAGAAAATTCCAATAATTGCTAATTTGCACCATGTTGGACTGAGTTTTTTTTTTTTTTTTTTGTGCTATTTTAAAACCAACCTTGTATGGTTGTTCATTCTTGTTTTATCATCTAGACCCATTCATAAGATGAAGGCTTGTTCTTTTTTGTTTTGTTATTTGAATCCTTTTTAATTTCATGGGTAATGAAAGCCGTCACCACGAGCGGGTACTGAGTCCTTAACCTTTGGCTAAACCCACCTCCCCTTTCACATAGTTTCCATTACCAGCCAATGATGTCATAAAGGGGTTATTGTTAGGCCTAGGTGAACTGATCACTGGTTCCATTGAACCAAAAGTTATGGTAGAAAACCATATTTGAAGACACACAGCACTTGCGCTTTTGCAGGATGTATATGGCGATGTTTGGGAAAATAAGTAAATTTAGGCAATTAAACTAATTTAAATTTATTGATTTAAGCATATTTTAATCAGTTCTCAAACATCGTCTATATGAATATTGACAGAGCGAATTATCACTGTTTTAATGGTTCAAAGCATATCAAAAATACAAATTTTAAGTTCGGGTATTTGAACTGATTTTTTTTTATAAATTATATTTTTTTCTAAAAGAACTAACACCTCAAAATAGATGCAACACACAAGGTCAAAGGCCTAACAAGGGAAATCAGCTAAACAGCAGGAACCTACTGTTACAATTTCTAGAGTAAAAATCAAAGACAGAAAACAAAAGAAGTTTAAGAAAAACGAATTGAAACTTTCGCATGTTAGGAATCGTTTTTTTTTAAATTTTATTTGTTCCCACTCCTATAGAGTTTGTTAATGTGTTACAGATAAATATTCTCCATGATACACAAAATCTCTTAGATTTACAGATAGCAAATCTGTCGAATCTCTTAAAAACTTTCTTTGAAAGAGTGATTAATCATGGCTATATATTTCTCAAAAGTAGAAGAAGAAATTCTGAAAATTAAAAGTAATTTATTTTGGAAGTTATTAAAAGTATTTATAGATTTCATTAGAACTTTCAACAATCAGAAATTGAAGAATAATAATTCAAAAACACAATTCTTGAAGAAAAGACATGATTTCACTGAAAAATTATAACTGTGAGAAATTTAAAATATTAAACCTTCAATTGATTGAATGTTTTATTTAATTAATTAAATCAACATTTCAAAAAGAAAAAATATCAGGTGTTGGATATTCAGTCGATTGAATCTTAATTCAGTTAACTTGAAAAACATATATAGACTTTCTATCATTCATTCAATCAACTGAATTAATCGTTCGGTTGATTGAATCTTGTTGTTCTAACAAAACTCCAACACCTACAACAAAAACCAAACCTGCAAACAAGCTGGAACAACAAAGTGCAACAGCAGCAAGGGCAAACAAATCTAGGACTTGAAGGTCCCAATTCCTCACACTTGCATGAGTAATTTGTGTGTAAAGGTACAAATTTCCATCTGCTAAAATGCAGGTATGAGTCCTAAATGTGAAGATCCGTATCCAGTCAAGCCTGTTAAATTGCGGATATGGTCAGCCAGTAGCTTAACTGTTATGATCATTCCTACAGTTACCTGACCAGAGATCAGTGCTTTTAAGATATCAGGTAAACTGATCTATTCTTTTTTTTATCTCCATTAATTTTCTTCGTGCTATTTCGATGAAAATCTATTTGAACTGCTTACTGGTATTTGCTGCATATCTTTATTTGCTATAGGGTTTTCATGATACCGCTTGGATTTGGAGATGACCATATGGTTATGAATTTAAAATCAAACAGAACCGATATCTTTGATTGCATGAGAGATTTTGACAGAAGTGGCTTCATATTTTGATTGCATGACTTTGTGCCGTTTGAATATGTTTGGGATTAGGACTATTCGGACTGGATTCAAGGCGTCTTGCCTTAAAAAAAATTATTTGCTAGTAATTTGGTCATATTTGATGGTAAAATTCTTAGATTAGGCCGTAAATTTACCATCAAATGTGATTATTTTACTAGGAAATATATCAATTTTTACAACGTTTTGAACCGATTTGATTATTAACTAATGTTATATCCATTTGAATTAAATGGAGATCAAGTTTATGATGAGATTGAATGTCATCATAACAAATTTGAATTTAAATATTCCTCACTTGATGATGTGATATTCAATCTCACCATAAACTTAACTAAATTTCAATTCTCAAAATTCACTTAAATGATGCAGTCTGCATCATTGAAGTGAATTAATAAATATTCAAATAAATAGCATTCTATATAATCTAGAATGGAGAATCTAGAGCGGGTAGCGGAAATCGAACCCGCCTCGTTAGCTTGGAAGGCTAGGGGTTATAGTCGACGTCGATTCATTATTTTTAACGTCTCTAATTCAAAACCGAACATGAAACTTTGGTTTCATTCGGCTCTTTTATAGAAGATAGATAAATTTCCAAATATAATAAGACGAGAACGAAATCCAAATTTGACCCATAACATCTATGTTAGCTTTTTTTATCAAAATGTATTTAGAACAATTTGCTTTTTAAGGGAGGATCATGGTCGTATGTTATTCTATTTATCCCATTTTAGATGTCTTTCTTGAAAAAATACAAAAATTAAAAAGGTGCATTGATTGCATGCAATCCGTTTGATATGAGTATTAAAATATAAATTTTCTCAAACAAAAAATGTATTAATTATATGCATTACTTGTAGTTTGAGTAATAAATGAAATGTACTATTGAAAGATTAATAATAAAAAAAATTTATTTTTGATGGGTGACAACAATTTTAGAATATCTCAAAATAAAAACGAAGTTATCTCCGAGAGGGATACAGTGATATTCTTGACTAGTCAATATGATGGTTTTGATAAATATGCATTTAAAACTCATTGGTTCAATTCGTTGCATCATTTGGGGTGTTACAGCATTTGGTGTACATTTGTTAAAGCACTTGGTGTGTAACAGACGTTGATATCCACAAGTGTGGAATAATTTTTCTGAATTAATTTTATAAAAAAGCACGTGGTTTATTTTGATTTTCATTTATATCTTGAGATTTTTTTGATAAATTAAATTTTATATTTTGCTTCATTTATACAGATAAAATTGTACATTTTTAAAAATTAACTTTTGTTACCCTTTTTGTTAACGGAAGAAAACATAAAGTTTATTTTGTCATGAAATAAATCACATGTAATACTTGTATTCGTAAAGTAAGTATAAACAAATAATTTAATAAATATAAAATATAATTAAAATAAAATAAAATATATGTAAAAAATTTATTATTATTTAAATAAAACAACTCTTAAAAAATAAACGTGTGGAGACATAACTACAAAAAAAAAAATTTAAAAAAATAATTAAAAAACGTGACAGCAATTGATAGCACATGCTGCCAAATGAAATGTGAAGGCTTACATGTTCTCCAACAAGGCAAAACGTGGAGGCCTCATGGAGTTAACTGTTTTTGCAAATTGACGGAGATGCGAAGATTTTTTGGAAGGGCAAAATTTTGAAGATGTTTATGGGAGAATTTTATAGAGAGTCACGAAAAGCTATCATAAAAACATAAGGTAATAATATAATATTTATTCTTGAATTTTTAGCATACATGAAATTTCTCGAAATTCAACGTAGGAATTTTCAAATGGTGTACTTTATAAAGAATTGAAGAATAAATTAAAATTTTAATATAAATATTATATAAAGTGTTGACGATCAACAACCGGGAAAAATTGTTGAGAAGAACGGGAAAGGTAAGGAGGTGATCCACAGGTAGCTTTAAGTGCTACGTGGTGAGTTAGATTTACTTTAAGTAATCTAAATAAAAATAAAATATCTAGTGATAATATTAAATAAATTATTAGCTTATGCTTTGGTGGTAGATAAAAATTTGATTGATAGGTATGATATGAATTTTGGACATGTAGAAAATTATTCGGTGAGAAATAATATTTTTGGCATAATAAATTGATTTAATAATAAAAGTGATAAGTGAAATTCTGGATGAGCTATGATTGATGTTTTGATACGAATTATGAGGAGATGAAATTTAGTGGATCTTGACAAGCTATGATAGATGATTTGATGTGATATATGAGGAGAAGAATTTAGTGGAATTTTCAAATAATAATTTGAGAATAATCAGGATGACTAGTTTAAATTTCTGAGTAAATACTTGTTTTTATTTTATTATTTATATGCGTATTCATATCAGTTTTTATATGCATCTGAATGAGAATAAAAGAACTGGGAAGGTAGCCGGTCTAAATAAAAATAAAAGAACCGGGAAGGCAGTCGGTCTAAATGAAAATGAAGGAACCGAGAAGGCAGTCGGTCTAATGAGAATAAAAGAAGCGGGAAAGCAACCAGTCTAAATGACAATGAAAGAACCGAAAGGGGGCCAGTCTAAGATAAAAACATGTCGACATGTGGAAAGACGTTCCCTAATAATAATAATTCATACATTGCATCTGTTTTACATGTTAATATTTTTACTGAAGTATTGTTGATATTATGCATTTATTTTATTTGTAGATAAATAAGTCTCACAGAGAGACAGTTACAGTGAGAAAAATACATAGAAGTATGATCTGATAGTAATTATTTAAATGTTAAACTACATGATATTATCCAACCATATGAGAAATAAACGATTAAATATTGAAAGATTATTTATACAGATTGAGTACTTCTAGTAAATTTAATTCAATGAGCTTGTGAAGTTTATCCTTCATTGCACAATGATTTCAGGTAGCAGACAGGACAAATAATCTGGTGGGTTGAGAGTTAGACAAAATCATTTCTGTAAGTCACGTACGTGTCAACATCCTCACACAAATGAGAAAAAGTAATAAAAAATTTATTTGTAAATATTCATGCATTTTACGTTGTATATTATGTTAAATTAATATCAGATTGACGCATCTCTCCTGTTGAGGGTTGAGGATTTCAGCAAAGATTTTTGTTAGTATTATTTTTTTTATTGTTGCATATATGTGACGTGCTGGGATTTTCAAAATATGATGACACTGTCTCGGGGGTGGCCAACCCGGGATGGGTTGTTACAATTTTGGTATCAAAGTATTAGGTTTTATGATTCTATAGACTGCATAAAATGTAAGAAAATGGAAGATTAAAATAAATTATATTTTAATAAACAGTCTAAGGATAACACATTGACGTACTAGAGCTAGAGTTAGAGTTGTTGATTTGAGAGGGCGTGGTAGGCCCCCAATATTTTGACAAGTTGAGGTTGAGTCTAAACCTGTTGTTCCTAGAAGGGAACATGTTGACAGTATAATTGATATTAGTAAAGGTGTGAGAGAATCTGAAGTTGAAAGAGATAAGCTAAAATAAGCCCTTACACATGCTCTCGAGAAAATGAATGTAATAGATGATAGAGTTGATAGCTTATAGCATAGACTTGATGAACAGGCTAGAGTAGTGCTTGAGGTTGTTAATCCAGTAATGGTGGATGTGTAAAAAGGGGGAAAAGTGAGTTTATGCAAGACGCAAAGAGATTGTTTTGTTAGATATATTAAGTTGAATGCCTTATTGTTTAAAGGATCTATGAATCCTTTTAAGCTTAAGTTTTGGGAGAAACATGTAAAGAGATTTTTTTTTATTTGGTATGTTACCAGTAACTGACAAGCAGATGGTTGACTTTGCTTCGTTTGAGTTAGAAAGAAAAGTGTTGGAATGGTGGGAGGATATCTCTTCCCATGATAATTATTTTCTCAATATATTTCAACAAAATATTTTCAGTAGTATATTTTGAGGGGGGGCTCTTCTTTGAAATCCACTCTTTTTTATGATGACAAAAAGGGTGAGAAAAATAAAAAAAAATTAGAGATCTTGTTAGACCTTATTCTTAACTAACATATCTTGAACTCATATGGAAAATGCATTGATATATATGTACATTTATTGAAGGAAGATTGAAATTGAGATAAATTGCTTTGGAAAGTATTTATGTTGTGGTTGATTTTCTGCAGGAGGTCTATAAACAGAAATACAAGGAGACTATATCAGATTTTTTTGCAAAATTCTAATCCCTTCATTTCTTTTCAATTTATCTTCTTTAATCTCTAATTAAGATTTATGTCACCATCAAAAAAGGGGAGATTGTTGATCAAGTGTCTATTGACTCTGAATGATTTTGATAGTTACAAAAATCTTAATTAAATACTAATGAATATTACTTAAGTGATACAGATTGTTAATAGTGCTTATACATCAAAGGAGATCAAGATTGTAGAAATTGGTGAATCAAAGTTGATGATCTCAAAAGTCAATAAGCTCTCCAAAAGATTAAATTCAAGAAGAATAATTTAAATGCAACTTCAAAGACAAGAAGGATAAATTATAGGTTTGAATTCTAAGATACACTTTGTAAGCATTTCAATTTTTAGGAGCTAATTAAATTTGCATTGCATTTTATTATATAGCCTTAATTAATTGAAGAAATAAAATATCCACATGATTTTATTAAATGCAAATAAATTCTTTGGGCTCAATATTTAACATGCTCTAATTGAACTTAAGAAGAATTTATGTTGACATAGTAAATTATTTGAGCATTTGTAACATATCTTTCTTCATATATCTTGTACACACATTAAGATTAAATCTGTAATATGTTTTGTCATCATCAAAATGCCTCGATCAAGAAATTGATTAAATTAATTTTGTTGATAACAAAACACTTTTGAAGTGTGTAACTCGTATGTTTAATGTGCAAGAAAGTTTGATTCAATTAAGAGATTTTTTAGAACTCAAAAATCCAAAAGGAATAAAGAAATATAAAGAAAATTGATGCTAAAAACACTGTAGCAGCGCACAAAAATTGACCTAGTCGACTGGGTGCTCGAAAAGTTAGTTTTCGTATCAGTTATAAAGGCCAATCGACTACCATAAATGGACAGTCGGCTGGGCGAGTTACAACAACTATATTTTTGAATTTAAAAGGCTATAAACTTGTCTTTAACGACTCTATTTTGTCTCCA
Organism: Bretschneidera sinensis; assembly: GCA_023935145.1. NCBI lineage: Eukaryota > Viridiplantae > Streptophyta > Magnoliopsida > Brassicales > Akaniaceae > Bretschneidera > Bretschneidera sinensis. The sequence continues at coordinate 142,613,247 of CM043697.1, forward strand.
ACGGCTAGGAGGCTTCAAAACACTATAAATAGAGCCTCAAAGGTCATTTGGAAGAGAAAAGAAACATTCTACAACAAAGGATTAAAGCAAAATCTTTATTCTCTTCTTCTTGAGCCAAAAACTCCATTATCAAGCTATAAGCTTTTGAGAGAGAAAATATTAAGTTGTAATCTTCATTGAGAAATCTCTTTCTTGTATGTTTGTTTCAAACTTTCTTTTCATTATCTTATTAAAAGAGTTGGTGTAACTCTTATGAGAGTTTTTAAGTGAGCTAGTGAGTGTCGGGCATATACACTTGGGTAGCAAACTTAGGATTCTTGTGAAAAAGGTTAAAGCAACACCCTTAAAGTTGCTTGTTTGTATTCGGTTTGAGTAACACACGTGAAGTTACTTGTTTGTATTCGGTTTGAGCAACACCCGTGAAGTTGCTTATTTTAGTGAAAGGCTTCAAGGAGGATCCTTGAAGAGAGTGGACATAAGGTCGGAAGGATTCTGATATTGCCGAACCACTATAAATCGAGTTTGCATCTCTCTAACTCTATCTCCTTAATTACTTTCATAATTACTTGCTTATAATTATTTATTATTCAAGTAAATGAGATTGCTTAATTATTTTATAATTCAATTATCATTTATATATTAAGCAATAAACTCTCTCATCTTTGTGCTAGTAATTTAGAAAGATTATTTTGATTTAATTCCGCATATATTTTGATATTTGGGATTGCAAAAAGTATTTAATTTTTTTTAATACCCAATTCACCCCCCTTGGGTATATTTTGGACCAATAATTTCTCTCTCCTCAGAATCTCCAACACTATCTCCAAATGTTGCATATGCTCCTCATCATTCTTGGAATATACCAAAATATCATCAATAAACACAATCATAAATCTATCCAAGAATGGTTTAAACACCCAATTCATAAGGTCCATATATGCTACAGGAGCATTAGTCAACCCAAATGGCATCACCAAGAACTCATGATGGCCATAACGTGTCCTAAAAGCAGTCTTGGGCACGTCCCCCTCCTTTATCCTCAATTGGTGATAACCTGATCTTAGGTCTATCTTAGAAAACACTCTAGCTCCCTGTAACTTGCTCGAATAAATCATCTATCCTGGGCAAAGGATATTTATTCTTAATGGTGATCTTATTCAACTGTCTATAATCAATACACAACCTCATTGTCCCATCATTCTTCTTGACAAATAACACAAGGGCTCTCCAGGGTGACATACTAGGTCGGATAAACTAATTGTTTAGCAACTCCTGAAGCTGAATTTTCAACTCTCTCAATTCAGCTGGTGCAATTCTATAGGGTGTTATGGATATGGGTGTTGATCCTGGAATTACCTCAATGGAAAACTCAATCTCCCTATTGGGAGGTAACCCAGTCAACTCTTCAGGGAAAACATCAAAAAAATCTCTTACTATCAAGATTTCTTCTAACTTCCTACTCTTTTTGCTAGAATCAATCACATATGCCAAATACCCCTCACAACCCTTCTTCAACCATTTACTAGTAGTTAAGGCAGAAATAAGACAATTAGTAAGTATCTTACTTTCTCCCTGAAAAATTAAACTCCTCATGTCTGGGTATCTTAAACACCACATTTTTCCTAAAACAATCTACCCAAGCATGATATGCAGATAACCAATTCATCCACAGAATTAAATCAAAATCTGTCATATCTAAAGGCAATAAATCAACTTCAAATTCTCTATCAGCAATATTAATCACACAACCTCGATAGATTGTCCTAATAATAACTCTATCTCTAGTAGGAACCTCAACAACAATAGCATGCATCAAAGGACTAGCACTAGCATCAATAGATTTCATATAACTACTAGATGCAAAAGAATGGGCTGCACCAAGATCAATCAATAATCTAGCAAGCCTACCAAGGATAGATACCATACCCATAACAATATCAAAAGTAGCTTGCACATGCTGTTGGGTCAATGCATAAACTCTGCTATCTCTGGACTGAAACTGGCTGCCACGCCCTCGCTCTGCTACTAATCGTCGACCTCTACCCCGCACACTTCCTAATCCAACACCTATCTTCATGATTCTTCTCCCAACACCTACGTCAGCAGATTTCTCTGCTAGACAATTTGCAACAACATGTTCTCCCCCACCACATACAAAGCATATCTATGTAGGGCAATTCCGAGACAGTTACCCCATCTGATTACATTTAAAGAAAACTTTTGTCTCTTAACCATACATCAGATTACTACTTCTCGCTGGTGGCATACTTACTCCTCTACCATAACTCCCAAATTTAAGGGTCCCACCGGTATTACTCTGAGCTATAGAAGCAATAGATCATGTTTGCCTCTGACTCTGCACTACATTTCCTTATGACAAGGAACACCCCCTCTGGGGTGGTCTCCCACCCTGTACAGCCATACTGTTACCACCTTAAGGTCCTTCGAATCTCGACCTCTTCAGCCAATCCCTCCTACCTCTCAACTCTATCAAATCCTTCTCAATCTGTAATGCTTTATCCACCAGTACAGTATAGTTCCTTATGCCCATATAAGAGAGTTTAGTCTGAATGTCATAGTGTAATCTGTCTAAAAATCTCTTACATTTTCTCTCCTCCGTATTCACTAATTTAGGTAGAAACCTCGACAGGGCTTTGAATCTACTATCATATTCAGCCACCGATAAACTTTCTTGTCTTAAATGAATAAAATCTCTCTCTTATTTTGCTCGAAAGGTATCTGGGAAATACTTCGCAAAGAACTCATCCTTAAACTTACTCCAAGTTAAAGGTTGTTTTACTCGTGTGCTTACCCTGGGCAAAATATCCTCCCACCATTGAGAAGCCTCACCCTCAAACATAAATGAAGCAAAAGCAACATTCTGTCTATCTGATACTGGTAAGACTTCAAAATATTTATCCACATATTTAATCCACTACTCAACTTCCACAGGATTTATAGATCCCCTAAAAGACTAAGGTTTAAACTTAAGAAATCTCACAAAACAATCCCCTTGCATCTCACATGCAAAAACATCTTCTCCCTCATGAACCTCTTGCCTCAGCATATCAGGTTCTCTTCTACCCCTTTCCTCTAATCTTCTTTGCAGATTATCAGTCATTTCTTGAGTTGCATTCATCCTCTCTATAACACGATCAAGAGCTTCTCTCAATTCATCCTTCCTAACATCAAATTCTCCCCCAGCTCCACTAATACCAGTTGCACTATCAGTATGTTCCCTCGCGAGAACTACAAACTCAACTTCTTCTTCTGCTTCAGTTCTCCTAATAATTGGGGGTCTACCACGTCCCCTCTAATTCAGAACTCTTCCTCTACCTCTAGCCTGACCATGCATCATCCTCAGACTCTACATTTAAAATATAGTTTATTTAGATCTTCCACTTTTTTAAGTTCTTATACAGTCTACAGAATCTTAAAACCTAATACTCTGATACCAAAATTATAACGACCAATCCCGGGTTGGCCACCCCCGAGACAGTGTCATCACATTTTGAAAATCTCAGCACGACACATATATGCAACAATAAAATAATACTAACAGAAATTTCTTTTATATCATTCTAATATTAATTTAAACATAATATACAACGACAAAATACATGAATATTTACCATTAAATATTTTATTTATTTCATTTTCTCATTTGTCTGAGGATATTGACACGTGCGTGGCTTACAGAAAATATTTTCATCTGACTTTTAACCCACTAGATTACTTGTCCTGACTGCTACCTGAAATCATTGTACAATGAGGGGTGAGCTTCACAAGCTCAGTGAATTTAATTTACTAAAAGTATTCTATCTGCATAATCAGCCCATTTATATTTAAACATTTATCTCTTATACAACTTGATAATAACATCTAGTCTAACGTTTAAATAATTACTATCACATCATACTTCTACGTCTTTTTCTCACTGTAACGGTCTCTCTCTGTGAGACTCATTTATCTACAAATAATTGCACAATATCCACAACATTTCAGTAATAAAATATTAACATATAAAACAGATGTAATGCATGTATTATTATTATGGGAACGTCTACCCACGTGTCGACATGCTTTTATTATCTTAGACCGACCCCTTCCCGATTCTTCTTTACAGCTTATCTCGGCTGTCACAACATTTATTTCCAGCATATACCGGCTGTCACGGTTTTTTAATTAGACCGGCTCCTTTCCGGTTCTTTCAGTTCTCTTATTTAATGCACACGCATATGAATAATAATATAAAACCACATAAATTTAAAATATTAAATTAACTATCCGGTCTTTCCTCAACTTTCTGCTTGATAAATTTCACAGTTTTCTCCTCCTCATATATCACATCGATTTATTACCAAAACTCGTCAAGAATTTATTTATCACCATCACTATTAAATCAACTCATTATACCAATAATATTTCTTTTCACATAATAATCTTCTACGTGTCCAATATTCATATTATACATATCAATTTAATTTTTATCTACCACCAAAGAATAAGCTAATAATTTATTTTAATATTATCACTAGATATTTCATTTTTATTTAGATTACTTAAAGTAAATCTAACTCACCACGTAGCACTTAAAGCTACCCGTGGATTACCTTCTTGCCTTTCCCGTTCCTCTAAGCAATTTCCAACGGTTACTGATCGTCAACACCTGACATAATATTTGTATTAAATTTCTAATTATTTCTTCAATTCTTCATAAACCACACCCTTTGAAAATTCTCGAAAATTCGCACTTTGAATTCCGGGAAATTTCATGAATGCTAAAAAATTCAAAAATAAACATTATGTTATTACCTTCTATTTTTCTAATAGCTTCTCGTGACTCTTTATAAAATTTCCCCGTAACTCCTTTAAAATTTTACTCTTT